>NW_024121239.1:45837-158465 GCF_016745375.1 Pimephales promelas
ACCCCGACACGCTACAGGTGCGAGGCCCGCCCATCGCCTGCTTGCAGCTTTAATTAGGGCCCGAGCACTAACAGTGCGAGGTCCCTATTGAAACTGTTAGGATTATTTTTTTTTTTTTTTTTTTTTTTTTTCTTTTTCTGCAAAGTAAGTGCCATTTTCGGGGCCGCAACATGCTCAAAAACTCACCAAATTTGGCGCGCATGTCAGGACTGGTGAAAAATTTCGTATTTTTTGGGTTTCGCGATGGGCGGGGCAAAATGGCACGATAGCGCCACCTAGAAAATTGAAAAAAAATTAGCCCCTCGTCCACGTTCAACCTACATGCACGAAATTTGGTGGGGACGTGTATCATATCAAGACGCACAAAAAAGCCTCAAGAACCATACCCTAACTCGACAGGATGTCCGCCATTTTGATTTGGCGGCCATTTTGGACGATTTACAGACTCCGTACTTTAACGAACTCCTCTAGGGATTTAGTCGGATGGACTTAAAATTTCTGCTGTGCCTTCTAAAGGCATTGACGATGTAAAGTTGTGCTATCTGCGCGTTTTCGTCGATGGGCGTGTCCGTGGCGTCGAAGATTCGCCATGAAACAGGAAGTTGTAATAACTTGGCTGTAAATGCCCAGACCTGCACGAAATTTTACACATTTGACAAGAGTCCCACGCCCTGAACAAATCTACATGCCGACATTCACCCTAAGTCATAGCGCCACCTGCTGGCAACAGGAAGTGACCTTTAACGTAGCAGCCCCCGCCATATGTTTGACCGACATGTACGAAATTTCTGTGGTACATCTAGCATGACCAGACGTACAAAAAGCCTCAAGAACCCATACCCTAAAACTCGACAGGAAGTCCGCCATTTTGAATTTGGCGACCGATTTTGGACGATTTACACACTCCGTACTTTAACGAACTCCTCTAGGGAATTAGTCGGATCAAATTTCACATTTCTGCTGTACCTTCTAAAGGCATTGACGATGTAAAGTTGTGCTATCTGCGTGTTTTCGTCGATGGGCGTGTCCGTGGCGTCGATGATTCGCCATGAAACAGGAAGTTGTAGTAACTTGGCTGTAAATGCCCAGATCTGCACGAAATTTTACACATTTGACAAGAGTCCCGCCCTGAACAAATCTACATGCTGTCATTCACCCACAGTAATAGCGCCACCTGCTGGCAACAGGAAGTGACCTTTAACGAAGCAGCCCCTGTCGCATGTTTGACCGACATGTACGAAATTTCTGTGGCACATCTACCATGTCCAGACGCACTGAAAAGTCTCTTGGAGCGATGCCCTAAACTCAACAGGAAGTCGGCCATTTCGAATTTTACCGCCATTTTGGGATGATTTACTCATTACGTACTTTAACGAACTCCTCCTAGCTTTCGTCGGATGACTTCACATTTCTGCTGTGCCTTCCAAAGGCATTGACGATGTAAAGTTGTGCTATCTGCGCGTTTTCGTCAATGGGGTGTGTGTGGCGTCGATGATTCGCCATGAAACAGGAAGTTGTAGTAACTTGGCTGTAAATGCCTAGATCTGCACAAAATTTACACATTTGACAAGAGTCCCGCCCTGAAACAAATCTACATTCAGAAATTCACCCACAGTCATAGCGCCACCTGCTGGCAACAGGAAGTGCCTTTAACGAAGCAGCCCCCGTCGCATGTTTGACCGACCTGTATGAAATTTCAGTGGTACATCTACCATGTCCAGCCGCACAGAAAAGTCTCTTGAGCGATGCCCTAAACTCAACAGGAAGTCGGCCATTTCTAATTTCACCGCCATTTTTGGATGATTTACTCATTACGTACTTTAACTAACTCCTCCTAGGGAGTTAGTCGGATCGACTTCAAATTTCTGCTGTGCCTTCTAAAGGCATTGACGATGAAAAGTTGTGCTATCTGCGTGTTTCCTCAATGGGCGTGTCCGTGGCATCGATGATTCGCCATGAAACAGGAAGTTGTAGTAACTTGGCTGTAAATGCCCAGATCTGCACCAAATTGTACACATTTGACAAGAGTCCCGCCTGAACAAATCTACATGCCGACATTCACCCAGTCATAGCGCCACCTGCTGGCAAACAGGAAGTGACCTTTATGAAGCAGCGTAGCAAATTCACAGCCGCACCGGCTGAGCTGCAAAATATGCAACGCGGCCGCCTCACACCCCGACGCGCTACAGGTGCGAGGGCCCGCCCATCGCTGCTTGCAGCTTTAATTTTTTTTCTTTTTTCTTTTTTCTTTTTTCTGCAAAGTAAGCGCCATTTTCGGGGCCTCAACATGCTCAAAAACTCACCAAATTTGGCACGCATGTCAGGACTGGTGAAAAATTTCGTATTATGTGGGTTTCGCGGATGGGCGTGGCAAAATGGCTCCCTAGCGCCACCTAGAAAATAGGAAAAAATTAGCCCCTCGTCCACGTTCAACCTACAAACATGAAATTTGGTGGGGACGTGTATCATATCAAGACGCACAAAAAAGCCTCAAGAACCTATACCCTAAACTCAACAAGAAGTCGGCCATTTTGAATTTGGCGCCCATTTTGGGACGATTTACACACTCAGTACTTTAACGAACTCCTCCGAGGGATTTAGTCGGATCGACTTCAAATTTCTGCTGTGCCTTCTAAAGGCATTGACGATGTAAAGTTGTGCTATCTGCGCGTTTTCGTCGATGGGCGTGTCCGTGGCGTCGAAGATTCGCCATGAAACAGGAAGTTGTAGTAACTTGGCTGTAAATGCCCAGATCTGCACAAAATTTTACACATTTGACAAGAGTCCCGCCCTGAACAAATCTACATGCCGACATTCACCCACAGTCATAGCGCCACCTCCTGGCAACAGGAAGTGACCTTTAACGATGCAGCGTAGTAAATTCACATCCGCACTGGCTTGAGCTGCAGAAAATGCAACACGGCCGCCTCAGACCCCGACGTGCTACAGGTGCGAGGGCCCGCCCATCGCTGCTTGCAGCTTTAATTTTTTTTTTTAGGGCCCGAGCACTAACAGTGCGAGGACCCTATCGAAACTGTTAGGATTATTTTTTTTTTCTTTTTTCTGCAAAGTAAGCGCCATTTTCGGGGCCGCAACATGCTCAAAAACTCACCAAATTTGGCACGCATGTCAGGACTGGTGAAAAATTTCGTATTTTGTGGGTTTCGCGGATGGGCGTGGCAAAATGGCACGCTAGTGCCACCTAGAAAATTGGAAAAAAATTAGCCCCTCGTCCACGTTCAACCTACATGCACGAAATTTGGTGGGGACATGTATCATATCAAGACGCACAAAAAAGCCTCAAGAATCCATACCCTAAACTCGACAGGAAGTCTGCCATTTTGAATTTGGCGGCCATTTTTGGACGATTTACACACTCCGTACTTTAACGAACTCCTCCTAGGGATTTAGTCGGATCGACTTCAAATTTCTGCTGTGCCTTCTAAAGGCATTGACGATGTAAAGTTGTGCTCTCTGCGCGTTTTCATCGATGGGCGTGTCCGTGGCGTCGATGATTCGCCATGAAACAGGAAGTTGTAGTAACTTGGCTGTAAATGCCCAGATCTGCACCAAATTTTACACATTTGACAAGAGTCCCGCCCTGAACAAATCTACATGCCGACATTCACCCACAGTCATAGCGCCACCTGCTGGCAACAGAGAGTGACCTTTAACGAAGCAGCCCCCGCCGCATGTTTGACCGGCATGTTCTGTGGTACATCTACCATGTCCAGACGCACAGAAAAGCCTCTTGGAGCAATGCCCTAAACTCAACAGGAAGTCGGCCATTTCTAATATTACCGCCATTTTTGGATGATTTACTCATTACGTACTTTAACAAACTCCTAGGGATTTAGTCGGATCGACTACAAATTTCCGCTGTGCCTTCTAAAGGCATTGATGATGTAAAGTTGTGCTATCTGCGCATTTTCGTTGATGGGTGTGTCCGTGGCGTCGATGATTCGCCATGAAACAGGAAGGTGTATTAACTTAGCTGTAAATGCCCAGATCTGCACGAAATTTTACACATTTGGTAAGAGTCCTGCCCTGAACAAATCTACATGCCGACATTCACCAACAGTCATATCGCCACCTGCTGGCAACAGGATGTGACCTTTAATGAAGCGTAGCAAATTCACAGCCGCACTGGCTGAGCTCCAGAATATGCAACGCGGCCGCCTCACAACCCGACGCGCTACAGGTGCGAGGGCCCGCCCATCGCTGCTTGCAGTTTTAATTTATTATTTATATTTTACCCCTTGGTCGTATTTTTCATTCTTATGGTATTTATTTTCATTTTTATGCAGACGACACACAAGTATATATATCAACAAAACCGAATGCTTCTCATCCCCCACCTAACCTTACTAAATGTTTGCAGGATGTTAATATATGGTTGACTAATAACTTTTTAAAGTTAAATACTAGTAAAACCGAAGCCCTCCTTGTTGGGTCTAGGTCTGTTTTATCCAAATCTCAATCCTTCAGTTTGCTCATTGATAACTGCTCAGTTAACTTCTCCAGCCAGGTGAAAAGTCTTGGGGTTATATTTGATGGTTTACTTTCTTTTAGCATATTAATGCAATTTCACGTGCTACATCTTTTCATTTACGTAATATTGCTAGACTTCGCTCTTCACTTTCTCAGCACTGTACTGAAGTACTCATTCATGCTTTAGTTACATCTCGGATTGATTATTGTAATTCCCTTTTATTTGGTATTCCCGAAAAATAACTCCATAGATTACAGTTAATTCAGAATTCTGCAGCAAGGATTGTTACTCACTCAAATATTTTTGATCATATAACTCCAGTACTTTACCAGCTGCACTGGCTCCCTGTTCGTTATCGTGTACATTACAAAATTGCTTCTTACATATAAAGCTCTTCATAATTTGGCACCTCAATATCTATCAGATTTTCTTAATTTGTATAGACCATCACGCTCTTTGAGATCCTCCTCTGCTGAGTTATTGTCTGTTCCAGACTTCAAGATGGGTTCCTGTGGTGGTAGAGCTTTTAGTTGTGTGGCGCCTATGTGGAACACTTTACCTCTGCATATTTGCCAACTGGATTCAATTTCCCAGTTTAGGGTTCAGATAAAAACATATCTGTTTAGAATAGCTTTTAATGGTATGATTGTTTGATGTGTGCTTGTATGTGTTGTTTTATTGCCTTGTTTTATATTGTACGGTGTCCTTGAGTGCCCTGAAAGGCGCCTATAAATAAAAGGTATTATTATTATTATTAAAGATAAGCATGTTGAAGACATGATCTGGGGTCAGACGCGACCGCAACCTGTATGGTGACCGTCAAGCCTTGTTTACACTTTCGCCTGCCACTTCAGCGCGTGAGCGCGAGACTCTGCAGACGGCGCGTGCTTGCGGACGTGTCGAGTGTAAACAAAGGCTTCAGTCCAGCCGCTGAAAACACCGCTCTGATGAGGAGACTGACGTTGCCGGGATGCACAGGTACCTCCGCGCTAACATGACCAGCCCGGGGAACACGTTCACTTTCCACTCACACTACGCAACGCAGCAGCATTAGTAATATGTTTACCGTTGTTTCTCTGGCGCTGCACTTCTTTGAATCACAAACTTCCGTAGAGTCTATAAACTGATTGGCCGTAAAATGAACCAATCACATCTTATAGGGGGGGCACCTGGGGCGCCCCTGCTTCCTGAAAGAATCAAAATTGTAGTGGTGGAAATTTTGATTCTTTTCAGAGACTCGTTCATTTTTAGTTCGTTCACCAAAATGATTCGTTCAGACTCGTTCACTGATTCGTTCAGTTTTTTCCATATACATCAGCGGCAGGAGCGGCAAAATGTGTTAACAACGTATTTACTTGTTACAATTAATAAAAACTGATTTGACTTTATTAAAAATTGTGCCCTAGGCTACTCATTAAATTGATAAAATAAGTCTAAATAAGCGATCAAAGTCTCAACACTCTTTTTATCTTTTAAATTACACTCTTTTCGGATGACCAAATCACAAGTGTTTTTTAATTTGTTTGCATACTAGGCAGGCTAGTTAACATTTTATTTGTTTGGTCAGAACGAGTTAAACGAGGAGTTATTTTCTGTATGTAAGTTATGAATTGCGCATTCACAGTATGGATACCTGCGCTTTGCATTCACTTTCTGCTGATTGATGAACTAGATTGACAGAATCGCCGACCTGGTACACGAACTGGGTATAGCAACCAGTTCGTTCAATTCGTTCAATTCGTTCACGAACGGGAGATCTCTCTCTCGTTCAGACTCATTCAGCAGAGTATCCAACCAACTACATGCCCCTTCTAAGCCCAAGCTGAAATGCTATTAGCTGACGTGTGTCACGTGACACAAATGAGCTGGAATGACGTGACGCAAATAATCAATACTCTATTTTTTTTTTTTTTATGTTTTACAGTTTTTAAACAAACAAAAGTGCATGACATGACATATATATTTATTTTTTAAAGTATAAAACTGTTGAAACATAAAACAACAATAATAAAAATACAAAATACAAAATGCACACAAAACAACACCAGTGCTAGTGGTGCCACTCATTTTGAAGTTAGCAGATTACCTGATGTAGTTTGTAGATTTTAGTAAAAACGAAAATTTTAAGCTGTCTTTTATTAAATTAAACCATCAGCTTGCACTGTTAACTTCGTCTTCATTATTATCTTGACGTTCAAACAACTGGTTCTTTCATTCACGAACGAGATGTATGTAACAGTTCATTGGACTCGTTCAAACTCAAAGCAACTCAATAAAGGGCGTATTCGTTCACTAGATTCAACAAATCACATGCTCCGTCCTCGTATCATACTCGAAGGCTATTGGCTCGAGGTTTAGTCACTCTTTGTCTTTGACAGATGAAACGGGCCACAGAGCTACACGGTTCATTGAGCTGCGCATGCGCGCAATAGCGGCGCGCAGTGGTAGAAGGGGGAATTTCAGTGAAAGAGAAATATGAGTCAATGGATAACGTGAACGAGAATGATTCGTTCACCTAAAAGATTCGTTCAAAAAGAACGATTCGTTCACGAACGTAACATCACTACAAAATTGGGTATGTCAGCTATATAGTAAGACCATATATCGCTCCCCCTATGAGATGCTTTAAATGCCAGCGTTTTGGGCACATTGCTGCAGCTTGTAAGAGTAAACTCCGTTGTGTCAAATGCGGAGGGGAACATGAATACGGGAAATGTGAGAGAGGAGCTAAAATCAAGTGTTGTAACTGTGGAGGAGAGCACAGTGCTGCCTACAAAGAATGTGATGCACATAAAAAAGCGGTTCAAATTCAGAATGTGAAGGTAAAAGAGAAATTAACGTATGCTGAGGAAATTAGAAAGGTAAAATCTAATGAGGATAATAGTAGATCAGCACCTGTGATTCAATCTTCAGGTCAAAATTTGCATAAGTGTTGCGATATCACCAAGGATACACTTATAGTGGAGAAGAAAACGTTTGTAGCATTTATGGTGGAAGTCATTAACTGTTCTGCCCAAGAATGTAGCCGAACAGAGAGAATTAAGATTATTGCAAAAGCGGCTGAAAATATTTGGAAATAGAAGAGATGTCAGTAGAGATCATCAATGCAAAAATTAGAATGGGGATATCAGATTCACAATCAACATGTGGTGGTGGTGGAGATTAATAATGATGCTAAGCATTCTACAGTGGAATGCAAGGAGTCTAATTGCGAACGGACAAGAATTAAAACAGCACATTAAGGAGCAATCTGTCAAACCTAATATCATTTGTATTCAGGAATCCTGGTTAAAACCTTCACTTGATTTTACATTGTATGGATACACAGCTGTACGTAAGGATAGAACCTTTGCTATGGGTGGTGGAGTTATATCCTTCATTCAACAGGGTATTAATTATAGGGTTATCAATAGTAATGAAGAGCTTGAGATAATTATAATTGAAATATGGGTGAATAAAACAAAAATTAGAATAATCAATTTTTATAATCCTTGTAAAAAAAATAACTAGAGACATGTTGGAGAGTATATGTGATGTGGAAAAATCCAAAGTTATAATATGTGGAGATTTTAATGCAAATAATACACTGGGGAAGTGCTAGAACAGATGGAGATGGGCTCATTATTGAGAATTTTATGGATGACAATCAGTTAGTGTGTTTAAATGATGGAAGAGGCACTAGATACGATGTTGCTCATGGTGTAGAATCTGCTATAGATCTTACTTTTGTATCACAACAACTAGCAGCTACTTGCATATGGGATGTGAGAAGTGAAAATGCAATGGGTAGCTATTATTATCCTATTTGGGTAAATATTAGGAGTCAAAATGTTAGTGTTGAAGATAATTGGAGTCCAAGATGGAAAATGAAAGAGGTCAATTGGGGGCTGTATAATTTTATTACAAGCAGCTAATTAATTGAGATAATGCCAAATTTGAGTGAAGATATTGAGGAACCTAGAGAACTGCCTAGAGAATGAGATACGTAAAGCACAATTTAATAAAGAATCTGTTTTGGCAGTATTTTTTGATATAGAGAAGGCCTATGACATGCTGTGGAAAGAAGGACTTTTAATTAAGTTGAATAAAATGGAAATAGGTGGGAAAATGTTTAACTGGATTAAAGATTTTTTAAAGAATAGAACCATAGAGGTAAGGATAGGATCAGAGTTATCAAGTATATACACAATAGATAATGGTACCCCACAAGGTAGTGTATGCAGTCCAATTCTTTTTAATATAATGATTAATGATGTGTTTGATGGAGTGAATCAAAGGATAAACAGGGCATTATATGCAGATGATGGAGCATTGTGGGTGAGGGGCTGTAATATAGCAAGCAAGCAAGCAAGCAAGATTTATTTATAGAGCACTTTAGATTCCCAAAAAAATTGGGACACAAAGTGCTGTACAGTAAAACAATACATATATAAAAAGCCCTACATAACCATAGAAGAAAACAATAAAATCAATATAACCTAACCTGGATTATCAGTTTCATGACTGACATGTACAGTAAAACAATACATACATAAAAAGCCTTACACAACCATACAATGAAACAATAAAATCAATATAACCAAACCTGGATTTTCAGTTTAACTTATCAAAAGCCAACGAATAAAGATAGGTTTTTAGAAGAGACTTAAAAACAGGCAATGATGATGCCTGTCTAATGTTCAAAGGTAGATCGTTCCACAATTTCGGAGCTGCTACAGCAAAAGCACGGTCCCCTTTTAACTTGCGCTTTGTTTTAGATAATAGATATAGATAATTTACAGCAAAAGATGCAAACAGCAATTAGTCAGGTTGAAAAATGGTCATTTAAATGGGGGTTCCATGTCTCTGTGGAAAAAACACAATTTATCTGTTTTTCTACGAAAAGGGTAAAACCGACAGTGGATCTTAGGATATATGGGCAATCTCTCAAACAGGTCAATGAATTAAGATATCTTGGTGTGTGGTTTGATAGTAAACTCACCTTTAAAAATCATGTACAGAAAATGGTAGAAAAATGTAAGAAAGCAATTAATCTTTTAAAGTGTCTATCAGGTTATAATTGGGGGGCATCAGGATCCTCCTTAAAAAGAATTTATATAGCAATAATACGTTCCGTGTTTGATTATGGTTGTATAGTGTATAAAACAGCAGCTAAAACTACATTGGCTGAATTGGACCGGCTGCAGGCCAAAGCTCTTCGGCTGTGTAGTGGAGCCTTCAGAACATCACCTATCCCTGCGCTGCAGGTGGAAGTAGGGGAGATGCCTTTAGATCTTAGGAGGTTACAGCTATCTCTAGCATATTGGATAAACTTACAAGGGCATGAGAATATACATCCTACAAAACTGGTGTTAGAGGAATGCTGGGAATATGGTCGTATTGTGGAAAATAGTTTTGGATGGAGTAGTAAAAAAGAGGCAGATGAAATGGGAATCAGTATTATACCCTGCATCAAAACGGTTAACTTGAGTATAACTCCACCTTGGTTTTTCTGTTATCCTTTAGTTAATATAGAATCTAAAAACGTAGTTAAGACAGGATTGTATAAAAGTGTGCAACAGTATATAGAAGCAAGATATAATGATACAGTACAAATATTTACAAATACATTCCTAAATATAAAGTCACAATACAAAAAAGAACCTCAAACCACCTCTCAATTTTCTCTGCAGAAATGACGGCCATCATAATGGCATTACAGTGGGTAGAAGAAGTGAAGCCATACAAATCGGTTGTTTGTTCGGACTCTATGTCCTCCTTAACTAGTATCCAGACTGGGAAATCTGAATGCAGGCAGGATCTTTTAGATGAAGTTCATCAGATGATATTCAGAATAACGCAACCGAAACTAATAATACATTTCACTTGGGTTCCAGCGCACACCGGTATTGAGGGTAATGAGAAGGCTGACGAGTTGGCAAAAGAAGCACTTAAAACAGAACAAGTAGAAATACCACTTAGCAAATCAGAAATTAAAACAATAATTAAAGGTGGTATTCATAAACTCTGGCAAGATAAATGGGATAAGGGGGGAAAAGGTAGGCATTTATATAATATACAACAAGGTATTACGGTTATTAAAATGAGTTCATTAACACGACAGGAGGAAACATGGTTCATGGTTCAAATCAACATTTGTAAAAGTTTAAAAATAAGTTTCTAATGCTCAAAAAGGCTGCATTTATTTAATCAAAAATACAGTAAAAGCAATAATATTGTGAAATATTCTTCCAATTTATAATAACTGTTTTATATTTTAATAATTTATTCCTGTGATTGCAAAGCTGAATTTTCACAAGCCATTACCTAAGTTGTCTGTGACATTATATCATGTGACACACTCAAAAAAAATGATTTTAGCTCTTTGTTCAATTTCATTAATTAAAATGAGCATTTACGACACAATCCTTCATAGAAATGTTTCCAGCTTAATTTCATTAAATGTAATCAATGTAATCTTTTTGGTTTACCTTTTTTTTTTTAATTGAGTCAACATGAATATTTTTCGTTCGTCTTAAACGGATGTCACTCAAAAAATGAATTTTGGCCTCTTGTTAAAATAATTAATTAAAATAAGCAAAAGTAACTTAATTGTCACAACTTAATTTAATTGTGTTCAATCAACCTAATTCATTTGTGTGAAATCTACATGAATCATTGTTGTTGACATCTAACTGGGCAGTGGATCTGTAGTTCCCAGCATGCTTTGCAAGCGACTGCATTAAAGGACAACTCCGGCGCAAAATGAACCTTTGGTCTAATTACACATTGCTACCTAGTCAACCGTTATCTGAGATTTGTTTTCATGATTGCCGAATGTAAATAGTTTTATCTCTAAAAACAGTTTAGCCTATAACGCTAGTATAATGCTAGTATATAGGGCATAGAGTAATGACAAATAAAAATCGCTTGTTATTACCAATAACAAGGCTCAAAATAGCCCCACACCAACACGACAGCATAACAAGGGTCCCTACATTCAAACCGAAGCATTGAGAACTTTGTCAGTGTCCCATACAGTTTAATAAGAAGATATTTTATAGACACAGTCAACTTCGCGAATACAGGAAGAAGCCATCTTTGAAAAATAGTCCCTATCAGTCGATCTACGAGCGCTGATCCAAGTGCGCTGAACTGAGCAGAATCTCATATGGTCTGTTGTTTCCAGAAGAAACACAAACACAAACCGTTTACTTCCCTTCAATATGTACACGTAGCCTACTGTTCGCGCTCACCATATCACCTTATTCACATCTCACCAGCGCACTTAGATCGGCGTTCGTAGATCGACTGGTCGAGACTATTTTCCCAAGATGGCTTCTTCCTGTATTCGCGAAGTTGACTGTGTGTATAACATATCTTCTTATTAAACTGTATAGACACTAGGGGTGTGCAAAGCAGCCGCTATTTGTATTTGTATTTGTTCAGGGAGGAAAAGTATTTGTATTTGTATTTGTATTCGAGTAAAATTCAAAATAGACATAAAAATCTTTAAAAATACTTTATAGTGTATGGATTCTTTAATTATATCATTATAATAATTATGGATATGCAATATTGGTTGATTTTTTCTATAAATCCAGCAATGAACATGTAACAAGAAAAGTAATTGAAAAGAAAATAACAGTCAGCAATTACCTCATGAACCATGGTTAAACCAACAACTAATAAAATACAATTGTGAACATTATGAACCCCAACACCACGGTGGAGGACGCTGTGCAGACAGAATAAGTTATATGGATAATTTATAGTGAGGAGGTTGATTATGAGCCCGACGCGAACCTGAAGGGTTTTCGCTATAACTACGCCTCGCTCTACATTACCCCGCTTATTACATGGCTACCTACCAAATAAATCAATAATTTGACTCAAAATATGGATATAAAAAGGAGTTTATTGATTTAAAAAGCGATTGTATCGCTCCCGCTAAAAAAAGAAAAATAGTCCGTTCTGTCTCTACGTTTAGAATCCATGGCAACGCTCTGTTTTTCATAGCAACGGTGTGTTATACTTATAATCAGCGGCCTGTTATAATAACAGACCGGTCCAATAACAGACCGCATTCTACATTGGAATTCAATCAAGCCATGAAACGAATCGGTTACCTAACGTAACCTCGGTTCTCTCTAGATGAGGGAACGAGTATTGCGTAAGCTAGCTTACGCTACGGGAAAGATTCATCTTTGCTGAGAAGTTGAAGCCAAAAAATTATTCCATAATTTTGTAATCATTGTCAACGCAGTCTCTTCTGAGGCAGACCATGAGCGGGCTAGCTAGCGGCTCATTGGTTCGCTCAGAGAGAATGCACGAACCTATGGGAGAGCGGCGCTGAGTCCGCGGCCAATGAGCGGACGGCGCTCGCTCACTGCGTCACAGCCCGCCAAAAGGGGCGTGGCTACAGTGTATAAAGGTCGCTCTCCCAGCTCGTTCGTTGATTCTGTAGCATGAAGCGAAACGCTAGTGGCGCAAGCACGGCCGGGAACGCAATACTCGTTCCCTCATCTAGAGAGAACCGAGGTTACGTTAGGTAACCGATTCGTTCTCTTACGAGAGGTTCTCTCGTATTGCGTAAGCTAGCTTACGCTACGGGAACACCTGGTCAACGCCGTGCGCGCTAAGTAACCACTAAGCATCCCAGGGGAAACACCGGGGGAATCTATAAGTGGATGAAGATAATACGGCGGCCAGCATAGCGGCCGTTATCATCTAGTGCAAAAACGCCCAAGGCGGCCGGCGAAGGCGGGCCGTGATGTGTAGGCTAATGCATAAGCACATAGGGGAACACAAGGGGTGAGCCGGTTGTGATGGAACTCCCGATAGTGCGGCTTCTATAGGAGGGCTGTGAGTACTAGACCGCCAGAATTTTAGCCTGTAAGGCTGGAACTTCCAAGTTATAAAATCTGACAAAAGTGGAGGGGGAGGCCCATCCCGCAGCCACACAAATGTCGTGGATGGAAATCCCGCAGGACCATGCCCACGATGAGGCCATGCCTCTGGTGGAATGAGCCCTGATGCCCAGAGGGCAAGGCAGGTCTTTAGCGGCATAAGCAGAGGCAATCGCGTCTACTATCCACCTGGATAGGGTCTGTTTAGGCGGCTAGTCCCTTGGTGCGGCCACCGAACGACACAAACAGCTGCTCCGAGCGTCTGAACGCGGCAACGCGTGTAGTGTACACTCTGATAGCCCGAACCGGGCAGAGGCGGTCAGCGTCACGTTCGCTATCGGATGCAGGCAGCGCCGATAGAGAGATCACTTGCGCCCTGAAAGGGGTACCAATCGCTTTTGGAACATAACCGTGTCTAGGCTTTAGAATGACTATGGAGTCACTCGGTCCAAACTCTAGGCACGCGGCGCTCGAAGACAGCGCATGAATGTCCCCCACACGTTTTACTGAGGCGAGAGCCGTCAGAAGAACGGTTTTTAACGAGAGGTATTTTAGCTCCACGGACTCAAGTGGTTCAAACGGTGGGGCTTTCAGAGCTTCTAGAACTATAGAAAGATCCCAGACCGGCACCGTAGGGGGGCGAGGGGGGTTCATCCTTCTGGCTCCCCTGAGGAAGCGGATGATTAGCTCGTCTTTGCCCAGAGACTGGGCGCGCTGGGGTTCAACGAACGCCGCGACGGCTGCCACGTAAACCTTAAGAGTGGATGGGGACCTGCCCTTATCCAGCATCTCCTGAAGGAACACTAGCAAAGACGAAACCTCGCACGTCCGTGGGTCCAAATTCTTGTCGGTGCACCATTTGGAGAACACAGACCATTTTGCAGCATAGAGCTTTCTGGTAGAATCCGCTCTGGCGTGTTTGATCGTGTTCAAAACCCCTTCTGGCAATTCGACGCGTAGTCGTTGGTCACCCATGCATGAAGCGCCCAGCGCTGTGGATGGGGATGCCAGATCGAGCCGCGGGCTTGAGTGAGGAGATCTGCTCTGATTGGAATGGGCCACGGGGCTGTCTGTGACAGCCGCGTTAGCTCCGGAACCAAATCTGATTCTCCCAGCGCGGGGCTATGAGGAGCACCGAGTGGCGTGAGTCCCTGATTCTCTGAATGACCTGCGGTAGCAGAGAAATCGGGGGAAAAGCATAGAGCGGGCGGCGGGGCCAATCCTGGGCTAGCGCGTCCTCGTTCTTTGAAAAGAATATTGGGCAGTGAGCGTTCTCTTCTGACGCGAAAAGATCTATCTCTGCTCTGCCGAATAGGCGCCACAGTGTTTGGACTGTTTGAGTGTGCAGGGACCATTCTCCGGGGGAGACCAGGTTCCTGGACAGCCTGTCTGGACCGTCGTTCAGATGGCCCGGCACGTGCGTCGCTCTGAGCGAGAGCAGGTGACTCTGGGACCACAATAGGATGCGGCGTGTCAGATGAAAGAGATTCTTGGATCTGACGCCGCCCTGACGGTTGATGTATGATACCACGGCCATATTGTCGGAGCGAATCAGGACGTGGTGACCGTTTATGCGCGGGAGGAAGCACAGCAGCGCGTTCTCGACCGCGATCATTTCCAGACAGTTTATGTGTAAGGAACTCTCGTGGCTCGACCACTGGCCGGCGGCCGGTGAGCCCTCGCAAACCGCTCCCCAACCCGAGTTGGATGCGTCTGTCGAGATAACTTTCCGGCGAGAGAAGGTTCCCATGGTAACGCCCCTCTGAAACCACTCGCTTACTGCCCATGGCTGCAGTGCAGTGATACATGTCTGAGTAATCCTGATCATCTGGCGGCCCGTCGTCCACTCGTGGTGGGATACGCGGCTCTTTAACCAGAGTTGAAGGGGGCGCATGTGCAGAAGACCCAGCTGTAGCACAGCGGAGGCTGAAGCCATATGACCCAGCATCCTCTGAAGCGATTTCAGGGATGTATGGGTACCCATCTGAAACGAGGCGGCTAGGCGCTGAACACGGCGCGCGCGCTGTGTGGATAAGCGAGCCGTCATCGTGATAGAGTTCAAATCTATTCCAAGGAACGAAATAGTTTGACTGGGCTGGAGAGAGCTCTTTGTCCAGTTGACAGAGAGTCCCAGCGCTTCCAGATGGTTGAGGAGAACTGTGCGGTGCGACAGCAGCTCCGTCTGGGAATCTGCTAGAATCAGCCAGTCGTCCAGATAATTCAGTATGCGCAGCCCCTGACTTCGCAGGGGGGCGAGCGCTGTATCCATGCACTTCGTGAACGTACGGGGTGCTAAGGATAGGCCGAACGGGAGAACGGCATACTGGTAAACTTGGCCCTCGAAGGCGAAACGTAGGAATGGCCTGTGATGAGGGTTTATCTGGATCTGAAAATAGGCGTCTTTCAGGTCTAGAGAGATGAACCAGTCCCCCTGGCGGACGTGCGCGAGGAGTTTCCTGACTGTGAGCATTTTGAACGGTCTCTTCATGAGCGCTTTGTTCAAAGCCCTGAGATCTAAGATCGGCCTGAGGCCGCCGTCTTTCTTGGGAACCAGAAAATAACGGCCGTAAAACCCCGACTCGGTCATAGATGGCGGGACTCTCTCTATAGCGCCCTTCTGCAGTAGCTTGGCTATTTCTAAGCGAAGCGTGTTCATAGCAGCCGGGCTGACAGTGGATTCGAGCCGCACGCGCGAGCGTGGCGGGCGGCGACGAAACTGTAATCGATACCCATTCTTTATTATGCTTAAAACCCACGGGGAGATGCCGGGGATGGCTTCCCACGCTTCGTAGCATGCGGCTAGTGGTTGAATGGCGATTTCGCCCTGATTGCTGCACATCGCGGGCTGGACACTGGGTGTGGGCACGCTTATAATGTGGAAGGCAACGGGACTTACACTCAGAGAGGAGTTTATGGGCCGTGAGACAGAGCGGGCAGAGGGGGGACACGCGCACGGGCTCGTGGGCGTGCTTATGTTCTCTGCTACTGGAGCGGATAGTGCACGCTCCGTGAGAATGGGCTCTGCGAGAGACCCTGGGCATAAAGTGCTTGTGTGTGTACGTGAGCACATGGTTGTGGGCACATTTTTTACACTTGAGGCTTTTATGCTCTTTTTGTGAACTCTCTGGGTAGCCGTGAAAACGGCTTTTAGTCGCTCGCAAGCGGGCAGGGAAACCGGCTTGTTTGTGGCGGTAAACACTACTGCAGTCAGCGGTGAGACGGGGACTAACAGTGGGCGAAGCTTTGACGGTGGTCCGGCCGCGGCGGGAGAAAACCGTCTTTTTCTCAGCTGTGCTAGGCAGACTTCTGTTGATCGGGCTTCAGCGCGATCTTGGGTCGAGGCCCCCGGGGAGGAGGCTGTCTGCGGCGGCTGTCTGAGCGAGAGCGAGGGCGGCCGCCCTGTCTACGCTGGGGCTGCTGAGCTTGCTGAGGCGGGCGCTGCTGTGGGGTTCTGGCAGGCGGCTCGTGAGAGCGGCCCGTCGAAGAGCTCGAGCGGCGGGGCAGGAACAAGTTCATGGCCTGAGTCGCTTTTTGTACCTCGGAGAAGCGGTCAACGATGCCCGTGACGGCAGATCCGAAGAGCCCGGTAGGAGAAATAGGCGCGTTGAGGAACGCGGCACGTTTTGACTCTCCCATGTCGGTAAGCGTGAGCCATAAGTGTCTCTCGGCGACACAGAGGGCGGCCATGCATCTCCCTAGAGCTTGTGCGGCGGCTTTAGTGGCGCGAAGGGAAAGATCCGTAGCGCTTCTCAGATCCGAAAGGACGGGCGGTTGCCTCCCGCTGCTCGCCATTTCGCACAAGATGTCGCTCTGGAGCACCTGGAGGACAGACATCGAATGCAGCGCTGAAGCGGCCTGACCGGCGGCGGAATAGGCGCGGGCATGGAAGTTAGAGGTCGCTCTGCACGCTTTAGAGGGAAGCGTATGAGAAGACCGCCATCTAGCAGAGGGCGGGCAGAGATGAGCGGCGACCGAGTCCTCAACGGGCGGCATGGCAGTATAACCCTTCTCGGCGGCTCCGTCCACTGAGCGCAGCGAAGCGGACACATCAGAGCGATTACAAGCCGATAGAGGCGCGGGTCCCCGCAGACTCTCTCGTCGATGAGCCGATCGACGACCAATCCTCGCTGTCCGAAGCGTGCAGCGAACAAGAGTCCTTCTCATCCGCGGTGTCATCGGAGGCGACAGAGCGGCCACTCGGCGGCAACTGTAAGTCCGGCAGGGGCGGAGAGGGAGAGCGGTCGGTGGGCGGCGGCGGCGGCCCACATGGATCCGCAGGGGGCTCCGGCGGCCTCTGGGAGCGGCGTTTTTTCTTCCGCGGCGAAGTGAGAGGCGGCGCTGGAGCGGTTTTGACCGCCTGTAGTCGAGCCCGCAGGGTTGACAGCGGCAGGTCCTCGCAGTGGTCGCATCCTCCGTTGGCGAGGGCGAGTTCTGCGTGCTCCACTCCGAGACAGAGAGCGCAGATGGGGTGGCGGTCTCCATCCTCGAGCGGAGAGCGGCATGAGCCGCAGGAATTACGAGGCATCTTTAAAAAGACGCTCGTGCTCTTTTAGAATGGAATAGTAAAAGGATACGCGTCGGATGGCGCTAGCTTGCTGGGCGGCTGAAGGTGGCAGACGGCCGGCTTCCTCAGACTCCGGAGCTCGCTAGACGGTGCCTTCTCAACGACGGCGGCTTCTTCCCAGGACAGCGGATGCGTGTAGCTCGCTGAATGAAAAAGAATCAACGAACGAGCTGGGAGAGCGACCTTTATACACTGTAGCCACGCCCCTTTTGGCGGGCTGTGACGCAGTGAGCGAGCGCCGTCCGCTCATTGGCCGCGGACTCAGCGCCGCTCTCCCATAGGTTCGTGCATTCTCTCTGAGCGAACCAATGAGCCGCTAGCTAGCCCGCTCATGGTCTGCCTCAGAAGAGACTGCGTTGACAATGATTACAAAATTATGGAATAATTTTTTGGCTTCAACTTCTCAGCAAAGATGAATCTTTCCCGTAGCGTAAGCTAGCTTACGCAATACGAGAGAACCTCTCGTAAGAGAACAAATAATTACCGTTACCGAGCTTACCGAGCTAACAGAGCTACGTTAACAGAGCGAACATGAGAGCACCCGTCTGCAGACGTCAATAATGGAATATACTCCCGATCAAACTCCGCTTCCCGAAAGTTATAAACTGCCACCGGAACATAGTTAAGGTACAACCATCTATTAAACAAAACTAGTGATGCAGTTAAGTGTTTTTTTCGCTCAGCCGAGCCCTCTCTGTTGCTGTGTGGAGCAGCCTGTGTCAGTCACCTCTTCCTGAACGTCACTCACTTAACTCGCGCACTGCGGTCTCGTGAGGAACGCAGCTTTTTGATATAAAGTATTTCTTGTTCCCGAATACAAATATTTTTTTAAGTATTTGTTCGGAATAAGTATTCGTAAAAAACACATTATTTGTACCTTTCCGAATACCGTATTTGGATTCGGCTCCACCCCTAATAGACACTGACAAAGTTCTCAATGCTTCGGTTTGAATGTAGGGACCCTTGTTATGCTGTCGTGTTGGTGTGGGGCTATTTTGAGCCTTGTTATTGGTAATAACAAGCGATTTTTATTTGTCATTACTCTATGCCCTATATACTAGCATTATACTAGCGTTATAGGCTAAACTGTTTTTAGAGATAAAACTATTTACATTCGGCAATCATGAAAACAAATCTCAGATAACGGTTGACTAGGTAACAATGTGTAATTAGACTTAAGGTTCATTTAGCGCCGGAGTTGTCCTTTAAGAGGGTCAATTTATGGAAAAAGTGTTATTTTTTGTGTTTTTCAGTAAATGGAAAGATGTTGTTAGTTAATGTTAGTGTTAATGTTCAGTTATGTTAGAAACTTTGAGTACTTTCTGTAATGTTTTTGAATTTTGTGGTTACCATTATGCAGAAGAGTGGTGACTGTGTTTAGGTCAGTATTGTGTTCAAACTCAATGTTATACTATATGTGCTTTAAACCTCCTGTTCAGGCGGTGGGCACTCAGTATGCTATGTGTAAGCCTCACTCGCAGTTCTGCACAAGTAATATTATATTACTATGTAAAAAAGGGTGTAAAAAATTATAATGTTGGTGAATTAAGGCAGGACAAAAACTAGATGTAGTTAACCTGACAAAACTTTATCTAGTAGAAATGACTAAATTAATTACAATTCATACAAGAAGATTACAACAAATTATTTCAAACTAATTTGAATTTGTTGGAAAAATATAACAACCTTTCCTTAATTTAATTAAGTTCGTTCAACAGATTATTTTTTTGAGTGCATGAGCCTAAAGATATATACTGTAGTATATATATCTGATTTATATATCCTGATTTTAACTACGCTTATATGTGTGAGTTTTCCTGGAGTCAGCAAAACGAAATGAATACGTCTCATAATAAAAACCATCAATCCAGAGAGCAGCTTGGCTGGCATGACTCTAGTAGTGTGTTGAACAACTGCTTCATAGAGCACAGAGCCAAGACGAGTGAGCGAGCAGGGAATGGGGTCACTTGAGTTTGTTGCTTGCAGGATATCTATCAGCTCCATGTCTCCACCCCTCGAGCAGTGACGCTATTAGTTTACCCCTCTCAACCTCTACATTCCCCCTCTTTCTCAGCACTCAAATCTTTTACCACATGGCTGAAAATCATTACAAAACCTGAGTGCTCATTTGACCTCATTCTTTTCAAAACAGACAGAATGTCTCCCAAGAATTTAATTATCCATTCTAAGAAATACTAAAGCAGAGTTGTTTTGCCATCTAACTAACACAAATTTCTAAAACATTGTGACCTTCTAAAACATTGTGAATGTGAACATTTTTTTTATCATGTTTAAGAATTTGAATTACATTTTTTTTTTAATGTACATAATTTCATTTTTAGTATGAACAGCCCATATGAACTTTTACACAACATGGATATTTACATAAAAAATAAATTATATTATTAACCCATATTTGAATTGCCAACTATAGAAATCAGTAGTGTTTTTTTAATTTATTTTTTTTTAGTGAACTTAGAGAAACATGTCTAATACATACAATAATGTACCATTAAATTGGCAGAATTAGTTCAAATTGATCATGTTTGTCATAAAACTTGGTGTCAAGCTAAAATAATTAGCAGTTCAGTAAATATTTCTTCCTGACATTTCACTTCAAATTGAATATCCCATGGATTCCCAAATGTGAAACTCAATAATCATTTCAGAAATTGATAAATAATGGATTTTACAGAGCACAAATCAGACATTAGGGAAGGAAATATAGAAAGAGAATCCTTGTCATCAGCCTCTCATCTGATTATCACTTCATCTGACATGTAGGCTATGAATTACTCAGTATAATGAGTATGATTCATTGTCTGCAATAACAGTTCAGCCTGTTCTTTTCTCAAGCACCCTCTTTCATGCTTCAAACAAATACTTCAATTTTTACATTTAATATGTGCACCAGAAATAATATCTCTGTTTTATACTCTACTGTAGCCAAAGGCCTATTTCACAAAATGGCGACTGAGACTTGAAGTTGTCACAGAACAGAATGGCACAGACGGGTGAGTATGAACAGGGTTTATTGAATAACAGTCACTGAAAGGTAAGTAGCGTGGTAGTAGAAGTTGGAGAGGGCTATAAACAGTCTGATGATGTTTTCCTTATCTGAACAGGAGCGGGAGGTTGGAGAGCTGACCGGAACAGCGGGGCTGGAGACTGGAGAGGACTGGCAGCAGACGGGGACCAAGGACAGGAACAGACGGGAGGCTGACGGGCTGGAGATACGATGCGGGTAAGTAGAATCAGGATCAGGAGATAGCGATAGGGAGTCTGTGATCGTGGTAAAGACGAGACCAGACAGTGAGTGACTGAATGAGGTGAGTATATATGGAGTGGATGATAGTCCGGATAAGTGATGGCAGGTGGTGACGACAGGTGGTGATGATTAGTAGTCAGGGGAACCGGAACGAGTAGGCGGAGTGAAGGTATCTGGTGCTGACGCAGATGGATCCGTGACAGAAGTAGGGTAGCGATACTTCATATATGTGACAAAAGTAAGAATAGCAGATGTTGTCCGTTTTGTTGATAGTTTTCAGGTAGCTGTGAAATGATCAAAATTGGACAAAGGTAACAAATTTTGCCTAAATAAAAAAAGTTCCATTCATTTACATGGCATTAAACTTGATGACTAAGCTCACACTTACTATATCTCAACAAAATAAATAAAGAAAATATAAATGATAAATAAAGAAAATGATGTCTGAGTGAGTGAAATGTAGTGGCTTTTGTTAAAATCTCATGTTATTTTGTGTTAGTTTGTCTGGGAGATTGCAGCATTCTTCCACTAGATAATTGCTCATTTTTCATGTTAAAGGGTTAGTTCACCCAAAAATGAAAATTAAGTCATTAATTACTCACCCCCATGCTGTACCAACCCCGTAAGACCTTCGTTCGTCTTCGGAACACAAATGAAGATATTTTTGATTAAATTTGAGAGCTGTATAACTACCACATTGGCTCCTAAGGGACTGCCTCTTGACGGCCCAAAAAGTCAATGAAGAAAATGTTTAAATATCCCAAGTGACTACCGTGGCTCAACTATATGTTTATCAAGCGACGCGAATACTTTTTGTGCGAAAAAACAAACAAAAATAACGAGTTTATTCGACTATTTCTTTTCTTCCTTGTAGGCCAGAACGAGAATTCCTTAGATTTCCACGACGCATGCGCGAGATTTGCGATCTGCTCACACCAGCCTTCACTACTTCAGATCGCAATTCTCGCGCATGCGTCGTGGAAATCTATAAGGAAGTCTCGTTCTGGCCTACAAGGAAGAAAAGAAATAGTCGAATAAACTCGTTATTTTTGTTTGTTTTTTCGCACAAAAAGTATTCGCGTCGCTTGATAAACATATAGTTGAGCCACGGTAGTCACTTGGGATATTTAAACATTTTCTTCATTGACTTTTTGGGCCGTCAAGAGGCAGTCCCTTAGGAGCCAATGTGGTAGTTATACAGCTCTCAAATTTAATCAAAAATATCTTCATTTGTGTTCCGAAGACGAACGAAGGTCTTACGGGGTTGGTACAGCATGGGGGTGAGTAATTAATGACTTAATTTTCATTTTTGGGTGAACTAACCCTTTAACACCATGAATGAAGAGTGAATTGAGAACAAGCCTCTTCTGGATCTCTTTTCTTCTCTCTCTCTCTCTCTCTCTCTCTCTCTCTCTCTCTCTTCTTTGTTTGTTGTTTTAAAACTGAGCAAACAAAAAGCTATTTTCACGGCTGGTAAGGTAAACGTTTAAAGCACTCAACGACCGTTTTTCACGGCTGGTAAGACCAGCGAGAGAGAACAACGCACAGGTGCACACTCCTGTCTGTGTTCGCCGTGACCATTCCCCTGCGTGCTTCAGCACCAAGGAGAGCAGTCTCTAAAAGAGCTTACACAGATACTTTGTGTCTTCAAGATGACGTTCTATCTGTGTGTTTCTGTGTGCAGTTGTTACCTGGGATCACGGGATGGTCATAATCGTGTCCGGGCTTTGAACACGTTGAGGCAGCGTTCATGGATGAGTCATGTACCCATTGTGGGAAGATGACCACCTCGGAGCTGAGGCTGAGACTCTTGTTCCTGCAATGGCAACACATTCTCATCCCAAGACGTCATATAATGCTTTTGACCATATGTCAACATCCAACATTTTAGGGTACCCTTTAATGTCAGTTAGATGATGATCCTAGGGCGTCATCTAACTGACGCTTTACCTTTAGCATCAGTTAGATGACGTGGGTAAGTTTAGGTCTGGGGTAGGGTTAGTAAGGCCAGCAGGGGGCGCTCACCCTGTGGTCTGTGTGGGTCCTAACGCCCCAGTATAGTAATGGGGATACTATACTGTCAAAAGAGCACCGTCCTTCGGATGAGACGTTAAACCGAGGTCCTGACTCTCTGTGGTCATTAAAAATCCCAGGATGTCTTTCGAAAGAGTAGGGGTGTAACCCCGGCATCCTGGCCAAATTTGCCCAGTGGCCTCTGTCCATCATGGCCTCCTAATCATCCCCATATATACCAATTGGCTTCATCACTGTCTCCTTTCCACCAGTAAGCTGGTGTGTGGTGAGCGTTCTGGCGCACTATGGCAGCCGTCGCATCATCCAGGTGGATGCTGCACACTGGTGGTGGTTGAGGAGATTCCCCCCTCTGTGTGAAGCGCTTTGAGTGTCCAGAAAGGCGCTATATAAATGTGATGAATTATTATTATTATTATTATTATTAGGGTTAGGATTAGATAGCGTCATCTAACTGACTTTAAAGGATACCCTAAATCATCGGATGTTGACGTATGGTCAGTTATATGACGTCTTGGGATGAGTCAGGGCTGGCAATGGGGCGGAGTCCCCGTGCCTCTGAAAAAAAAAAAACCCTACTTCTGGTCTTGGCGGCCATTTTTGTGAAATAGGCCTATCTAGACAGGCAGCATCATAGGCGAGCTTCCAAAACAAAAACATTTGTAAGCCAAAAAAAAGATGCTATCTCATAAGATACTTCATATTGGCCAAAAGCTAAGCCAGCGTCTATTTGCAGATGATGCATTTGCATAGAACATTCAGTACAATTAAGGACTCTTTTCTCAAGGGAAAAGCTAAATTGATTTTGTTCTAGGTATATGCACCATTATCTAAAACCATTTTCATTAGGAAGTACTGTGAAGTACTGTCATTGACTGACATGGCAACAAAAGAAAGTCACAGTATAATTATTGGGGTAAATAATGGGGGTAAATAATGTGGAACAGGAATTGAATCCTAGTTTCCCCAACTGGTTACCTGGTACGATCACAGCAGGTGTTTCTGAACACCCTTGTTAATATCATGTTGGATGGTTTCTACTACCGGTCTCTGCCCAGACCTATTTTGGGAGTAACATTAGCCCACCCAATAAACATCCACAGAGCACAATTTCTGCTTCTCACAGCCAGAGAAGTGACCCTCCCAAGAAAAACATTTTCGGTATCTTAGCTAACATATTGGTGCCAAGTGGACAAATAAAGTATCAGTATCATGGATCATACAGTCTGAAATCAGAATGGTGCCCTAGAGACGCCCTGCCCACTGTAGGGAACTTTTTCCTTGTAGAGAAGTTAGAAGCTCAAGAGACCAGGAGACGGTGGAAGTTTTCCAAGCAGAAGTTCTTTATTGCTGGTTGCTGCAGTCCTCCCAACATTGTCTAACTCACTGGTTCTCAACCTTTTGCAAGCTGGGCCCCCCCAAAGCTGGTTCATTGCAGTTGGGGCCCCAGTGCCAAACTCGACATTAGCCGCTTTCCGACCAAGTACAAAGTAGTTACAGGAACTTAGTTATAGGAACTGTCCACTTCTAAACAGTTCTAAGAACTACTCTCCCCCAAACTCGGTTTTGCTGCTTGCGTTCGCACTGGCCAAGTGGCCCTAGGAACTGGTAGGAGGGGTAACGCAAGCACGGCGACTGTCTTTATCACTAGACGTAGCGTGGCCACATAAAACAACAACAAAACAGCGTGGAGGAGGCTATTATTGCAATGTTCCTGTTCTGCCTTGCCGGGACCTTAATAACGGAGAACGAACGGCGGCGTTTAAAGATTATGCTTCAGTTCTGTACAGAGAACACAGACGACGAAGGCTCCAGCGTAGTATGATATTAAGTAATATGATGGAAGAAGATAAAAGAGCAGAGCACAGGAGGCAAACAAAATGACGGGTAAGTTTAGCTAGCATTAGCAATCCCCAGATAGCAGACTGACATTGAATCAACGTGGAAATATGACATTGAAACAACGTTGATCTGACATTGTTTTGCTCATCGAATTAACGTTGAACCAACGTCAGATGCGTCATTCTTTCAAAACTAACGGAAAATCAACTTGAAATCAACGCATTGTTTCAACGTTATGAAAGCAAACCAATTTTCGATTTTCATTTAGCTTTGAAGAATGCCGCTTTCATTGTTTCAATGTCATGAGAGACGTCGTTTCCACGTTGATTCAATGTCAGTTTGCTGTCTGGGTCAGCTGGTTGAATGCGTTATGTTTGTCTTAATGTATGTCTTAATCCTTAGCTGTAATGTTTTGCAAAAAAACACAGCGTATGGCAGACAGCGCGCTACAAGTTCCGTGTTGACAGTGGGCATGACTTTTATAAGTTTAACCAATCAACGTAGACCTAGGGAAAGGGAACTAAAAAAGTCCTCGCTCTAGACTAGGTACTGAAAGAGTTATAGAAACTACGGTCTGTGGAACTAAAAAATCCCCAATTTAGTCCGGTCGGAACACGAGAAAAAAAGGGTTATAGGAACGTTAGGTTCTAGGAACTGCAAAAGTCCCTCTGGTCGGCAAGCGGCTATTGTTTGTCTGGGATAGCAAAAGTAACTTTTGGAAGGAAGGCGGGGCTTACCGATAGGTCATATGATACATTGTTATCACACACAATGAAACATAGTAGTACAGATCACAACACCCAGACAGCAAACTGACATTGAATCAACGTGGAAACGACGTCTCTCATGACATCGAAACAACATTGATCTGGCATTGTTTTGCTCATCGAATTAACGTTGAACCAACGTCAGACGCGGCATTCTTCAAAGCTAAATGAAAATCGAAAATTGGTTTGCTTTCATAACGTTGAAACAACATTGATTTCAAGTTGATTTTCCGTTAGTTTTGAAAAAATGACGCGTCTGACATTGGTTCAACGTTAATTCGATGAGCAAAACAATGTCAGATCAATGTTGTTTCGATGTCATGTTTCCACGTTGATTCAATGTCAGTTTGCTATCTGGGCAATGTGTTTATTTTATGTGCTACAGTGCTGAAGGCTGGGGTGATTGTTTTAAAAAAATTTCTCCGACTTTCATATGCGCATTTAAATATGTTTCAAGGCCAAAAAATTGGGTAACATTCCAAAGTATTTTAGTGGACAGCAGTAGCATAAATGACTTGTCAAGCAGATAACAGATTATTAAACATGAGAATAAGGATAAATGTGGCAAAGGATGATCCACATTACAAAATGTGATTGTCAACATTCAAAACTATTTTAACATTAACTCTTCAAAAAAATTGTTTTTGCATAGTAACTCTGCACACAAACATAAAATGATTAGCCCACTTACACACCAAACTATATTTACATTAAGTAAAACTAAACTTGTATAATTTACAAACTTTTGTTTCGTCATGTTTTCAGAGCCTACCATAATAGCGTGCGAACACCAGACATGCTGACTGTGCTCAGATGTGTGCGCACAGACAACCCGGTCTCATCCCAAGACGTCATATAACTGACGTTTTGGGACGTCTTTTGACCATACGTCAATATTCGCCTTTTTAGGGCCCCCTTAAATGTCGGTAGATGAGGTTATGGGATCCTCTACCCCAGACCTAAACCTAACCCTAAACCTAACCCGTCACCTAACTGACGTTAAAGGTATAGCGTCAGTTGTATGACGGCCCGGGATGGCCATCTACCGACGTTTAAGGGGGCCCTAAAAAGGCGGATATTGATGTATGGTCAAAAGATTTCCCAAGACGTCAGTTATATGACTTTTTGGGATGAGACTGTGTTAGCACAGACGCGTGCAGACAAGGATTTCTGTCACGCGCAGGTCAGCTTCTGTTTTCGGTTAAACTGTGTTGCTTTTACGTTGATTCAGTTGTTTTATTAATGCGTTGCAAATAGATCATTAATATAATTACTAGAGTTGAGCCGGATACTCGGCTGAAACGAGTATCCGGTACGGATAAAGCACTTTTGTCGAGTACAAATATTATACGAGTAATACAAGTCAATATCTGTGCTCGGATAAAAAAAAGAAAAAAAAAAGTAATGTTGAAATTAGGGCTGAGCGATATATCAATATAAAGAATATATATTTTGAATGTGATATGTAATTAGAGTTTGCGCTGCACGCCTTGCTCCAAGCAAGCTGCTTAGTGCTGACCCAGAGCTCTCTGCACTGCTCCCCGCGCCCCAGTCACTCCTTTTCCACTTTGCGTGCTTGATTAAAGCATGTTATGTTATAACATGAAATAAAGTCTTTCACCTCAGCAAAACGGACTTTGTCCTGTCAGCCGTTATACTGTAACGTTAGTCGTAGCG
This sequence comes from Pimephales promelas, assembly GCF_016745375.1. Next base: position 73,367 of record NW_024121239.1, read on the forward strand.
CACACTCAATTGCACGCGCAAATGCGGCGGCGCGCGCTGGATCGCCTCACTGTATATAAAGTGCAAAAGAAACAACGCATGCAACACTGTTGCGTTGTAAATAACACGAAATAAAAACAAAGCAGGTATGATTTTAATTCTATTCACCAGGAGCAGTTTCAATGTTTCATTAACAGTATTGTCTATTCACCAAGGTAACTGTCATGTCTATATTAACCCCTTAATGCCCCTATTTTTCTTTGTGTTATTTTTTATATTTTTTAAATGAATGTAATGGCTCATACCAACGTTGTATTGACAAAATAAATAAACCAATTAATAAATCACAATTACAATTCCAAGGGAATAATCTGCAATTAAGATTTTTGTCATAATCATGCAGGTGAAGAAACCTGTTAATTATTTATTCATTTGATTTTGCAAATGTTCATGTTTCAATAAAACTACTTGTGACATGTCATATTTGGCTTTGACTGAACATTTGCTCTCACTTTGCAGAAAAAATATCGGGATATATTTTGTATATTGAAATTCAGCCTAAATATATTGGGATATGACTATTGGTCCATATCACCCAGCCCTAGTTGAGATGAAAACTCTTGTTCGTTACATTTTACTTCATATTTGCAACCACATTGTATTCATTGTTGCAAAACTTGTTCTGTAGTTCGTTGTTATCGTGATCAAAACCATTGATCTGAAGCTCAATGCTGATGCTGTCATGTAAATAGTTTTCTTATCAGCAATAAATATAACAATTTCTGATCAACCCATATCAATTGCATGCTTAAAATAACATACCGGTTAAAGCCCCGCCCATTTCAAGACTACCCGACCCACTTCCGGGTTTAGGCCCCGCCCAGTCCGAGTACAGATACAGATACAGATAATTCATATGGTTATACAGATACAGATACAGATACAGATAATGCTGTACTCGCTCATCCCTAATAATTACCCTATAATATAATTTATTTTAATACACTGAAATATAAAATAAATTGTTAAACTCAAACTTTTACACAGATTTACTGGGGCACAGCAGATTAGTGGGGCATGTGCCCCAGTAAAAGGGGTAGCAACATCCCTGGGCCTAAGGTAGTACACATACAGAAATTGAATAAAGTTATCAAACAGTCTGCACTGCATAAATTATAAATAGACTAATCCTTATTAAAGCTACACAAGTTCAAGACCAGTTAGTAATTTTCTCTGTTCCCTTTGTTCTTTGATTAACTTTACTGACAGAATGCTTTATTGGCAGCTGGCCCTTTAAGATCAGCTGCTAGCTGAGAGCATATTGGCATAATCCAGCGCGAAAGAGAACTGTATTCTGGCGTGCGGTTTGTGCATGCGTATTTATGGTGGCGCGCGTCTTTCTGCAAGTCACATTCAGGACATTCACAGGCAGCATGAAAAATGTGTTCGTTTCAAATCACTAATACAATGCTAAATCATGAATCATAAATTGCAATATAACACAACATTGTGCTTGTGTCAAACTATAAACTCTCGTCAAACTGCAACCTACAACTGTCAAGCAACCAAAATCTCTCTCTCTCTCTCTCTCTCTCTCTCTCTCTCTCTCTCTCTCTCTCTGCCATCTTTTGGACATTCATCATGTCACATTGGTTTTAATTTCTTGTCCTCGAACAGAGCCCTAATCTGTTTATTTTTCAGTTACACATTCTACATTGATTAAAAAAGAAAAATTAAATGTGTTTTTATTTTATACAGAAATAAATTATTTATAATTCATTTGAGAATAAAGTTAGTTCAAATTTTAAGAAAAACAAATATATGATCTGAAATATAGCACATTCATTTTAAATTCGTTCAGGTTCAATTACCAAACATACAATCTTAATTTAATTTAAAGTAAATAATAAATCCAAAATAAATGGGTTGTATGCATATTTTCTAAAAAAAAAAAAAAAAAGAAAAGAAGAAGATATATATCCAGAAAGACAAGGCCTTAAACTTTAACAGGGGTGCAACTCTTATAACTGCAACAAACGTAGTCACACACACAAGACTTCGTCACTTACATTTTAGATGCAATATTGACTTTTTTCTGTTTCAGCAGAGAAAATAGTCAAGTCAAGTCAAGTCACATTTATTTATATAGCGCTTTTCACAATACAGATTGTATCAAAGCAGCTTCACAGTGATAACATGTAAGTAGCACAACACAGATCAACAACATTGCTAAACACTAAATAAATAACCCCAACTGAGCAAGCTCAAAGCAAGCCAAAAGCAAGGCGACAGTGGCAAGGAACCAAACTCCATCAGATTGGATGGAGAAAAAACCTTGGGAGAACCCAGGCTCAGTCGGGGGCCAGTTCTCCTCTGGCTTACATTCATATTGTTTAAATATAAATATTAAGTATAAATATTGTTTATGAATCAAACGGCGCCATAACATATCGCAGGCGTTGAGTCGTCTCATCACAGGCGTTGAGTCGTCTCATCACAGGCGTTGGGGCATCCGAAATCCCCGTGAGAGGCTGGACACAAAACTGGACCTGACGAACGCCATTTTTCTCGGGACAAGCGTCCCGAGATAACAGCAGAAAGGCAGATGGGAAATAATTAGCATAGCTGATGTTCATAATAATTTCCGTTATAACTCACAAACTCTCCGTAACCCGAACTCTCCGCAACCCAACCATACGCGCCGACCCGTTTGTCTAAGAGGCTGTCGAGCCCCACTGGTGCGTTAAGCAGTTTCAGTGGCAAACGGTTCCGTATGGCATAACAGAGGACTAGAAGGTAAGCATTATGTGAATGCTTGACTAAAGAGATGCGTCTTTAATCTAGTTTTAAACTGTGTCAGCGAGTCAGAGGCTCGGACCGTATCGGGAAGGCCATTCCAGAGTTTTGGAGCTAAATGCGAGAACGCCCTCCCTCCTTTACTGGACTTCGATATCCTAGGAATGACCAGAAGCCTTGAATTTAGTGATCTTAAGGAACGCGGTGGATTGTAGGGCGAAAGAAGGTCCGTTAAGTACATAGGTGCTAAACCATTTAGGGCTTTATAGGTCAGTAGTAGTATTTTGTAGTTGATGCGGAACTTAATAGGTAACCAGTGTAGAGATGATAAAATCGGTGTTATATGATCATATTTTCTTGACCTAGTAAGAACTCTAGCAGCTGCATTTTGTACTAACTGTAGCTTATTTATTGAGGATGCAGGACAACCGGCTAATAAAGCATTACAGTAATCTAGTCTCGAGGTCATGAATGCGTGAACTAATTTTTCTGCATCAGAAATAGATAGCATGTTACGTAGCTTAGCAATGTTTCTAAGGTGGAAAAAGGCTGTTCTTGTAACATATGAAATATGATTTTCGAACGACAAGTTGCGGTCTAGTATAACACCCAGGTCTTTTACTGTTGTGGATAAAGTAACAGGACATCCGTCTATATTAAAGTTGTATTGTGAGAGGTTTTGTGAGTAGTTTTTTGGACCAATAAGTAATACCTCCGTTTTATCTGAATTTAATAGCAGGAAATTACGCGTCATCCAGCATTTTATATCTTTGAGACACTCTGTCATTTTAGATGAGTTAGTGTTTTCATCTGGTCGTGATGAAATATATAATTGAGTGTCGTCAGCGTAACAGTGGAAATTAATTCCATGTTTTCTTATAATATTACCAAGTGGCAGTATATATATTGAGAATAGCAGAGGGCCTAAAACTGATCCTTGCGGTACTCCAAAGTCTACTGACGTTATCTTTGATTTTTTCCCATTTAAACAGACAAAATGAGAACGGTCCGATAAGTACGATCTAAACCAGCTTAATGCCTGTCCCTGGACACCGGTGAAGTTTTGTAGTCGATCCAAGAGTATTATATGATCTATAGTGTCGAACGCAGCGCTAAGATCAAGTAGGACTAGTATTGAGATACAGCCTTGGTCAGAAGCTAAAAGTAAATCATTTGTAATTTTAACTAGCGCAGTTTCTGTACTATGATGCGGTCTGAATCCTGACTGGAATTTTTCATAGATATCATTTTCTTGCAAAAAAGAGCACAATTGAGCGGACACTACTTTTTCAAGTATTTTGGACATAAATGGAAGATTTGAAATGGGTCTGTAATTTGCCAAGTTATTTGGATCTAATTGCGGTTTCTTAATGAGCGGTTTTATTACAGCCAGCTTGTATATTTTTGGGACATGACCTAAAGATAAAGACGAGTTAATAATATTGAGGAGAGGCTCTTCCACTACAGGTAATAGTTCTTTCAGTAGTTTAGTGGGTATTGGATCTAATAAACAAGTTGTTGGTTTAGATGCAATGATAAGTTTATTTAGCTCCTCCTGTCCTATCGTTGTAAAGCGGTTTAGTTGTTCTAGAGGGTCCATAATTGAAGCTGAATCATAAGACACCATAGCGGATTGTACATTTATAATTTTGTTTCGGATGCTTTCTATTTTCTCATTGAAGTAATTCATAAAATCATTACTACTAAACTGTAAAGGTATATTTTGCTCTGGTGATGTCTGTTTATTTGTTAGTCTAGCCACGGTGTTAAATAAAAACCTTGGATTATTTTGGTTATTTTCGATTAGTTTGCGGAGATGCTCAGCCCTGGCTGTTTTTAGTGTCTTTTTATAACGTGACATACTGTCTTTCCACGCGATTCTAAAGACCTCTAAATTAGTTTGTTTCCATTTACGCTCTAAGTTGCGAGTTTCTCTCTTGATAGCATGCGTAGCACTGTTGTACCACGGTGCTTTAATTTTCTCTCGAACCTTTTTTAATCTAATTGGCGCAACAATATCTAATGTACTAGTAAGAATGGTGCTTAAACTGCTAGTCATTTCCTCTAATTCATCTGTTTGTTTGGGTTCACTTAGCAGCTTAGATAGATCAGGTAAGCTATTTGAAAATCCATCTATAGTGGTTGGAAGGATTGTTCTGCCTGGTCTATAACGTGGCGCAACATGACATATTTCAGCAGTACGTATTATGCAAGTCACCATGTAATGATCAGTGACATCATCGCTTTGCGGTATAATATCTATATCAGTTGGATCGGTTCCATATGATATAATTAAATCTAGTGTATGATTTAGACGATGAGTGGGACCACTGACGTTTTGTTTGACCCCAAAGGAGTTTAATAAATCTGTAAACGCAGCCCCTAAAGCATCATTTGTATTATCTACGTGTATGTTAAAATCTCCAGCAATTATTGCTTTATCGACATTTACCAATAGATCCGAGAGAAAGTCTGCGAACTCTTTTAGGAATTCAGCATATGGCCCTGGAGGTCTATATACAGTAGCCAGGGCTAGAGATAATATAGATTTCCTTCTTACATCTAAGAGCGTAACATTTAGCACAAGTACTTCAAATGAATTAAACCTGTGACCTGTTTTCTGAGTAATATTAAAAATATCTTTATAGATTGTTGCAACACCGCCGCCACGACCGATCAGACGAGGCTCATGTTTATAACAGTATCCTGGCGGAGTAGATTCGTTTAGACCGAAATACTCATTTGGTTTAAGCCAGGTTTCAGTAAGGCACAGAACATCGAAGTTATTGTCTGTGACCATTTCATTTACGATAACCGCCTTAGGTGTGAGCGATCTAATGTTTAGGAGACCTAGCTTTAGAAATTGTTTTTGTTGACTGATATTTAGATTTTCTGGTTTAATTACAATAAGATTTTTGCTAGATCCTACACTAGATTTATTGTTTGGCTTCACTAAACGAGGAATAGACACAGTTTCTATATAATGTTCCACACTATGCTTATTAGTTAAGTTTGGACCGCAAAGGCTGTAATTTGGACTTTGACTCATTAGTCATCTGGTGCGTATATGTCTTAAAATAGTTAGACAAAGATCACAGCAAACCATCACGCATCTCAAAGCATGTGTTTTCTCATTACTGAATGATTCAGCATTTTGAACGAATGAATCCATGACTCGAATCCACGAACCTTATGGAGATTTAGGGTTATGTTTAAAAGTATCGTTCTTTACAACGGCAGCATGAAAATAGAGACTAGTAGGTTAAAATTATTAAATGTTAAAACGGCTTGCCATACTATATCTGTCGTTTCGACAAGTCACAATTACGTTACAGATATCTTAAATGATAATACAAACTATCCAAAATGTAATTACAACTAGTCAGAAAGACGTTGTTGAAATCTACAATGTTAATTCTGGATAGTCAAACTTAGCTTTTAAATGTTAAAAGGGCTTGCCATACAGAGACGTAAGCTCAGAGAGAGGCTCACCATATTCAAACCAAAATATCTGACTTTCTGTTGGTCCTAGCTAATGAGTATAAATGAGAAAGTTGTCCGGCTCGAGGAGAACAATATACATACCGATTTAAAGCAAACTATACATTTAAAAGATTAGGGTTATCTGCATATTTTGTCATTTAAAAAAATACAAAATTGTTATGCAAAAAGACAAGGACTTGCAGGAAAAATCTACGGTCAGCCACACACACACACACACACACACACACAAACACACACTTCGACGCACGCGCCTTTCTCTCTCAAGCTGGAGTGTGTGTATGTGCGCACTAGAGAGAGAGGCGCGCACGTCGAAGTGTGTGTTGAAGTTCCCTCTGAACGCGTGCACTTCTGAAGCCGCTGCCTCGCAAGAAAGTGTGTGTGTTTGTGTGTGTGTGTGTGTGAGAGAGAGAGAGAGAGAGAGAGAGGAGGGGGAGGGAGGTGCGATTGAACTGAGTGTGTGTGTGTGTGTGTGAACAGTGGAAACATAATCCGTTTTTTGTTCATACAGGACAACAGACTGCAAACTGTTTACCTATATTTGTGTACACTCGCAATAAAACATCCTCTGTTACATACGTAATAAATATAGAAATATAATTTGACACAAGAGGGCAGTATAGCCCTATTTATGATTTTGAGTTTAAACTATCAACCGAAGAGATTCTGAAAGAATGGTAAAGATATCAAACAGTTCGAGAATACCCTGGCAATTTTTTATGTTGTGACATTTCTTTGTATTCTCAAGAGAAGTACTTTAAGTTATTCCATTGCATGTTTTTTACAAACAATCCTCAATATACTCAAAAGTATTTATGAACCGATGAGATCTATGTGTACCGAGTTTCATATTATTACATGCAAGTGTGTTTGATTTATGGACCAAATTTTCAGACCAAGTTTATTGACCAAGTTAATCTGATTAATAAACTAATTATATAAAACTATTGTCAATGCACTACAATTAAACTAGTTATATGCATTTACTTATAAAAAATAAAAATAAAAACTTATTTAAAAAATACCAGGCTTGAGAAATGTATTTTCTTTATGCAGGTCATACACACAGCAGTGAAATGGTTAAGCCCCCTCCCCCTGCACACACACACACACACACACACACACACACTAACAACCTAACACTAAAACTAAAACAACCTAAAACTAACAACCCCACTTTTGTCAAAAGGTGGCGCTACTGAGCCCTCACCACGCCCGTTTCTGAAACTTTGCACATGTCTACTGGCTAATAAATGTGATGTGTCTGTCGAGTTTCATGCAATTTGAAGCATGCTAAGGGTCTCAAAAGCATCCTATAGGAATGGTAAAGTTTGATGCGTTGCCACGGCAACAGTTTAAAAGATATCAAGAATCCATTCACAGGTCTACATCTGCCATATGTTTACATTATACAGATGAAGTTTGAAGCAAATCGGGTAAAAATAAAAGGGTGATTTCAAAGCATTTTGAAAGTGACACACTTCCTGCTGCCAGTTGGTGGCGCTATAACTTTGACTCACAATAGTCACATCCATGTGATCGTCCTCTTACAGCGAACACACTGCTGAAGTTTCATCAAGATCAGTTAATGTATGCTGAAGTTATAACACACTTCCTGTTTCACGTTTCTCGCCATAGTTTCGTTTCCTCGCCACGGACAAACCGTTCGAGATATCAAAAATCCCCTCGCAAACTTTCATCCTCAATGTCTTGACTTCATGCGGACCGAGTTTCGTCGAATTTGGATCAAAGCTCTAGGAGGAGTATTTCACATTCCATTGCGAGCGTTTTACAAACAAACCTCAATAGCCGACTTCCTGTTGGGTTGGGGTAAAAAGTAAGAGTGTGAGGTATAGATGAAACGATGAGATCAACATGTGTACCGAGTTTCATATTATTACATGCAAGTGTGTTTGAGTTATGGACCAAGTGTTCGGACCCCGTTCCAGGGGGCGCTGACGAGCCGCCCTGCCACGCCCAGGTACCATCTTCAGCCCGGCTCAGATGGCTATGGGATCTGACCTGTGTGCAAAGTTTCAAGAGTTTTCAAACCCGTTAAGGGCCCCAAAAGCCGCTAAGAGTCTCAAAACCATTAAAAACAATAATTTTAAAGTTTGATGCGTTGCCACGGCAACAGTATCAAAGATATCAAGAATCCTTTCACCGGTCTACATCTGCTATGTATTTACATTATACAGATGAAGTTTGAAGCAAATTAGGTAAAAAATAAGAGGGTGATTTCAAAGCATTTTGAAAGTGACACACTTCCTGCTGCCAGTTGGTGGCGCTATAAATTTGACTCACAATAGTCACATCCATGTGATCGGCCTCTTACAGCGAACACACTGCTGAAGTTTCATCAAGATCAGTTAATGTATGCTGAAGTTATAACACACTTCCTGTTTCACGTTTCTCGCTATAATTTCGTTTCCTCGCCACGGCCAAACCGTTCGAGATATCAAAAATCCCCTGGCAATTTTTTATCCTCAATGTCTTGACTTCACGCTGATCGAGTTTTGTGGCATTTCTTTGAATTCTCTAGAGAAGTACTTTAAATTATTCCATTGCATGTTTTTTTTTTTTACACACAACCCTAAATAGCCAACTTCCTGTTGGGCTGGGGTAAAAAGTAAGAGTGTGAAGTATATATGAACCGATGAGATCTATGTGTACCGAGTTTCATATTATTACATGCAAGTGTGTTTGATTTATGGACCAAATTTTCAGACCAAGTTTATTGACCAAGTTAATCTGATTAATAAACTAATTATATAAAACTATTGTCAATGCACTACAATTAAACTAGTTATATGCCTTTACTTATAAAAAATAAAAATAAAAACTTATTTAAAAAATACCAGGCTTGAGAAATGTATTTTCTTTATGCAGGTCATACACACAGCAGTGAAATGGTTAAGCCCCCTCCCCCTGCACACACACACACACACACACACACACACACGCACGCACACACACACACACACATAAACACAGACAACAGCCCTCCCCTCCCCACACAGACACACACACACCCACACAGAGAGAGAGAGAGAGAGAGAGAGAGAGAGAGAGAGAGAGAGAATCGCAGGGGAAATAAATCCATTCAAACTACAATATCTGACTTTCTGTTGCTCAGAGCGAATGACTTTAAATTGGAAAGTTGATCGGCTTGACGAGAACAATATACGTGGCAAGTTTAGTAACTGTAGGTAAAATGAACAAAGTTATAACACACTTTATGTGTCCTTTTTTAGTCATAAAATTCATTTCCTCGCCACGGCCAGACCGTTCGAGATATCAAAAATCCGTCCGGAATTGAGCATCCTCAATGTCTTGACTTCATGCACACCGAGTTTGGTTGTGATTGGTAAACACATGCGTTGTAATTTGATGTATTTCTCTTAGGACAATTATTCAAACAACCCATAATTTCCAACTTCCATTTGAACTGTCGTAAAACTTAGAGCACGAAAGTTGTTTGGCCTGATGTGATCTATAATTGTACCGAGTTTCATATTAATTCATGCAAGTGTGTTTGATTTATGGACAAATGTTCTAATCCTAGTCCAGGGGGTGCTGTCGAGCCGCCCTGCCACACCCGATGACCAGCTTCAGCCCGGCCCTGATGGCCATGGGTTCTGACCCGTGTGCATAGTTTCAAGAGTTTTAGAGGATGTTAAGGCCCCCGAAAATGCCAGAGAAGTCGCACACAGCAAATAAAGGGTTAAAATTAACCTGACAGGCGCCCCTCCTCTCACTCACACAGAGAGACACTGAGAGACTGGCAAAATTCTGAGATTTTCTCTACATTCAAACAAAAATATCTGACTTTCTGTGGGTCCTAGCTAATGAGTGTGGAGTACAATATACATACCGATTTTTGTAACTGTAGATAAAACTAACAACCCCAATTTTTTCAAAAGGTGGCGCTACTGAGCCCTCACCACGCCCGTTTCTGAAACTTTGCACATGTCTACTGGCAAATAAATGTGATGTGTCTGTCGAGTTTCATGCAATTTCAAGCATGCTAAGGGTCTCAAAAGCATCCTAACAGAATGGTAAAGTTTGATGCATTGCCATGGCAACAGTTTAAAAGATATCAAGAATCCATTCACAGGTCTACATCTTCCATATGTTTACATTATACAGATGAAGTTTGAAGCAAATCGTGTAAAAATAAAGGGTGATTTCAAAGCATTTTGAAAGTGACACACTTCCTGCTGCCAGTTGGTGGCGCTATAACTTTGAATCACAATAGTCACATCCATGTGATCGTCCTCTTACAGCGAACAAACTGATGAAGTTTCATCAAGATCAGTTAATGTATGCTGAAGTTATAACACACTTCCTGTTTCACGTTTCTCGCCATAGTTTCGTTTCCTCGCCACGGACAAACCGTTCGAGATATCAAAAATACCCTCGCAAACTTTCATCCTCAATGTCTTCATGCTGACCGAGTTTCATCGAATTTGGATCAAAGCTCTAGGAGGAGTATTTCACATTCCATTGCGAGCGTTTTACAAACAAACCTCAATAGCCGACTTCCTGTTGGGCTGGGGTAAAAAGTAAGAGTGTGAGGTATAGATGAAACGATGAGATCAACATGTGTACCGAGTTTCATATTATTACATACAAGCGTGTTTGAGTTATGGACCAAGTGTTCGGACCCCGTTCCAGGGGGCGCTGACGAGCCGCCCTGCCACGCCCAGGTACCATCTTCAGCCCGGCCCTGATGGCCGCGGGTTCTGATTAATAATCCTAAGGAAAACAATAGGGCCTTCGCCCTTTCAGGGCTTGGGCCCTAATAATAATCCTAAGGAAAACAATAGGGCCTTCGCCCTTTCAGGGCTTGGGCCCTAATAAGAATCCTAAGGAAAACAATAGGGCCTTCGCCCTTTCAGGGCTTGGGCCCTAATAATAATCCTAAGGAAAACAATAGGGCCTTCGCCCTTTCAGGGCTTGGGCCCTAATAATAATCCTAAGGAAAACAATAGGGCCTTCGCCCTTTCAGGGCTTGGGCCCTAATAATAAATAATCCCAAGGAAAACAATAGGGCCTTCGCCCTTTCAGGGCTTGGGCCCTAATAATAATAGAAAAGAATAATCCCAAGGAAAACAATAGGGCCTTCGCCCTTTCAGGGCTTGGGCTCTAAAAAAAAAATTATCGGAAGGAAAACAATAGGGCCTTCGCCCTTTCAGGGCTTGGGCCCTAATAAGAATCCTAAGGAAAACAATAGGGCCTTCGCCCTTTCAGGGCTTGGGCCCTAATAATAATAGAAAGAATAATCCTAAGGAAAACAATAGGGCCTTCGCCCTTTCAGGGCTTGGGCTCTTATAATAGAAAAGAATAAACCCTAAGGAAAACAATAGGGCCTTCGCCCTTTCAGGGCTTGGGCCTAATAATAAATAATCCTAAGGAAAACAATAGGGCCTTCGCCCTTTCAGGGCTTGGCCCTAATAATAATAATAATAATAGAAAGAATAATCCCAAGGAAAACAATAGGGCCTTCACCCTTTCAGGGCTTGGGCCCTAATAATCCTAAGGAAAACAATAGGGCCTTCGCCCTTTCAGGGCTTGGGCCCTAATAATAAGTAATCCTAAGGAAAACAATAGGGCCTTCGCCCTTTCAGGGCTTGGGCCCTAACAATAGGGCCTTCGCCCTTTCAGGGCTTGGGCCCTAATAATCCTAAGGAAAACAATAGGGCCTTCGCCCTTTCAGGGCTTGGGCCCTAATAATAAATGATCCTAAGGAAAACAATAGGGCCTTCGCCCTTTCAGGGCTTGGGCCCTAACAATAGGGACTTCGCCCTTTCAGGGCTTGGGCCCTAATAATAATAGAAAAGAATAACCCTAAGGAAAACAACAGGGCCTTCGCCCTTTCAGGGCTTGGGCCCTAACAATCCTAAGGAAAACAATAGGGCCTTCGCCATTTCAGGGCTTGGGCCTTAATAAATAATCCTAAGGAAAACAATAGGGCCTTCACCCTTTCAGGGCTTGGGCCCTAATAATCCTAAAGAAAACAATAGGGCCTCCGCCCTTTCAGGGCTTGGGCCCTAATAATCCTAAGGAAAACAATAGGGCTTTCGCCCTTTCAGGGCTTGGGCCCTAATAATAATAGAAAAGAATAACCCTAAGGAAAACAATAGGGCCTTCGCCCTTTCAGGGCTTGGGCCCTAATAAATAATCCCTAATAATAATAATAATCCTAAAGTAAACAATAGGGCCTTCACCCTTTCAGGGCTTGGGCCCTAAATATACAATGTACAATATACAAAATATACAACAATATACAAAATACAAATTTAAGCGTACGATAGATACAGATACTGAAGAAATATGTCAAGTCAAGTCACATTTATTTATATAGCGCTTTTCACAATAAAGATTATATCAAAGCAGCCTCACAGTGATAACATGAAAGTAGTACAACACAGATCAATAATATTGTTAAATATTAAATATTAAATAACCCCAACTGAGCAAGCCAAAAGCAAGGCAAAAGCAAGGCGACAGTGGCAAGGAACCAAAACTCCATCAGATTGGATGGAGAAAAAACCTTGGGAGAACCCAGGCTCAGTCGGGGGCCAGTTCTCCTCTGGCTAACATTCATATTGTTTACATATAAATGAAGAGCTCTTTTCCAAAACACGATAAACGCCATTTTTAAAAAAAACGAGTTTGTCGTGTCATTCTGCTGTGGACAGAACCCTTTCACTGCTCCATCAACGTTTCATGCCAAATCGCTATATTTCCTTGTTTAAAATGTACTGCAAGATACAGTTTCTTTCCAAGCCGCGATAAGCGCCAGCCCTGTTTTTAGCCTAAACACGATAAATCCTCAAATTCAATGAGCGCTCTACACAATCCAGCACGGCGGCACTATGAACAGAGGTTTATGTTCATTTATTCCTCAAAATGAGTCCTAGTTTTCTAGTCGACTAGTAGTAGATCATTTAAGCCATTTGTATTATCAGTAATCACATATATTGATTTAATTAAATGGGAGAGAAACCATATGAGCGTTTTTAATTGCCTATTCCGCATTTCAACGTATGCATAAAGCTTGCCACAAAGAACCGGCAAAAGTAATGATTATGCATGAAACATTTGAATTGTTTATTAATAAACTAGTGTTTTCTGTCAGTGTCAGCAACAAAGATAAAGTTGATGATGCTTACTCGCCATCTTCGCAGTGAACGCGCATAAGCCTATAGAAACGCATACTTCGAATTAGCCTGCATACGCAGAGAGTTGCCAATTTATTTTAGTTTTTAATTGTTCTGTTTAAAAGTAGATATTTAAAGCTTTCTGTAGCTTAGTTCTCAGGCCTGTGTGAGGCAAGCGGCGCGGTGTTTCGGTTCATATTATGAGACGCGCTCCGGTTCACCTGCGCGCCTCTGTGTCCTGATTATATTGTCTGATATTTACTTCTAATGTATTAATCCAGTCAATTTGTCGATTTAACATTTATTAAAATGAAGATACAATTTATATGAAACGAAATTTACAAGCTTTCTACAAAACAAAACTTAATAAGTGGTCAAAATCATGTCTGACGCACTCCAAATATTTTCCGATATTGGGCAGCTTTTGAATTTTGATCCTATCTTACTCATCTCATGCGGTTCCCTTTTCATAGCCTACTCAACATAGATGAAATAATAAAAATAAGTAATGCAATATTATTAAAAACAAATGTGAAACGTATATTTTATGTTTATTTTGTTTTTTGTTTTTTTAAACTTATATTTAAGCGTCATGCTGCTCCGCTTTGCTCACATGTTATGTAGCCTGTGTGTGTGTGCATGTGCTGGTGGGGTGCCCATCCCTTTTTTGAATATCGTTATCATATATTGATCATTTTTAATAATTCGTTTTTTTTCATGCATATGTTGAAATTGGTACTATTTGTTTGAGGTTTGACTCTTTACTAAAAATGACTTTACTAAAAATGATACAAAAAATGGATGGATTTATAGCGTTTTGGAAAAAAATAAAATTAACTTTTAAATTATCATTAACAATATTGTTGTTTGATTTAATAATTATTGTTCAAAATGTTCAGACTGAACCAATAAAACATTTAAACAGGATAATTTGAATATTCACAAAATGTGTGGGTCTAGGTAAAAAAATGTAGTTTTCCTGAAAACTATTGAAATGGATTTATAGCGTTTTGGAAAAGAGCTCTTCAAATATTAAATATAAATATTGTTTATATATAAAACGGCGCCATAGCATATCGCCGGCGTTGAGTCGTCTCTTCACAGGTGTTGGTCTTCTCATCACAGGCGGTGGGGCATCCGAAATCCCCGTGAAAGGCTGGATACAAAACTGGACCTGACGAACGCCATTTTTCTCGGGACATTTGCGGCCCGCGGGATGATATTTTGTGGCCCCCTACTTGATATTAAAGTTTAATGTAAGTGCGGCCCGTCATTGCGTTTGCCGCGTTTTTTTATTATTACTATTTTTATCCCTTATGGGCTACCATATATAGTCTCGTGACAGCTTACGGTGGGTTTGTTGTCAATAGTTGTCATAGACAACCACGAAGTACAAATATACTGCGTCTGGAAAAAATGAACGCATCGCTTCAATTATGAGCGCGCTGGGCGCTTGATGCGCGCCTACATTTGAAACATACTTGAGCGTGCAAAATATGTGAGCGCGATATGTGAACAGGCCCAAGGCGAGCTACCACCACCAAATCAGGCCACAGCTACTGTTACCTTGCGAGCGACGTGTTGGATACCCCTGCTCTAAAACAATGTGAGAATAAAAATTTTGAGCTTGTAATATGTGTTGTGTCTGAATGCGTTCAATGAACGATAGTTTATGAACTCGTTCATATATTGGGCGAACGTGAACTGAACGTAGCCTACTGTATTACTGCCTGATGAACGTTACAGTGAACTCGTTCATTCTAGTGGCTGTGAACTGAGGAGCGAGGAGGCGTCATAAGATCATTTAAAAGGGTTTTATGAGGTCGGTGAGGATGGGAAAATCTTACATGTCTGTGCAAACTTTGCCCGTCGATAAAATGATTGTTATCTGTGGTTCTGTATGGGCTGTGGCAATAATATTAGCCTAATAATAAAAAAGAAGCTCGCAGCAACATATGGAAAAAAAGAACTATGAACTAGTTCATTTTTGAAATATGAACTGAACTAGTTCATTTTAAAATTTGTGAACTGAACTTTAAACTAGTTCATGTAATGAACTTGGTCCAACAGGTTGATAAGAAGGTTTGCTTTGATATGTGCAAAGTCAGTAATTTGCCTGAGACACTATACATGTGTAGAAATAATTATTTGTGTTTCAAAAGCAGTAATTGTTTTTCTAAGTATAATAAAAGGAAATGTGCCTTTCGGAGAAAAAAAACAAAACAAAAAAAATTCAATATAATAGTGTTGTATAAAGAAAATAAAAAGCAAATATGACTATCATCACAAAGATGTTGTGTATAAGAAAAAGATAAAGAAAGTTTGTAAAATTAACTTCAACTGTCAGAAGGACAGCTCATAAAGAACCAATCATGTACAGACAATGGCGCCACCAGGGGGTGGCCAGGGGTGGCCATGGCCACCCCTGGCCGACTCCTGGCCACCCCATTGGCCACCCCAATGGCCAGTATTAATTTTTGTAGCATCAGTTATGCATTTTATAAATAAGTCAAAAATATTCTTAACTAAAAGAAGACGGGGAATTATGTGTCGTGCCGTGCTTTTTAAGTGCCAAATGGTATACAGCAGCTTTTAGGTGTGTTTTTGCCACGTTTGGACAGGCAGGGAGGCAAACAGCGCGCTTTTCGGCGCCTCCCGCTTTTTTCACGTCAGTTTGGGTGACAAAGTCATCTGAAGTCATTCCATAGCTTAATGTGAGGGACAGAAGTATATTTACATCATTAAAATATAAACTCGTTTTCCCTCCTCTGCGACTGTCATCATTCTCCATTCATATTCAAACAGCACGCGCGCCTCTTGGATGCACGGTAAAACTCTCTCCAATATGATATATTGACATTATAAATGCATGATCTGTAGATAAAAGTCTGTATATTCGCATAAAATTACTTTATTTTCTTGGAGTTTGTTGCTGTTTTTAAGCGACTCACCGTGTTCTGTTAGATCACACATACATAGGCTATCACAAGGATTAGCCTATGAATCGGCATCAAACGCACAATAACTGTGAAACAAAGGAACAAATCGCACTTGGATTTGTGTGCTCAACATTTTTTCGATTTGACATGAGCTTTTAAATGCACACTTATGAAGCGCAGTGCTGCTGCACACTGTGACTCCATGTTGCTTTGAGCACATCATTCTGCACCCGCGATGTTTTTCATGTAATCATGCAAGAACGGGCTCAATCATGGGTTTGCGCACTGAAATATTATTAAAAGCCAATATATTTTGTTATACCTAGCCTGCTCAATACATTTTAAATAAGCATAATTTAATTGTATATAATTTATTTGTAGTTTAGGCTATGCACTTCTGACTTCTTGACAGTAATATATAAATATAAAATTGTGACATGATTGCCTGATTGAATTTTAAAAGTGAACTAATAGTAATTTGTTTTTATTAACATATTTAGATTTTATAAAATTACTGTGCAGATTTTTTCAAGAATTACTTTTTGCTGCTGATGTATACACTCATTAAGTGTATTAAAAATTCATAATACATGTATGTAATATTTAAAGGTGTTAACTGTAATCTTATCTTACACTGCAAACTAATAACTTAAAAATGATTAAATTCATCACAATTATGTAAGTATCTGGAAATTTGCTGTGGGGCAAGGACCCTTATATATCATATAATATATATCATTATATACAATGTAATATATATTAGTTGGGCCCTACTAATATCATTAGTAACATTAAATATTACACAATAAACCAAAGTATATCAGTAGGAGTTTCCTTAAGTCTTTCTGATAGTTTTCTACAGGCTGGTTTATTACAACAGTAGAAAACAATTCTGAAATTATGGTTTATACTGTAGTTTTGGTGTGCCACCCCAAGATTTTAACTGGCCCCATCTGGCCACCCCTACGAAAAATTTCTGGAGGCGCCACTGTGTACAGAAAGGAATGTTCAAATTCAGAGGAACAGTTCAGAAGAAACATGAATAATAAAGATTGAGAAGATTGGATAAGTTGTGCTCCATTTTTGGAATAAATAAATTTTTTTTTGGAATACTTGATGCGGCCCGGCCTGACCCAGACTCTATCTCCAGCGGCCCCCAGTTAATTTGATTTTGAGACCCCTGACTTAGCAGCTTACAGTAAATAGATCAGGTAAGCTATTTGAGAATCCATCTTTAGTGGTTTGAAGGATTGTTCTGCCTGGTCTATAACGTGGCGCAACATGACATATTTCAGCAGTACGTATTATGCAAATCGCAATGTAATGATCAGTGACATCATCGCTTTTCTGTATAATATCTATATCAGTTGGAATGGTTCCATATGATATAATTAAATCTAGTGTATGATTTAGACGATGAGTGGGACCAGTGACATTTTGTTTGACCCCAAAGGAGTTCAATAAGTCTGTAAACGCAGCCCCTAAAGCATCATTTGTATTATCTACGTGTATGTTAAAATCTCCAACAATTATTGCTTTATTGTCATTCACCAATAGATCCGAGAGAAAGTCTGCAAACTCTTTTAGGAATTCAGCATATGGCCCTGGAGGTCTATAAACAGTAGCCAAGGCTAAAGATAATATGGATTTCCTTCTTACATCTAAGAGCGTAACATTTAGCACAAGTACTTCAAATGAATTAAACCTGTGACCTGTTTTCTGAGTAATATTAAAAATATCTTTATAGATTGTTGCAACACCACCGCCACGACCGATCAGGTGAGGCTCATGTTTATAATCGTATCCTGGTGGAGTAGATTCATTTAGACCGAAATACTCATTTGGTTTAAGCCAGGTTTCAGTAAGGCACAGAACATCGAAATTATTATCTGTGACCATTTAATTTACAATAACCGCCTTAGGTGTGAGCGATCTTAGAAGACCTAGCTTTAGAAATTGTTTTTGTTCACTGATATTTAGATTTTCTGGTTTAATTACAATAAGATTTTTGCTAGATCCTGCACTAGATTTATTGTTTGGCTTCACTAAATGAGGAATAGACACAGTTTCTATATAATGTTCCACACTATGCATATTAGTTAAGTTTGGACTGCAAAGGCTGTAATTTGGACTTTGACTCATTAGTCATCTGGTGCGTAACGTCTTGGAGATGTTGTCCGACAGCACAGCCGCTCCGATTCGGCTGGGATGGAGTCCATCTGCACTGTACAGCCTGGGTCTCTCCCAAAACAGATGCCAATTATTTTCAAATAGCAGTTTCTATTCATTACACAATAATATTAACCATTCATTTAAAGGTTCTCTAAGCGATGTGGGGCCAAAACATTTTTTGTCACATACATCAAACGTCTCCTCACTGTCGGCTCGCTGCCTGTCCCCTAAACACACTGTAAAAAAATGCGGTCTCTGTAGACACCACAGGCTCCAAAAACGGCAACAAAAACAATCATGTCTCACCCGGACCACGAAACCTAACAAACAGTGTTCCAGCCAATCACTGGCAAGAAGTATTTGAGGGTGGGTCTGGGGGGTTAGTGCGCGTGCACATGAAGGGGGTGTGTGTGTGAAGGAGAGAGAAGCATAAGAGGGAAGTTTGAAAAATGGCCGAAACACGACCAAAGAGACGTCGTTTTGAGGAACAAATTAAAAAGAAGAAGGAGTCGGATAAAGAACGTGCAAAGTTCCGAATTTAAATTGGTAGCAAAGCTTTTGAACAATGGCGAGAACTCCGGCGGCAGAAGGGCTTCCAGTCCGACATTCAGGTTGCTCTGTTTTTGCAGGTGGGTAACGTTAAATTGTTTTTTTTCTTCTAAATTGACGCTTATGTTCTCCAAACCCACACAAGGATATAATTAGCTAGAAATGCACGTTCACAATTATTTCAGGAAGGACGGAAGGGAGGGGGAGGAGATGAGATGCGGAGGAGGGAGGGTCTAGCTAGCCTCCGATTTGATTGAAAATATTCAGAACGTCAACACCCAGGATCGCTCAGAGAACCTTTAATGCAAATAGTCTAATGAACCTTTCCTGTCCTTGTCTGTACGTGGGAAGCGGTCCAAGACACAATGATCGTTGCTTTAGGCGCCTAATGTCGTTCGTTCCCCCGTGCAGCACAACAGCTCCGACGCGTTCGTCCCCGTTCAGGATCTCGGGTACCTGTGCAGCGACATCAAGAACACGAGCACCAGGAAAGCAGTGAGTGCGCACCTTACCTTTACCCGAGGTAGCGCGGACATGACGGACCATGGATGTGCCAATGATCACGGCGTCGTCGTGTTCCGGCTCGCGAAGAGGGGAGAAGCGGTTCCGAGTGGAGATCTCGAAGACCGGGAGGGGCGGAGAGGTAGCTCTGGTCCTGTCTCGTGTCTTCCGCTGTGTGATCCATGGTCCATGTTGTTGTTTCGGTGCCGGAGTGAATGAAGCCCGAGATGATCGCGTCCTCCTGGGCAGAGGAACATACGAAGTAGACGAAGTCGGAGTCAAAGAGTTAACGTTACTAACCACTGATTTGTGAGCGTCGGCGCGTGATGCTTCAAGCGTTGAGCGCCGATCCAACAGCTCGGCTTGCTTCACCAGCAGACCACGGATCTGTTTCTCGACGTATTCCAGCTCCTGCTTCACCGAGAAGAGCTCGAATGTGTCCTCCCCTGCACTCAGAGGTAACGTTAGACACGCATCTGATATGTTCGCCATTATAACAGATGAACAGTAAATTAGTAGTGATACTACAACTATCACTACTAATTTAGGATTGAAATGCCGGATATAACCCGTATCCTATGTATGTAGTTTACAGTAGATTTTGTTGTGCTGTGTTGACAGTTTGCAGACTGTTTATGTTTATTGATCATGAGGGATCAAGAGTTTAGAAGTCTAATTGCTTGGGGGAAGAAGATGTCATGGAGTCGGCTGTTGGGTGTCCTGAAGCTGCTGGACCGCCTGCCTGAGGGTAGCAGTGAGAGCAACCCATGGCTCGGGTGGCTAGAGTCTCTGATCGCTGGCAGTGCGCACCACCCTTTGCAGGGCTTTGCGGTTGTGGGCGGTAGTGTTGCCATACCAGGCAGTGATGCAGCCAGTCAGGATGCTTTCGACAATGCTGGTGTTGAACTGTGTGAGGATGTGACAGTTCATTCCAAACTTCCTCAGCCGTCTCAGGAAGAAGAGGCAATGATGAGCCTTCTTCATGATGGCCTCGGTGTGGATGGACCAAGCGTGCCGCACACGCCCTCAAAAGTGAAGCCAGAACGTCTCGATCGCCCCCCTGTGACCGGACCTAGTATAGGTCATAAACCCCGCCTCCCCATGTTATTCAATGGGACGCGACACCAAATAAACAATTAAATTACACTTCACATATCCTTTTTCCAATGATAGTTTCTGTCATTTACTGTAGTTTCTATCACGTTGATGTAATTTCAAGTGTTCATTTTTAAAATAAGTTTGTTTTTAGTTAGTTATGTGATGATAAAACAACGGTGCTCTGACATGATTGACAGCTGTGATTGACAGGTTCTCTGTGCGAGGTAGTCACTGAAGCACCAGCAGACTTTTTTTTAATAATGTTGATTGCGGTTAGTAGTTGTATTTACCTTATTTTAACGAGGTTCTGCAATCAGCAGACATCATTGGAGAAGAACGAAGCAGACAGAGGACACTTAATAAAAGTGCGGGGCATGTGCTTGCATTTGATTCAGCGAGAATGAGGGCGCGGCCTTGATTTCGCGGCTTTACTTCCTGCTCACGACTGAGCATGACTGGTCCCGAAACACGCAAGTGTGCAGACTCAAGTCCAAGATGTCAGCGTCATATCGAGACACTGGCGGCTTCAGTTCACTCTGATGGAAAAGAGCGAAGGGGCGTCGTCCATCTTTTTTTACAGTCTATGGGATGGACCATGTAAGTTCCTCTGTGATGTGGACACCGAGGAACTTGAATCTGCTGACTCTCTCCACCGGTGCTCCATTGATGGTGATCGGGCTGTGATCTCTGCCATTCCTCCTGAAGTCGACCACTAGCTCCTTGGTTTTTCTGATGTTGAGGGAGAGGTTGTTCTCCTGACACCAGTGTGTCAGAGTGAGCACCTCCTCTCTTTAGGCCGTTCCATCGTTGTCGGTGATCAGACCTACCACCGTCGTATCATCAGCAAACTTGATGATGGTGTTGGAGCTGTGAGTTGCCACGCAGTCGTTTGTGCACAAGTACTACAGGAGTGGGCTGAGAACACAGCCCTGAGGGGCTCCAGGTTTGAGGGTCAGTGATGAGATGTTTATATACATACTGTACATATTAGTGCTTTTCACAATTCACATTGTTTTAAAGCAGGTTTAAAGAAAATCATGCTGTTCATGTTTTTAATATCGTCAAACTTAATACTGTAGTTTAGAGTGTTAAATTTTGCAACTAATATGCTTCTATATCCAACATTATATAAAGAGCTATGTGATAATATTTACATTTTGTGGCAATATACTGTTTACACCATGATAATACAGATTTGGGTTGCACTTTATTTTAGTCATGTTCCCCATGTACACATTATGTACTTTTTATAGTAATTACAATAACTGGGAATAACCACTGATCTATATAATGACATATCTATCATTCTATATAGATCAGTGGAAATAATGCTGAATGTTCCCCTAAACTTGACCTTTACCCATGCATGTAATAACCTTATATTACCCAGTACTTTCTTAGTGTGAGCTTTTTGTTTACTTACAGTGTACTTGCCTGTCAAAAAAAGTGCAACCCAATTTTACAATAAACTTGTTGATTCAACAGTGATCCAGAGTAAAATTTGGCTAGTAAACGTCTATATTCAGAAAAGCATAATACCTGCACATAGAACCTTTGCACTGTATTGTAGTGTATGTATACTCTGCACAGTAAACTAATTTTCTGTATGCATGGAATGCATGTCTTACTAATAGAATGTTCATCTATTTGCCAAAACAAGTATCTTGTTACTGTATCTTGCAATGCAGAGTGCTTGACAAACATGCAAATGACACATTTTTGCAAATTGTGTGGTTAAAGCTGGAAATGCTATAGTGATTTTACTGCTTGAAGCCATGATGCTGCATTCAGTGCCTCTAGAGAGCATGAGAGTGTGGGAAATGACGGAGGGATGAAGGGAAGGCAGGAATAGGAGCAGGGTCTGGGAAGTTAAATCCGTGTGGTGCCTGGAGCGGAGGATGGAAATGCCAAGGTTCTTTACCTTCAACTCACACACAGCGATATGGTTAAGTCTTGACTCCACTTATTTTAATGCACCATGGTTTTATCTTTCTACTTCCTTTGATGGTATTAGATCATCTTTATATGTCAGATGAAACGAATCCCTGTGCTCATGAGAGAGAGTTAGAGAGAGGTGAAGAATAGACAGGTGTTGAGAAAGAGATAGATAACAGTTAGATCAGTGAGGTTGGAGAACGCTTCCACTATAAAATGCTGCATTGTTTTTTCTACCCAAAACCAGAGTTATTAGTTAATTAAAGCTATAATTTGATAATTTGATAATAGTTTGATAATTGAATATATATATATATATATATACATATACATATACTGTATATTGGTTGTGCTTCGGCTGTGCGTGACTGTGATGACTTTGTGAAGGAAACATATTGTGGTTGTGTTTCGTAGGGGTGTAACGGTACACAAAAATCACGGTTCGGTACGTACCTTGGTTTTAAAGTCACGGTTCGGTACGTTTTCGATACAGCAAAAAGAAAGAAATGCCAGAGAAATTTCCTATTTGTTTAAAGAAAAAATATTTTTAAATAAGTGTGAGTTTTCCTAGATCTTGAAACTTTCAGGTTTATAAATGGGGGTCATCTTTGAAGGATGAACACATAATGTTTTGGTCATCACATTAAAAATAACATTTAAATATATAATTATTTATATAATATTTGAATTTTGAAGTGCTGGAAAAAGATGTGTGAAGTACTTGAAAGCATTTCACCATTCAAGCCAAACTGGTTCCAGTTAGTGTTACTATATTAAATCCATGGTCAATGTTGCTGGTCTGTGAACGTAAAGTATTAGTTCTTTCACGGCACAATATTTCCATGGTTTCCATGTCAGTGCTGTTTGATCTAATAGAGATCTACGGTTAATAACGGAGAAATGTGAATGCATCTCACTAGATCTCGCAGCGATGTTATTACCTCAGTGGCGAATTCAAATGTTTTCTTCACTAGATCTCTTAGCGCTGTGTAGTAACAGTGTCGCTTGATGGAGATCGGCTCGCGCTGCTCAGATGTTGCTGGTCCGAACTGATAAACGATCCATGAAGCACATAACGAGTAGCGCAGTTTCGTTCTGCTTTCATTAAGCTTGCCATTTGATGTTGCGCAACGTTGTGTTGGCTGCGTCAGCACGAATTTTGCCGGCAGGAAAAATGGTCCAAGCAATCGTTCGGTTTGTATGCGTACCGAACCGGAAGCCTCGAACCGAAACGGTTCAATACGAATACATGTACCGTTACACCCCTAGTGTTTCGGTTATGTTTCCTTCACAAAGTATTAATTTGCAAAGAAAAATGCAAATGTTGATTCTTGTTTTATTACGAGCTGTGTTCCTTTCTCTTTTTTCAGTTTTTTAAATGGGTGATTCCCCAGATGTTCAAGATTTAGCGGCTCTATGTCAAACTTTATAATGTCCCACAAAACAATCCCGACAGTTCTTATATATAAACACGTAGGCCTGCAATAGGCCTACCATAGTGAATCAGGGTAAGACAAAAAACAAGTTTTGGAAGAAGGATTAATGATGTGATTCCTTATTTATATAAAAAAGTCACTTAGTGTTAGAGCCAGACCGATATATCGGTAGACCGATATTATAGGCCGATATTAGGCATTTTCCAAACTATCGGTATCGGCAGTTATAATGGCCGATAAATGAATATTTCAAAAATAAAATAAAAACGGACGAAACACGCTTCAACCATGTCATGAGTGTTGGAGTTGTGTAGTTTGTCCACCAGAGGGCACTCTACACCTTTCCTGTTGGCAACAGTCGTTGAGTTGGTCACGATACATACATTGCTTGAAAAGCAATTAAGATTACATCCCCATCAGTTCTCTTAACTCAAATATTTGACACAAAATACACTAAATTTGTGACTATCATGTCCAGTTTAAATAAATAAATAAATAAAATAAAATATCGGCCGATATATCGGAATGTCCGATTTTAAAACCCCAAAATATTTGTATCGGTATTGGCCTTCAAAATCCTTTATCGGTCGGGCTCTACTTAGTGTGTACCTGCTCTAGATGGGTGTCTTTGGCTGTTATCCTGCCCTGCTTTTATAACATCATATGTACTGCTTTAAGTCGTTCTGTTGCTCTCAATCTAGAAGAGACAGCATCCTAAACTAAATTAAAACCTCATCAGTGTGTTACGAACTGCTCCGAGACTTGGAGATGAAGATCCAAATGCAGCTTTATTTAAGATTAGTCGTACAGGCAGGGTCGAGAATTAGCAGACAGGACAATGGAGAATACACAGTGGGAATCCGGGAAACAGGCAGAGGTCAGGGCAGGCAGCAGTAATCAAAATCCAAGAACAATCCAACGTCAAAAACCAGAAAACAAACACGGAAAACGCTCAGAAATGCAGTGTAACACTTAAACAAGACTTCGCGGTGAGTGACTGAATGAACAAGGTATATATAGCCAGACTAACAGGATGATGAGACAGGTGAATGCAATCAGTGAATGAGGTACAGGTGGATGTGATCAGTGATGATGAGTCCGGGCAGTGAGTTCTGGGAAACGTAGTTGTGAGGGAAACATGAACATCTGGTGTGGAGTGCCTTCTGGTGACTCTCAAGGGCACTCCACCTGGTGACCGTTACATAGCCCCCCCCCAAAGAGCGGCTTCCAGACGCTCCAAAAACAGTTCAGGAGGGAGGTGGAGCGGAGGCGGATCCGGGGGAGGGATGGAGGGCCAGGCCTGTGGAGCAGAATAGGGCCTGGAGACTAGGACGGAAGACCAGGGTGGAGCAGGCTGTGCGGGCGGCCAGGGCGGAGCAGGCTTTGAGGGCGGCCAAAGCGGTGGAGACCCCTCGGGCGGCCACGGCGGCGAAGACCCCTCGGGCGGCCACGGCGGCGAAGACCCCTCGGGCGGCCACGGCGGCGAAGACCCCTCGGGCGGCCACGGCGGAGAAGACCCTTCGGGCGGCCACGGTGGAGAAGACCCTTTGGGCGGCCACGGCGGAGAAGACCTCTCAGGACCAGACACCGGCTCAGGACCAGACACCAGCTCAGGAACAGACACTAGAACAGAGATGGTCACAAACACAGAAACAAACATAGAAACAAACACTGGCTCGGGAGCAGACACTGGGTCGGCCATCTTGTCCGGAGACACTGGGTCGGCCATCTTGTCCGGAGACACTGGTCGGCCATCTTGTCCGGAGACACTGGGTCGGCCATCTTGTCCGGAGACACTGGGTCGGCCATCTTGTCCGGAGACACTGGGTCGGCCATCTTGTCCGGAGACACTGGGTCGGCCATCTTGTCCGGAGACACTGGCTTGGAGGCGGCCATCTTGTCCGGAGACACTGGCTCGGAGGCGGCCATCTTGTCCGGAGACACTGGCTCGGAGGCGGCCATCTTGTCCGGAGACACTGGCTCGGAGGCGGCCATCTTGTCCGGAGACACTGGCTCGGAGGCGGCCATCTTGTCCGGAGACACTGGCTCGGAGGCGGCCATCTTGTCCGGAGACACTGGCTCGGAGGCGGCCATCTTGTCCGGAGACACTGGCTCGGAGGCGGCCATCTTGTCCGGAGACACTGGCTCGGAGGCGGCCATCTTGTCCGGAGACACTGGCTCGGAGGCGGCCATCTTGTCCGGAGACACTGGCTCGGAGGCGGCCATCTTGTCCGGAGACACTGGCTCGGAGGCGGCCATCTTGTCCGAAGACACTGGCTCGGAGGCGGCCATCTTGTCCGGAGACACTGGCTCGGAGGCGGCCATCTTGTCCGGAGACACTGGCTCGGAGGCGGCCATCTTGTCCGGAGACACTGGCTCGGAGGCGGCCATCTTGTCCGGAGACACTGGCTCGGAGGCGGCCATCTTGTCCGGAGACACTGGCTCGGAGGCGGCCATCTTGTCCGGAGACACTGGCTCGGCAGAAGTGACGTGAAGCGTCTCTGACTCGGCAGACGTGACGTGGAGCGTCTCTGGCTCGGCAGAAGTGACGTGGAGCGTCTCTGGCTCGGCAGAAGTGACGTGGAGCGTCTCTGGCTCGGCAGAAGTGACGTGGAGCGTCTCTGGCTCGGCAGAAGTGACGTGGAGCGTCTCTGGCTCGGCAGAAGTGACGTGGAGCGTCTCTGGCTCGGCAGAAGTGACGTGGAGCGTCTCTGGCTCGGCAGAAGTGACGTGAACAGGCTCAGACTCGGCAGGGCTGACATGGAACTCTGGCTGGGCTGTCTCGGCGGGACGAGACTCTGGCTGGGCTGTCTCGGCGGGACGAGACTCTGGCTGGGCTGTCTCGGCGGGACGAGACTCTGGCTGGGCTGTCTCGGCGGGACGAGACTCTGGCTGGGCTGTCTCGGCGGGACGAGACTCTGGCTGGGCTGTCTCGGCGGGACGAGACTCTGGCTGGAAGGTGAGCGCAGGCTCGGCATGAAGCTCTGGCATAACGTGAAGCTCTGGTTGAGTAGATACCACGGGTTCATGGATCTCCTTCTCTACAACGCCCACAGTAAACAAGGAACCGCTTAGCAAAAGGGCCTGGTTAATATAGTCCTCTAATGTCCCGTGACGATTGTGTAAGGGCATGAGTGAACTGAGGGGTTCAGAGAGTCCTCCTCGGAAAAAGATCATTAAACACTCTGTGCTCATTGAGGCGAAATGGGCCAGTTCAATGAACTCAGAAACATAGTCCTCGACGGACCGATTCTCCTGACGGAGACGCAAGATCTGGACGTCTGGGCTTCTTGTTGGCATGGCTGCTGGATCTTGGTGTGGCGAAGTCTTCTGTTACGAACTGCTCCGAGACTTGGAGATGAAGATCCAAATGCAGCTTTATTTAAGATTAGTCGTACAGGCAGGGTCGAGAATTAGCAGACAGGACAATGGAGAATACACAGTGGGAATCCGGGAAACAGGCAGAGGTCAGGGCAGGCAGCAGTAATCAAAATCCAAGAACAATCCAACGTCAAAAACCAGAAAACAAACACGGAAAACGCTCAGAAATGCAGTGTAACACTTAAACAAGACTTCGCGGTGAGTGACTGAATGAACAAGGTATATATAGCCAGACTAACAGGATGATGAGACAGGTGAATGCAATCAGTGAATGAGGTACAGGTGGATGTGATCAGTGATGATGAGTCCGGGCAGTGAGTTCTGGGAAACGTAGTTGTGAGGGAAACATGAACATCTGGTGTGGAGTGCCTTCTGGTGACTCTCAAGGGCACTCCACCTGGTGACCGTTACACAGTGACTGATTAAAAGTTAAAATAGAGCTAAAAATCATGAAAAAAAATTTAAATACATAGATTTTACTATTTTTTAATAAATATTTTGAGTATTACATGACATATACTGTATTTATAACTGGCATTTATCTCTTCTCCATCATCTTAAATTTAGTTTTTTCCACTGAACTCTTTGCAGTGCATTCTGGGACTGCAATGTACACCCAGTGCTGCCCTGAGCTGTCTTAGAAGGCATACATAATGTTGCTGCCCATATTTTTAAACACTCCTTGCATCGAGTGCGTCTCAAGATGCACTCCAGTAATGTTTTTCTAAGGCATTTTAAGAAGTTTTTCAAATAATAAAAACATTTAAAATAATGATTAACAGAAGACAAACATTAATTTCTGTATGATGCTTCAGTTACACACTCATAAGTGTAAGATAAAGTAACTAAACATCTAATATTTTCTAACTGTTTTAAAATAAAGTATTTTGACGACTGATAGTAATGTCCAGATGCAGTTTTTAACTTTTTTGTAAAATTTTGAATTGAAAATATAGCCTATAACTTAATGATTTGTGTAATTCATACCTGAATAACTTGAGTTCTGTCATGACAACTCTCTGCATGTTTGGCATGGTAATGGGTATGACAACATTGATATGTTTGGTCTGACATAATTGATCATACACTTCTGCTGTAGGTTATTAAGCAAGTACAGGATTTACTACTACCAATACATGCATGATACGCAGCTGTAAGCAAGTAAGACATTCTGCTGCTGTACAATATTGCGTACATGATTTACTTGTTGCAGATCTATACAGGTGGAGCTGGGGAAGGAGAAGAGTTTCTGAAGCGTGCTGCACTGCTAAGACAAATGCTACCAAAGTATTTGAAGGTTGAGCAAAACCTTCTAATTGACCTATGGCTAAGCCACGCCCCCTCCACTCACTCGGACAAACAGTCAACATTCGGGGACAGGCGCTATGGCAGCTGTCACAGTAAGAGACATTTCACAGGAGGCAATTGGTTATTTTCGGAGACAGAAAGATTATATATCATCTCAAAGTCACCTAAAGGGCCTTAACTATGCATTGGAGGGTTATATTAATAATTTTATTGTTGAGAAGGTCAATGAAAAGCTTCAGCTCCAGGCAAGAATTTCACAATGTAAACGCGATAAACCGCATATCGTTGCCATCACTGTTTGGTGCTACAGTATTTACATGAATCATTCAGCACAGCATTGTTAACGTTTGTTATCTCGGTTATTTACAGATACCTTAATGAAGCTAAGTGACATGATGTAACGTTACAACGCAGCTAGAAGCTAACGTTAACATTTTCTAATGTTAGGATAACGTTAGCCTAACATTACATTAGAGATGTTAAAGACAACGTTCAAATACGTTGTTGACTTAACTTAGAACAGATGTAGACATCTTTGTTTGTGTTGTGTTGGTGTTGTGGTCTACTGCATAGCTTAATCGCATTACTTAATCCAGAGCAGACACTTATCTCGGTTGAGATGTGGCTTGGGAAAGAGTAAAAAAATACACACCGTCGCCCAGCCTCTTGGGATACCTAGTGTCGGAGTTGCACGTACCCCATGCACACCGCTTGACCATTTTGAACTTAAAATGACAAGAAAAAACATAAAAACTAATTATGTTAATTGACTGAATTTGTCTTCATTTTATTAGTCATAAGATTAAGAGTGAATGTAAGCAATGCAATGCAGTGAAGAATGTGTGCATTTGTTTCACATAACATACTTATATTATAACATACTTAGCTCTTTTATTTTCCTTATTCTCTTAAATGCATTTAAATCTCTTAAATATTTAATTTCTTTAAATAAAAAAGCCCATACATCACTGCTAATGTTTAGTTGGTTCCATCACAGTACAGTCAGTATTGCCCCAAAATACACTGAAATTATTACCAATATTGGTGCAAAACTATACAATAAAACACTCAAACACTACAACATCATACACTGTAATTAACTAGCAGACCGTAAACTGCAGACAAGCTCTCAGATTACATTGCGATGTAATTACATGTCACACAGCCCTGGGCACTCTACTATAAAAGAAAGCCAAGCCTGTCCTTTCCCTAATTGAACCTGATAACATTTTCAGAGAAAAGAGACCTTATTGTGATCAGCAGAATTCCCCTCTCCCTCCCTTTGCCTTCAGTATCGGTTTCTCCAGCACTATCTCCAGAGCTTAGACCCTCACCAGATACACATGGAGCTGAGCAGTGTTGCCACAGTTACTTTGAAAAAGTAACTAAGTTACTTTACAAGTTACTTGATTTTTTAAGTAACTAAGTTACTTTACAAGTTACTTGATTTTAAAAGTAACTAAGTTACTTTACAAGTTACTTTTATTAGTTACATTCAGCAGTTGCCGACAACACACCCGCCACCTCAACAAAAAAATGATAACCGGTTTTGCCAACACTCACTTTATTGGAAGTGTATTTTTAACAATAACATCAACAATCTCCTGTCATTTAAAGTTGAACTTAAAAACTATTTCCTGAAAAAAACATGTTTTTACAAAAAAAAACAGTCTTTCTTGACTTAACTTAATATAAATACTTGTTTAAATAAAAAAAGAATAGTCTTTCTTCACCTCTCTTAACATAAATAATTGTTTTTATAAAAAATAAAATAAAGACAGCCTTTCTTGACTTCACTTAACATAAATACTTATCTTTATAAAAATATAAAAATATAGACTATAAAATTTCTTGACCTGACATATTTAACAGTTAACACTGTAATGATAAAACTTACTATTTATAATCTACATTTTTTTTAATAACTTTAACTTTTTTTAACACGTCAACATTGAACATTGAACATTGAACCTGTTGTTCACAGCATTAGAGCAGCAAGGAGTGGTATTACAAAACAAAACAAGTGTATAACACCACATATGGCTTATGTCATGTCTATTTTTTGTTTCTTTGGCCTAATCTAGTTTTAATCCCATTTTATGAGCTAAACAGTGGAGAGAGGCGAGTAAACCAGTGGTTGTACCTCATTAACAGAAGCTTCTCAAACCTTTTGTCAGAAAGTCTATTTCTTCTAAGAGTGAGCACCAAACCTCCCAGACTGAAAAGCCGCTCAACAGGAGCACTTGATGGAGTTGGACTGTTATACTTCAAGAAAATTTTCTTTATGTTTGAAAACTGATGCAGAACCTGAAGGTCATAAGCTGACCTCAGGTAGTCCATGACTTCATTTTCTGCAGAATAGGTCTCCTCTGGCTCTGCCTCAAAAGTGAAAAAGTCCATCTCACCTTGGCTGGCAGATGTGGTGGCACTGGGCACACTGGCAGAGCTCTGTGCTGTATCAGTAGTTGCACGGCGGCACTCTGCTATCAGAAGCTCTTTTACTCGCTCCCTCCTACCTGCATCTCTCAGCCATCTGAGTTTGAATTTTGGACAACTGACAGCTGCAAGAAGGGCATCTTTGTCGTCCAGCACACTACCAAAACGAGTCTGGATAGCCTGAAAAATATAATATTTATTAATGCCTACAAGACCTAATATTTATTATATCATTGAATTACATGCAAATCATGCTTAATGTGGGTTGAATATTATAAAATTTTATTTTGTTTTAGATTCTTTTGCAATGATAATGTATATTCTAATGTGATGCAAGAAATTTTAACTAGCTAAAAAGATCAAACATACCTGCACTATGGCATCTGGAAGGCCTGCAGTCATCCTGGAGAGGGCATCTTTCACATCCAGGGTCTTCTGCATCAGAACTTCAAGTGTGGGCAGTAAAGTCCCATAAGGACAGTCACCCTGTAAAATATCGAGTTCTGCAGACAGAGGCTTCATGGCGGTGCAGTACTCATGCAGAAACTGGTACTCTTTGTCTTTGAAGGACTTAACTCCCAACTTGGTGCACAGAGTATTCAGATCACACATGGGGATTTCTGCAATTCTCTTTACAGCATCAAAAAAAGAATTCCATCTTGTGGATGTTGGTACCAGGAGTTTTTTTTACTGACTTCCTCCACTGTTTCAGATGCAAGGGTAGATCTACTTGATTTGGTCCAAAGAGCTGTGCATTTTGCTGTGCTGCTCCTATACACAGCCTTGCTCTTTGCATTGGAAGTTAAATATTTATCCACATCATTTGTGGAAATTAGGTTGATGGTGTGTGAAGCACACCTGTGGTGCGGTGGAAGAGAAAGCTGGCATTCACTTTCATCCTCAGCTGAGAGGATTTGTGACATATCCAAAAAAGTGACATCATCATTTGTGGGGGTGGACTCTCCCTCCTCCGTCTCATCATCGGACTCTGTGACAGGCTGATAAACGTTAAACGCCTTGACAAAGTTGGATCCGTTATCAGTCACTGTTGCAACTACTTTGTTGAGTAGTCCATATGAAGAGTGAATGTTTTCGATTTCTGCACCAATAACATCATACGTGTGTCTGCCGCGAATTCTCCGACATGCCAAAGCAGCCTTGTTGCGCTCTAATGTGGATCTACTGATCCAGTGGAGCGTTACTCCCATATAACTTCTGTTGTTAGCAGTCCAAATATCCGCGGTAGTTGACACAAAGTCGACATCATTCAGCGCAGCCTTCAGATTTCTCTCCATCAATGCATCCTCCTCCAAGTAAGATGAAAAAGCTGTTCTGTGAGGCAGCGCGGCATTGACAGTTGTAGGGATCTTGTTTATTATGGCACGAAACGAAGGCGAATCAACCGTGTTTAATGGAAGCATTTCCTCCACAACAAACTGCCCGACCAACTTCTTCAACTCCCCCCCACTTACTGGTTTTGCACCGAAGTCCAGCTTTTGTTGTTTGAGTGGTGGGGGACCTGCTCTCTGTTTCGCATCACCTGGCGTGACTTGCTCTGTAAGTTTGACGGTGCGGTGCTGCGAATCCAAATGTTTTTTCAAATTTGACGAAGTGTTTCTGTACGTAGATAACACTTTGTCGCCGCCAGCACAGAGTTTACAACGGACCTTAATGTTTTCATCTTTAGCTGAGACAAACTCAAAATAGTGACGGTATTTCCAGCTAGAAAACGCGCATCTCTCTCCTCCCTCCATTGTTGTTTATCGTTACGTTTGTGTCGCTGTGCGCGCAATAAATTCTTTGTGCGTGGTACGTCCACGTGACGTAAACCTCATGCTGGAAACGTGACTTGTCGCGCACACTCCCCGTCCCCGAGGGCCGAGACGCAAGAAGAAAATAAATATATATATTTACTAATGAAAATTACAAAAATAGTAACGCACAGTGACTTGGATAAGTAACTTTAATCTGATTACTGGTTTCGAAATAGTAACGCGTTATATTACTCGTTACTGAAAAAAGGGGTCAAATTACAATAACGCGTTACTTAGTAACGCGTTACCGGCATCACTGGAGCTGAGAGTGCCAAGGAAAACCCAGGCCCTAAAACCGATCTACCCTGCTGTGCCGTAGACTCTCTCTCTCTCTCTCTCTCTCTGCGTGCATGCGTGGGCGTGAGTGTTTGGTCGAGTGAGTGGAGTGTGAATCGGAGAGTGTTTGCGGTTTCCCTTTCATCTAAAAGGTCTGTCTTATTTAAATGTTTTTCTCTCACGCGTTTTTTTACATCATCTTCCTCTGTGTACTGTTACAAAGCACTGAAGTTAGTTCTGGCGGTCTAGTCGGTTGTGTCGGACAGCTTTAAGCTGCGGCCTCGACGATGACGGAGAACACTGGTTTTGCGCAGCTCACCCGGCGGCACGGGCTGAAGGTCCCGGTCGGCGCCGAGTGCTCGGTCGAGGACACTGTTCTAGCGGTGGGTGAAGTGGTGGGTCACGAGAGTATTCAATCTGCGTCTAGGATGAATGGATCTGTTGTTTTGTTCTTGGACAAAGTTGAGAAAGTTAATGATGTCGTGGAAAGTGGTATAGTTCTCAATGATTGTTTCGTTAAGATTTTTCCACTGGTTAATCCAGCAAGGAAAGTTTTGTTATCCAATGTGCCTCCGTTTATTAGCGATGAAGCACTGCAACGTGAACTGTCTAGATATGGACAGCTGGCGTCTGCGATTAAAAAAATTCCGATGGGTTGCAAGTCTCCCCTGTTGAAGCATGTGGTTTCTTTCCGTCGGTTTGTTTACATGATTTTGAAAACGGATATTGAGGAAATAAATGTCGCTTTCAAATTCAAAGTTGAGGGCTTTTATTATGTCATTTTCGCTACAACTGAAAACATGAAGTGCTTTGGATGTGGGAAAGAAGGGCATTTAGCGCGTGCTTGCCCTGAAAAAGCCAGTTTAGCTAACACTGCAGATGAAAATGCTCTTCAAAACCAAGAAAGTAATGTGGAAAAGGATCTGCAAGCTGATGAGACAGAAAAAAAAATTACATGTTGAGAATGAGGACAGTGGAAGTAAAGTGTGCGAAAAGGAAAACCTGAGAAGTGATGAGACAATGGATGTTGAGATTGATGAGGTAGAGAATGAAATCTTTAATGAAGAGGAGAACATTTTTAAAGTTCCAACAGTGAAAAGAAAACCAAATTCTGGTGAAGCAGCTGATGAATCTAAGAAAAAGATGCAAAATGAGAACAATATGCAGATGTCTGATGTATCTGATTCAGGTAGTGAGCAAGAGGGGTCTGAGGCCTCTGTAGAAGATAAAGTCAGTCAAGACCGCAGTGGCTATGGTTTAGAACAAATGAAGAAGTTCTTACAAAGTACAAAAGGAATGAGGAATGTTGAGGTGATAGATTTTTTCCCTGATCTTTCTATGTTTATAGACTCAGCAAAAAATCTAATGAAACATAAGGGTGATGAGTGTCTGTCGAATCCAGAGGTGTATAGATTAAAGAAAATGGTGCAAAAAGTGCGCACCCAGACATCGCAGAATGAGTCACAAGAATAATGCAATAGGTTGTTGTTTGCTTATAGTGCTGCTTTTTTCCCTCATAATGAGCACTTTTAAAATCGCCTCCCTGAATGTTAATGGGATGAGGAATGCAAAAAAACGGATGCAGCTCTATGACTTAATTAAAATAAAATAAAAAATAGATATTATGTTTTTACAAGAGACTCATAGTACAAAAGAAAATGAAGTAGAATGGCTGAAAGATTGGGAGGGAAATATCTTTTTTAGTCATAAGAGTTCTCTTAGTTCTGGGGTAGCAGTTTTGTTTTCAAAACATTTTCTTCCAATTTCTTGTGATTGTTTTGAAATAATGGAAGGTACAGTTATTAAGGTAATAGCTAGGTTTGAAAATATCAAAATGGAATTGATCAATGTCTATGCACCTGTTAAACCTATTGAAAGAATGTTATTTTTGGAAGTACTGGGTAAAAATCTGAAACCATGTGATGTGGAAAACATTTTTATACTTGTTGGCGATTTTAACTGTACTGGTTATGATATTGACAGAAATCATGTTGAACCACATATGGCTTCAAGACGTAAATTGCTAAATATCATTAAAGCCAACCAACTTTGTGATGTTTGGAGAAATTTTCATTTTAAAGATAGGCAATATACTTGGGCTCATATACAAGACAAGTGTGTTTCTTTAGCACGATTAGATTACGTTTATTGTCTTCAACATCAAGTACAGTATTTTAAGTCTTGTTCTATCTGTCCTGTTGGTTTTTCTGACCACTCAATGGTGGAAGCTAGTGTGTTCATTAAATCTGTTAAGCAAAAGAGTGAATATTGGCATTTTAACAATGCTTTAATTGAGGATGCTGCTTTTGGAAAATGTTTACTTTTCTTTTGGATGGGATGGAAAAGCCAAAAGTCTTATTTCACTTCAATACAGCAATGGTGGGATATTGTGTCATGATTCTGCCATCATGTCTTAGATTTTTCCTGGTCTTGTGGCAGGATCATGACAGACCCATGTTTTGTGTACAAGCGCATGGCCTGTGTGGGCCATGTGCTTGTGTTGTCTCGTTAAGTTACCCCGCCCCCTTGTTATCCTCGTCTAGTGCTTCATTGTCTAGTCAGTTTCACCTGTCCTCGTCATTAGTGTTCCCTATTTAATCCCCTTGTGTTTGCTGTCCTGGGTCGGTTCATTGTTTGATGTTGCATGTTTCAAGCTGTGAGTAATTCTTTGAGTAAGCTGTTATTTGAGAAGAGTCTGTTCATGTTGTAGTTTTGTTCCTGTCTTAGTTTAAAGTCTTTGTCTGGTGTGTTCTACCCTGCCTTGTTTTGCCCCCTCGTGGGTTTTATTTTTCCTGTTTGTCACAAATAAACCCTTTGCACATCATCTGCTGTCTGCTATTGGGTTCATCAGCCATCCATATAACAGAATGAACCGACCAACAAGAAACCCAGCAGACAGCAAGCCTATTTATCCTACTCTGCAGCCGTCAGACCCCGAACAATGGTGGCAGTCGGCCATCACCGACAGCCTGGAAGGCAAGCTTCCTTTCCCTCCTCAGGGAGAGTTGACACTGAGGAAGTACGCCCAGGTCGTGGACAAGAGGAGGTTTTTCTTGCCGGAGATTCTGGTCAACCGCTACTTCCGGGTCTTAACGTCCATCCTCCTCTAGCTGAACGTGAGAGACTGGTCAGCCGCCCGTTCCACAAGATGGTGGACAGTCTGTCACAGAGGGAGCTGCAGGGTGCTACAAGGTCTTCATCTTCCGCTACACTTCCTGTGATCCCTGAGGGTCGTCTGTTAGCCGTTGCTACACTTGGGGACCAACCCAGTCTTGCCGTGACTCCTGAGACACCTTCCACGTCCATCAGTCTTCATGGTAAGCGTGGAAGGCACCCGTCATGGGAGTCAGCATCAGAGTCTTCCTGCCCGGAATCCTCCTCGCCTGCAGTGAGCTCATTTGTTCCGGTAACAGTTCCTGTTTCACCCCCCTCTCCGGTCACTAGTCTGGCTACCTACTCCGCCCCACGACCCAGGAGGAAGAAGAGGAGGAAGGGACCTTCTGGTTCTCCGTCTCTACCCCCTCCTGAGCCCGTGATGGCTCTCCAACCCGCCGCTGAAGTCGGAAGCGCTGTTCCCTGTCCCGCTGCTGTAAGCGTGGCTCCGGTTGTTGCAACAGGAGATGCCGTTCTACAACCTGCTGCAGAAAGCGCCTTTTCCCAGTCGGCGTTGGGGAGATCCATTCCAGAGACTTGTACTGTGAATGTCGTCTCTGAGTCTTCTGCCGTGTCTGCAGAAGAGAGAGCAGCAGTCGATTCCGCTGCAAGGGCTGTGGTACAGTCCGTTTCGGCTCATCAGGAGATGCCAGTCATCATTGCTGCCAGAACCCTGTCCGAGTATTTATCCCGTCTGGCCAGAATTCTTGATGTCCCAGTCAGTCCTGTCTCGTCCCCAGTCCCTGTTTCAAATGCTCCAGAGAGCGCCGATCCCAGTCCAGAAACTGTCAGCGCCGATCCCAGTCCAGAAACTGTCAGCGCTGATCCCAAGTCTGCTATACAGAGCACAGATCCCAAGCCAGCTGCAGTCTTCGCTGATCCCAAGTCTGCTACACAGAGCACAGATCCCAAGCCAGCTGCAGTCTTCACTGCTCCCAAGTCTGCTACACCGAGCACAGATCCCAAGCCAGCTGCAGTCTTTACTGATCCCAAGTCTGCTACACCGAGCACAGATCTCAAGCCAGCTGCTGTCTTCACTGATCCCAAGCCTGTTGCACAGAGCACCGTTCTCAAGTCATCTAGTGAGAGTCGTGATCGCAGTCCAACTGCAGTGAGCGCTGGTCCTAAGCCAGCTGACATAAATGCTGATCCCAGGCCAGCTGCCACTAAGACTGCATCCCCGTCTGTTCTGTTCTCCCCTGGCTCCTCTAATTCCCGGTCTGTTTCCCCATTTGTCCCTGTCCCCACTGTTCCTGGACTTCCGTTTGTTTCCCCTGTCATGGCTCAACCCCGGACTGTTTTTCCCTTGTCCCACACCACTCCTCCCAAGCCCGCTCGGTCCTCTCGTCCTAAGCCCACTCCCTGTGGTCCCAGGACCTCTGTCCCACCCACCCACCCTGGACTGTCACGCAAAGACATTGTGTTTCCTCCACCCCCTCTGCCCTGTATAATGTTCTACCCTGCCTTGTTTTGCCCCCTCGTGGGTTTTATTTTTCCTGTTTGTCACAAATAAACCCTTTGCACATCATCTGCTGTCTGCTATTGGGTTCATCAGCCATCCATATAACATATTGGGAAATTAAAAATAGAAAAATTATGTAATCAGTATACTTCTAATGTCACAAGGGACACTCTTCAAAATATTAGGAATTTGGAAATGGATATTTTGGAGCTCCAAGGGTTGTGTGGAGCTCATAGAGAGCCAGGCCAAATTCAGACTCTTAACCCTTTAAAGCTTCCACAGACCTCAAACAGAAAAGCACAACGCCTTTATTTAAAGTGAATTTCGATTTTATCTTGATTTTAATCAATGTTTCATCAACCAATTGCCTGGATTTAATACATAAGAAGTAAAAGCAAACAATTAAATAAATTATAGATAATCACGTCACGCAGGCGCCGGTGTGGAGAGAGTCTCGTATAAACTCAGCGTATAGCCTAAGTATATCCTACTGCACAGACCTGAAACGTATATCTATATTGAAATGTCAACTTGTAAACAGAACAATTCAAAACGAAACTAAACCAAAAAGATTGTTTCAGTCTTCTCATTCCTCAATAGCGTCATTGAAAACACCCAATTTATTTTCACTGACTGCGAGATAGGCCTATTTTAACTTTTGATTTAATAAAATGTTCTGCTATAAAAGTTTAGATTATATTTAAAGCAATATTCTATTTAAAATGTAGGCTACTTTTATATAATTATGTTTTTCTTTCGCTAAATGTCCCTTTGCGCCACCTGGTGGTCATTTTGCAACCGACTTTGAAATACGGCTGGTTTATTTTTGCCGCTGTGGATTTGCCGCGGCAGTAAGTGTCATTCTGGTTGATCACCTACTGTACTGTGTTCAATTTCACGCTAACATTCTCACTTGGAACAAATAATCTCTCACACAATGTAACACTGTCCATCAATTAAAGGGTGAAAGAAATACTGACGAGGTCCTGATATTGACGATGGGGCAGAGAAGTCACATCAGCTGTGTGTGTGTGTGTCTTGGCCATCATTAAGTGTAATTTCAGACTGGATGTGCTGTGATGATGATAGCTCAGTTCACAACGACAAAACACACAGATCACTTTGGTCTTGTCGATGGAATTTGGCAACTTTTAAAAGTAAAATTTCACTCCATCCAATCAAAACGTAGCGTTACAGTCAGCAGTTGAACGCTCCAGAGAAAGATGGGCCTTACCTGCTGCTTGCCCCACGGTGGAGGCAGGTACATGTTGCACCACACACACAGACCCCACCTTCGGCCGCAGCAATGTCTCCGAGGGTGGATCCCTGCCTTCCACCTCGCCGCGGGTATGTCGGTGGTCCGAGTGGGCTCGTTGGTTCAGTCTCTTGAAGCCTGGCTAGGCGTTTCCGAAGCCGCCCGGGTGGCTCATTCGCACCATCTGGTTCAGCTATGCAATTCAGTTTACCCGCCGGCCTCCCAGGTACAGGGGTGTCCTCTTCACCCAAGTGCAGAGTGGCGACGCCCCTATCCTGAGGACAGAGATCGTTGGCCTGCTGATGAAGGACGCGATCGAGGCGGTCCTTCAAGCCGAAATGAGGTCTGGGTTCTACAGCCCTTACTTCATTGTACCCAAGAAAGGCGGTGGGTTACGACCAATCCTGGATCTGTGTGTTTAGAATCGGGCCCTTCACAAGCTCCCGTTCAAGATGCTTACGCAGAAACGCATTTTAGAGTGCATCTGTCCCCAGGATTGGTTTGCAGTGATCAACCTGAAGGACGCATACTTTCATTCTTGTTGAACCGGTTTATTCCCGTTCACTCACTACGGCCAGTGGTGCAAGGGAATGTGGCGCCACTCCCGCCTTATGAGCCGGATCCGTGCGCTTCTTTGCTCCATTTGCTCCCCAACAAACGGCTAACCTTGTGAGTTCCTCCATTACCCTCCGGCACCAGGCGAGGCAGTTCTCCCGACGCCAGGTCTATTACCTCTCATAAGTTGTTAATAGACTGACCTTCACGGTGGTTTCCACGTGACCACTCTCCACGCTCCAGCTACCCTACGGGCTAGTTATGTGTCTTCCCCTCGACAGATGAAATCTGTCGTCCTTGCTGAGTAAGCTCCCACTATTCCAGTGCCTCCCTTTGGGCAGGCCAGGTGCTCTGCAACGTTCCCTCCTATACTGCCCTACCAAGCAAAAAGGCAGTAACTACGCAGAGTGCAGAACTGAGAAAAATGACTTTTGCTAGGGCTTTTTGCAGTTACTGTACAAACGACTACCATTTTTCTCTAAAACGACACGCATTTAAGATAAGATGTTTTGTCATATAACAAAGGATGCCTTGAATGTCATGAAAATTGTAATAATTAATGCTTTACCAAAACTGCAGTTACTGCCTTTTTGCTTTGTAGGGCAGTATAGGTTGGGCACGTTTCCCCAGTGTTATCCAAATCCACTGAGCGGATCTTGCAGGACAGCAGTGTGATTTCTTCCTAGCTAGCTCCCACCCTAAAGAAACTAAGAAACTGCTTTTCTGGTAGCTCAGCTGGGCGCTGGATGGGGCCAGCACCATGGCGTATTATTTGGGATCCCAATTCGTTAGAAACTCCTCCGACGAGGCGTAGGAGTTCCCATACGAAAGGGAACGTCTCGGTTACGTATGGTAACCCTCGTTCCCTGAGTTGGGAACGGAGACGTCTCGTCCCGTCGCCATGTTTGCTGTACCCTCGTGGAGAACTGTACACCGTCCGGATCCTTAGCGTAAAGCAAAATGTGTGTGCGTTCGCTTCCGCTTTTATACCCGCATTGATAGGTGGGACACGGAATGCAATTCCCGCGTGCCAATATTTATTGGCTCGTTTTAATTCTAAGGCATTCGGTCTCCCTAGCGTGATCCCAATTCGTTGGAAACTTCTCCGACGAGACGTCTCCTTTCCCTACTCAGGGAATGAAGGTTACCATACGTAACCAAGACGTTTTCTCCTTCAGTGATTCTGCTTGTTACCAGGTGTTCACCTGTCATCAGGTGTCTTCAATAATGCTCAATCATCACTCAATTATTCATTTAATTATCTCATCAACTTTAACATTGCTTCAGTTTTTATTTAACGCTCAGAGCTTAATTGGGTCACTTAAAAGAACTTATTCCATGATGTTGAGGTTACATGAACAAATTATGTTTGTTTAACGTAACCCAGTTATGTGGAACCTGTTGACATAAAAAAGTTAATTAAAGCCAACAAATCAGAACCTGTTGACATAAAAAAGTTAAAGCCAACAGATAATTTTTTGAGTGAACCCAGTTATGTGTAACCCGTTGACATAAAAAAGTTAATTTATGGAACCTGCTGACATAAAACAGTTTATTAAAGCCAACATTTATTTTATTTTTTGAGTGTAATAGGCCAGAGACTGAGACTAATTGTTGCACTGCCCCATTTCAGAGGTTGCATAAAAATTGTAATAGGAAATTTCCAACAGCATCTTGCAAAAGAATACGGCAGCATTCTGTGGATATCTTGACCATCCCTTCCATGGATGCAGCGCTAATCTCACATTGTTCTTGAAATGTCAGCGCAAGCATGATACATATCCCTCACTGGAATGATGGTAAAAATCCATAGAGACTCCTGCTGGCTGCTATCTTATCTCCGTTTCTGATCTCTGATGCTGACAGCTTGTTGAGGATGATCTTTTGTAAGAGATCACACTTGATATTCAACTGTTAACAATTTTCTTGTATTTTTACAGTACAGTACTGGCAGCAAGGTTGCCAGCAAGGTACTGTATTTCGATTTACAGTAACTGTGCTGTAATTCAATTTACAGTACACACAAACAGTACAGTAAACTACTAAACAGTATTGTACTGTATTTTGACTGTATTTTGTAATTTTTTTGTCTGCTTCTGTTGTAATTAATACGGTATTGTACTGTAATATCTATATTGATACACTATTGCAAAACATTGTAATTTTCAAATTACTAATGATATTATAACTATATAATATGTAATTATTACAGTATATAAATCTATAAGTATTAATATTATAATGCAGTTTCAGAATAACTGCAAATCAAAAGACAATCCAAACAATGTTCTGATCAAAAAATATTTTTATTGATCAATTACACTATTAAACCCATGTGTGGTGAACGCATTTAAAGGCATAGTTCACTTTGAAAGAATTTTTTGGTATGTTTTAGCTTACCTCAAGGGCATCTAAGATGTAGGTGTCTTTGTTTCTGCAGTAGTTTCAATTTTGATATTTTTTAGGTCAAACCGTTCTTGTCGGTCAGTCATAAAATGCAGGTCTATGGTCACCACCTCAAAAAGCATGCACAGAGAAGTCCAAATTAAACATGATTTAATGACTCGTAAATGTAAGTACACA
This sequence comes from Pimephales promelas, assembly GCF_016745375.1. The sequence goes on from NW_024121239.1 coordinate 115,662, forward strand.
TTAATGGCCGAAGACACAAAATAAGCGGTTTGTGTGAGAAAACAAACAGTATTTATATCGTTTTTACCTCTTGTAATCACAGCCACGTCCAAGTGATCTGAAAGCACGGGTGCTTCGGTCTGTGCAAGCGCTGGAAAGCCCTGGAAGTGATCTCTTGCACAGTTGTGAAAAAAAATCAACGTTGTCTGTTGATATATCGAAATCATCTTCCATTGCGATTTCCTGTATATCTAAATGTGTTTAGATCTTCACAGTGAAAGGTAACACTTCTGAAATCTCTGTGTAAACAATGAGTGAGGTACACGAGCGAGAGATTATTTCTGGTGCGTGCCGGCGCACTTGCGCAGGCCGAAGCGCCCTCGCCCTCAGATCACTTGGACGTGGTTACAAGAGGTAAAAACGATATAAACACTGTTCGTTTTCTCACAAAAAACGCTCGTTTTGTGTCTTAGGCCATCAATGTGTACTTTTGTGTCTTAGGCCATTAATGTGTCATTAAATCATGTTTAACCTGGACTTCTCTGTGCATTCCTTTTTGAGGTGGTGACCATAGACCTGCATTATATGACTGACAGATAACACCGGTTTGACCTAAAAATATCAAAGTTGAAACTACTGCGGAAACAGTGGCGGAACTAGAGTTTTATACATGGGGTGGCCAGGGGGTGGCCACTGCTATTTTTGGGGGTACACACACACACACACACACACAGTGGAAGTAATTGGGTCACTCCGTTTGTAATAAGTGTTGAACATCCAAAATATTAGCAGAAAACAAAGCTGAAGCACCAAGGAGATAAGATACAGTAGCATGTGTCTGTTTTGAACTGCTATGTTTATTTACAAAAAAAAAAATCACATTTACAAACATTTTTTTAATTAGATACAGCAGTCATCAAGCAGACATCTACTTCAAAATTTAAACAAATTTTAGTGCCCATCAATTAAAACAACATAATTATGCGGTTCTGATGAAGAAACTGAGAAAAATGCCTTTAAATTTTTTTATACCAGCCAGTCAAACATGTTATGTGTAGATTATGTGGTAATGCATCTCCGAAACAGGACATAATTTAACCCAGATATTTTTTCACAAGACAGACATGTCATAAAGCCAACTGTGTATCACACGAAATACGTTCTGAGGAAACTATTTTGCAAATCGTAATTATTACATGCCAACATATAAGCAGTGCTATTACGTTTGTCCTTAACGTAATACTATTGCAGTGCTATTACGTTTTTCCTGAACATAATACATCCAAGCAGGTTTCTTTACTATTTATGCATAATCGTGGCATTAAAATTTTGACTCTTTTGCATTCAACTGTCATATCAATTAAGTTTTCCTTCGCATTTATTAATATAATAGACCAACGTTACTCATAAATATATAAAAAGCATTTTCTCCAATAAAACACAACATACTGAAACATTCACAAAAGACATACATTTTATTAGCTTGATGTAAACCAAATCCTAGAATCCATACGTTGTTTGCAAGAAACAGATCCAAATCCAGCCTTTTATCCAGTGATCTTCATCTTAATTTCTCAGCAGCGACCTCAAACGTCAAATCCGCGCTGGTGATTAATTCAAATTCAAATAATGCGCCTTCAAGAAGCGTTACGACATGTTTTACGGCAGTGTTATCAAACGCTCATTGGCTCTCGCCTGCTTCGTCACAGATTGCGACATGCCGTGTTTCAGTCGGTGTAGTACATTCACATTTGAAATGGAGAAGAGCGCGTGCCTTCAGACAGAGAGCGAACCGAAATCAGATTAACATTTTGGATTAACGTTAATAACTTTAATTCTGATCTGTACCTCATACACAACTACTATAATACTGCCAGAGGACTGCGACTGCAACGCATCATCATGTGAACGACTTTTGGTAATGTTAATAATAAATAAATAAATTATTGTGAGATGTATCTGTCTGTTATGTTTTTTTTTCTTAATTGTGTTACCTACGTAGTTTTAAGGAATGGTTATGGTTAGGTTTAGGGATAGGAGTGGGATTAGTGGCTCAAAATATATTTTAATGCTAAAACTCATTTAACTACACATCTCTGTCCATTACGTTTTATCCTTTTTATATTCTGTATAAAATAAATATGTTTTTTGGAGTAGGATTAAGGGGTCTTGTTACATTTATCTTTAAAAGTGAAAGTATACAGATATCGTTATGATATGAAACATATGTAAATAGTTAACGTTTTGTAGCTGTAAAAACGTAATAAGGTTATGTTTAAATGTTGCAAATACGTCCATATTATACGTTTAAGCATCTATCCAAACGTACAAAAACGTACGTTACATATCTTTGAAAATAACGTATTAAATCTACGTATTAACAATGAGATATATTACGTTAAGGACCAACGTAATAGCACTGCTTATATGTTGGCATGTAACGTAATTGCGATTTGCAAAATAGTTTCCTCAGAACGTATTTAGTGTGATACAGGGTTGCATAAAGCCCATTACAAGTCTTAACTCATTTTTGACCAAATATCATACGTAATTTTAGTTACTGCGCTTTGCCTTTGTAGGGCAGTGTGCAGGGCTGCGAATGTAGTCATATAGATTAAAATACTCTTATGTATTTTAACTTATGTGTGTTATTGTTATTTTGTATGTCTGGTTAAAATTTATTAAGTTTAGATGTCTGTTAGCATCACTTAAACCTGTGTATACTGGCGGGTGACACTAGGGGACAGTGGGGAGCCGCGGGGTTGTTTCACTTGTTTACATGAAGAAGTCACACTGCCAAAGTATTCAACACTGTGATACAGAAACTAATGATACTGTTGTATTTGTTGAATTTGCAGGTAAGAAAAGTGATGTGACAACATAACTGTTATATGAGTACGTTAAATGTTTTAGTTTGCACTTGTTTAATGGAATTGATGAGAACCGCATCGACGCTCCCGCGGCTGGTGAGCGGCCGACTCGACCGCGGCGCGTTGGCGGATGTGTTTGCCCGCGCTGCGTGGGCGGATGTCCGCGGCCGCGGTGTCGGATGTCGGGCGGGAGATCGCGGCGTTACAGTGTTAAATGTTCTAGTAGAGAGTTTACAGCTATATTAAATCGCTACTTAAAGTGCTTGAATGTGTATTGAGCTTTATAAGCTGAAATGTTGTTGTCAGTAGCTATTTTATTTGGTGGAATACACAGTTTAATTTCGGTTTTAATTTGCTGTCAGTGACCATACTGTAAAACAGATAGATTTGTAATGAGTTTATTGGAAAGAGAGTGTTGTTTCACTTGTTTACATGAAGAAGTCACACTGCCAAAGTATTCAACACTGTGATACAGAAACTAATGATACTGTTGTATTTGTTGAATTTGCAGATTTGCTGAACGTGTGTGACAGGAATAAAAACTATATGTGCCACCAGAAAACAGTCTCTTCTGTGTGTGCAACACGAACTCTCACGCATTGAGTGTGAGACAATTCTCACGCTACACCCCCGATTTCTCATGCTAAAGGGTCAAGCCGGTCACTAAAATACCCGAAAAGATGAGTTTATCTATAGTTCCACCCGTTGAGCCACTCGTGATCGACTAGTTTTACCGCAAATTAGTTAAAATATCCTCTAATCTAGAGCGAACGTGCATACGAGACAGATGTTGAGCTCCTAACGGCGCGGACGCAAAGCCAGGACTGGAGCCAAAGCCTGTTCCTCTCTGCACTCTAAGCGTTCTGTTATCACTCCGCCTCCATCCACTACGGGTTTTCCAGTCTCACGCACAGGAAAAATGGACGATTTTAAAAGATAATCTTGTTTTATTTTTTTATATAAAAAACTGCTCTGTTTCCGATTTTAAAAGATAAGTTAATCTTATTTTTTCTTTTTATGTATCACAAACGTCTGAATTTATAATACTCAATGTAATGGCTTGGAAAGTATTCTAGCACTACACGTTTAATTCATTTTCCAGCTGCCTTTTTGCACCCAGGTAAAAAGAACAATTATACAAATTCTACGAACACTTTTAGTTTGCTAACAAAAATATCGTTGTCATTGAACTATGCCGTTAACGACCGACTTGCGACCATAGTTGGCCAACGATGCTTTCGGGAAACGCACCCAGAACGCATCACGGCAGTAAACAACCCTGATGCTAAAACTTACTTCAAATATGATGTTTCTTCTGTGAAGATGAAGACGTATCCTGACTTGCAACCATCTCTCGTCCTCTGCTGCTCGTCTGTTTGAAAAATGCGCGCGTGCTGACGAACGTTTTTTTTTTTTTTTTTTTAAATCAGCATCAGCAACTGCCAATAACATTTTGGGGTGGCACCCGGGGTGGCCAATCGCATGTCAGGGGTGTCCAGTGCCACCCAGGACCCCCTTCTGGCTCCGCCACTGTGCGGAAACAAAGACACCTACATCTTGGATGCCCTAGAGGTAAGCTAAATCACACTAAAAGCCGGACATACTTAAAAACTTGGAACTGGAGGTGGTACTGGAACCTTGGACCCATGACCAAAACTGAAAAAGACATGACAAAAAAATCACATATGACAAAATCTGTTAGCCACAGCACCAAAGATGAGCAGACAGACAGTGAAAGAGAGAGAATTCTGTTGAAATAACAAAAACAGCCACAAAAAAATAATCTTTAGATTTTAAAACTTTAAGTTTAAAACATTGTATTAACATGGCTAATACTTACATAAAACTCCTTCCCAGGCTGCAAATTGCCCCACACTGTAGAGCTGTAAGAAATCAAAATAAATATTATTCAGTTAACGGTTATGTGTTTCTTGTTGAGGAAATATCTCATAAATCTGCTTGCAATACATCTAAGTTAGGTTCATAAAACATAAGCTTCACTTGACATCTCTAAATATTTTAACTTGATTTTTTGTCATGCATTTTACTTGTCTTTATTGGCTAATAGATCATTAACTCTGATGGTCTGAAGTTTTTCAACAATTTTCCCCTTTATTTATATTTTTAATTATTATAATAATCATTATAAATGGGTCTCCCGCCTAAATAGAAATGAAGTAAAAGACTAAACTGGTACGCTACCAATAGGATCTCTCTAAGCCTAAATAAATCACCTCTTTTGCATTGCAAAGGAAAGTACAGTATTTTTAAGCCTTATTTTCACGCGTCTTATTTTGTGTCTAAACAACTTATTCAGTTTGGTCCAGTATTGACCATAAAATCATCAAGTTCGTCATTCGGGAAACGGACTGCAAATATAGCAGTTTGAGCAAAATGTATAAAACGTTATGTCTATTAAAAGTGCTTGTTTTTACCACTGACAGGCTCGGGTGTTCCCTACAGAGATAGGCAGTTATACTAATTTTATCTTGCAGACCTATCGTAAAACACATTTAATTAAAACTCGACTGAAACAAAATAAAACTCACAAAAGACCACCTGAATTTGTCCTCAATTTGCCTCAAACAATCACCAAATCTGTTTTGTTCGAAATAAACCGTAAGGTAATGTTAATTCACGTTATAACGTAGATTTGAAAATGTCAGGACAAGCAGCGGGGTGAAAGAACAGATAATGTTAACAAACTTAACAAGACTTAACAAACTTAAAACTGAAGCAGTTTTAGTGAAAGTAGGCTAACGATTGCGTCATACCCACGCGACTCTCTGTCAAAACCTCTATGTGTTTATTTGTTCTGCTGAACACAGAGAAAGATATTTGAAAGAATGTTTTAATCAAACAGATCTCATTCCCCATTGACTACATAGTATTTTTTCCGTTAACACTTTAAAATAATGGTCCATAGTTAACAAGTAGCTATGCAGGAAGTAATAGGTAGTACTGCATTAACACCGAACTTAATACTATTAACTAATATGGAAGCAATATTAACTAAGCATTAAGTAATAGCTAATTTAGTACAAAGGTAGTTCCTTGGTAGGTATTTGATTGTTACTAAAGAAATATATCCTCATTGAGAACTACTTGTGAACTAAGAAATAATAACCAATTAATTACTAATCACAAAAGTACCATGTCTAAAAAGTGAACAATTGTGGGGGTTTTATACTCTTAACATGATCATAACATTTCAGAAGCATGTGCCTCAAATGGGTTCTTTGTGGAAACCAGTTTATGAAGTTTATATATCCTCCCAAATACATCAGCTAGGTTGAGATAGTGACCACTACTCTTGCCAGGATGGACGCATGTTCTCTGTTTATTTAAAACTTAAACATAAAATAATACTAATAAAGACAGTTTTTAAAAATAAATCTTAAATAATTAGGAAGTGATGCTGACACTCTCATGATTGGATTAGTTCACTATTATGAGCTCTATTGAATGTCAGTCACATATATCTCAGACTCCAAAGACCTATAACTTTATGTTACATTAGCTGCCTGAGGAGGACTTCTCTTTAGGACATAAATATAAACATTGATGTTCACTTGTCAAAAACAATTAGCATCTTTAATGAAGAAATTGGCTGCATTTATGTTACGATAAGCAGAAAAACCACATCTTCCAGATTACAGTGTTTGTTAGAATATTAGTGCCTCACAGAACCTGTACAGTATGTGGCAAATATAAAATTAAATAACTTGTATCATTTGTGAAAAACATGTTAACGCCTCAATAACTACTTAAGCGTTACCTTGTCATCCCGCAGGAACTACTAGTGATGTGGCCCATTATTTTAAAGTGAAAAACATGTTAACTCCTAACTAACTACAAGCGTTACCTTGTGTAAACATTGCGGGATGACAAGGTAACGCTTGTAGTTAGTTAGGAGTTAACAGGTTTTTCACTTTAAAATAATGGGCCACATCACTAGTAGTTCCTGCGGGATGACATGTTAACTCCTAACTAACTAAGCGTTACCTTGTCATCCCGCAATGTTTACACAAGGAAACGCTTGTAGTTAGTTAGGAGTTAACATGTTTTTCACTTTAAAATAATGGGCCACATCACTAGTAGTTCCTGCGGGATGACAAGGTAACGCTTAAGTAGTTAGTGAGGAGTTAACATGTTTTTCACAAATGATACAAGTAATTTAATTTTATATTTGACACATACTGTACAGGTTCTGTGAGGCACTAATATTCTAACAAACACTGTAATCTGGAAGATGTGGTTTTTCTGCTTATTGTAACGTACGGACAGAGACGGTCGGATCCATGTGCAGCACTTTATTAAAGCAAGCAGACATGAACACAGGCAAACACTTAAACAAAGGGGCAATCCAGAAACTCGTGGTCTAAACAGGCAATGGTCGAGGCAGGCAGCACAGGTTCGAGAGCAGTCCAGGAAACAGGCAAGGGTCAAGAGTCCAGGGAAACACGGAGACACAGAACAGGGAATAACGCTCGGAATTGTACGCTTACAGGGTAACAAGACTTCGCAAGGGACACAGGGAAAACTCAGGCTTAAATAAGGAACTCAATAACCAATAATGAAACACAGCTGAACATAATGAAACACAAAGAGTCCATGGGGAAACAAACATGGGGAGAGGGTGCCCTCTAGTGGCTCTCGAGGGCACCACGGCTGCTGATCGTCACACTTATCGTAACATAAATGCAGCCAATTTCTTCATTAAAGATGCTAATTGTTTTTGACAAGTGAACATCAATGTTTATATTTATGTCCTAAAGAGAAGTCCTCCTCAGGCAGCTAATGTAACATAAAGTTATCCCAGATAGCAAACTGACATTGAATCAACGTGGAAATATGACTAGTGGCTCTCGAGGGCACCACGGCTGCTGATCGTCACATAACCCCCCCTCTAAGGAGCGGCTTCCAGACGCTCCTAAGAGCTCCGGGGGGAGGTCAACGGGGGCTGGGATGGAGGGCCAGGCCCATGGAGAGGCAGGAGGCCAGGCACATGGAGAGGCCTGGGGCCGTGGAGCGTGGGTGACCAGGAAGGAGCAGACACAGGCGAGGTCCATGACAGCCTCGCCTCCATGGCCCTCACGGACTCAGAGGTCCATGTCAGGATCACCTCCATGGCCCCCACAGAGTACCTACTACCCCCCCCAAAAAAATACTTGGGGAAATTCACGGGAGGGGCCTCTGGGTGGTGAACTGGTACAGGAAAGGCCTCCCGGAGCTTGAAGGGTGCAGGCAGAGCGAGGCGCAGAGGCGGGGCCGGCAGAGCGAGGCGCAGAGGCGGGGCCGGCAGGGCGAGGCGCAGAGGCGGGGCCGGCAGGGCGAGGCGCAGAGGCGGGGCCGGCAGGGCGAGGAGTCTGGGCACGCTCACCGGGGCCTGGCGAACCAAACGAGTCCTCCTTCTCCTCCTGCGGCGGCGCGTCACAGGGCTAGACACACTCGCTGGGCTGGACAACTCACTCACTTGAACTGGAGATGCAGCGCTCACTTGAAGAGGAGATGCAGCGCTCACTTGAAGAGGAGATGCAGCGCTCACTTGAAGAGGAGATGCAGCGCTCACTTGAAGAGGAGATTCAATTACTTGAACTGAAGACTCACTGGACAGACTAAATTCAACACTGGACACACTTGATTCACTCGGCTCAGCACTTGACTCACTTGACTCGGCACTCGATTCACTCAGCTCGCTATTTGACTCACTTGATTCACTCAGCTCGGCACTTGACTCACTCGAGTCGGCTGGCACGCGCTCAAACTCCGGTTCGACCCGCGACACCTCCGCTGTCTTAGGAACAGCACTTTTAACAGGGCCAGTGCGGGATACGGGCTCGAGGGGTCCGACATGATGAGTGGTTTTGGCAGGAACGATATGCTTAGAAGCTCCTCTGACGGTCCTTAAGGGAGGATCAAACAGTTTAGCGAGCTGAGGCCTATGCGGCGTGCGGAGTGAGTGAGAGAAATCCGCCGCATACGAACCTCCCCGGCGCAGGGAAAAGAGCAGTTCCTCGAGACCCTCCTTTTCTGCGGGGAGTTCAAAAGCCTTTCTGAACAGGGCGGTAAACACGTCGAAAGGAGGAAACGACATCCGACCTGGTTCCCAAAACGTGCCTGCCCACTCCAGAGCCTTTCCAGTCAACAGTGAGCAGATGAAAGAAACGCGGTCGGTATCCGAGGCGTATAACTGGGGCTGATGTTTCATATATAAACTGCACTGCTGAAGAAATCCTTCACACGCTTCAGGTGAGCCATTAAACTTATCGGGAAACGGCGTACTGGAATTACTGCATGCGGTACGCACACAGGGTTGCGGTGGAACAGGTGCAGCGGGAGCTTGGGCTTGATTAGTGCTTGTGCTCTGCGGAGACCATGACTGCACGGAGCTTGCTAGTTCCTCGAGGAGAGAAGTTAGTCTCGCCAGCTGAGAATTATGAGAGGCTAGCATTAAAGCTCGGGTCTTGACCACGGCGGATAGATGCTGAAAGTCTGCTGGATCCTCGTTTGGCGAAGTCTTCTGTAACGTACGGACAGAGACGGTCGGATCCATGTGCAGCACTTTATTAAAGCAAGCAGACATGAACACAGGCAAACACTTAAACAAAGGGGCAATCCAGAAACTCGTGGTCTAAACAGGCAATGGTCGAGGCAGGCAGCACAGGTTCGAGAGCAGTCCAGGAAACAGGCAAGGGTCAAGAGTCCAGGGAAACACGGAGACACAGAACAGGGAATAACGCTCGGAATTGTACGCTTACAGGGTAACAAGACTTCGCAAGGGACACAGGGAAAACTCAGGCTTAAATAAGGAACTCAATAACCAATAATGAAACACAGCTGAACATAATGAAACACAAAGAGTCCATGGGGAAACAAACATGGGGAGAGGGTGCCCTCTAGTGGCTCTCGAGGGCACCACGGCTGCTGATCGTCACACTTATCGTAACATAAATGCAGCCAATTTCTTCATTAAAGATGCTAATTGTTTTTGACAAGTGAACATCAATGTTTATATTTATGTCCTAAAGAGAAGTCCTCCTCAGGCAGCTAATGTAACATAAAGTTATCCCAGATAGCAAACTGACATTGAATCAACGTGGAAATATGACATCGAAACAACGTTGATCTGACATTGTTTTGCTCATCGAATTAACGTTGAACCAACGTCAGACGCGTCATTCTTTCAAAACTAACGGAAAATCAACTTGAAATCAACGCGTTGTTTCAACGTTAGGAAAGCAAACCAATTTTCGATTTTCATTTAGCTTTGAAGAATGCCGCGTCTGACGTTGGTCCAACGTTAATTCGATGAGCAAAATCAACGTTTTTGATTGTCATGAGAGACGTCGTTTCCACGTTGATTCAATGTCAGTTTGCTGTCTGGGTATAGGTCTTTGGAGTCTGAGATATATGTGACTGACATTCAATAGAGCTCATAATAGTGAACTAATCCAATCATGAGAGTGTCAGCATCACTTCCTAATTATTTAAGATTTATTTTTAAAAACTGTCTTTATTAGGATTATTTTATGTTTAAGTTTTAAACAAACAGAGAACATGCGTCCATCCTGGCAAGAGTAGTGGTCACAATCTCAACCTAGCTGATGTATTTGGGAGGATATATAAACTTCATAAACTGGTTTCCACAAAGAAGCCATTTGAGGCACATGCTTCTGAAATGTTATGACCACGTTAAGAGTAAAACCCCCACAATTGTTCACTTTTTAGACATGTTACTTTTGTGATTAGTAATTAATTGGTTATTATTTCTTAGTTCACAAGTAGTTCTCAATGAGGATATATTTCTTTAGTAACAATCAAATACCTACCAAGGAACTACCTTTGTACTAAATTACATATTACTTAATGCTTAGTTAATATTGCTTCCATATTAGTTAGTATTAACTTCGGTGTTAATGCAGTACTACCTATTACTTCCTGCATAGCTACTTGTTAACTACTGACCATTATTTTAAAGTGTTACCTTTTTTCCTATTATGGTAGTCAATGGGGAATGAGATCTGTTTGATTAAAACATTCTTTGATTAAAATAAACACATAGAGGTTTGGAACAACATGAGGGTGAGTAAATACTGACAGAATTTTCATTTTTGGGTGAACTAACCCTTTAATGCTTCCGCTCCTCCATGAGAGATACAAGACTGGTGGGTCTCACAGGTGTCACCTGTTCGCCACAGTGGACAATAAAATGGATAAATAATTAGCCATATCTAAAGACCTGAGTATCCTTGGAGTGGTCTTGTTAAAAAATTGTAAAACAGTAGTATGAAAAAACTGAACTGAACTACAGCCTACAAGGAACTACAGCAAAATTACCTTAAAAGCTTCTGATATGCTCTCTATGAGGCTCAAATACCAGAGTGCCACAGATCAAAGGTCAAGGGTCAAGGGTTCACTTTACCATTATGCAGCGTTATCTTTAACAGATTTAGCTCATGGAGAACAAGAAATGCAGCGTTTGGACATAAAACTGCATGGTAGATGAGAGCAGAACACGTGGCATGTATTCATATAATGTTTATGTGGTGATATGAAGATTTTATGTGTTGTTTTAGTATCCTTATTAGTTTTTGTTAATATTTTGAATTCAATTTTATTTCTATATTTGGTTTTAGTTTTTCTCTTTTATTTTTTTAATTGTTTTTATACATTTTTATGTATTAGATTTAGGGTTTTTTTGTAGTCAAGGCAAGGCAAGGCAAGTTTATTTATATAGCACATTTCATACACAGTGGCAATACAAAGTGCTTTACATGGAAGAAATTAAAATAATCAAAATAAATCAGAATAATTAAAACAGTTTAAGAAATCATAATAATAAAAAAAAAATACATTAAATAATTAAAACAATTTAGAATCAAAAATAAAATGAAGTACAGTAATAGTCGGACGAACAGTGGCACAGTGCTCATTCAGTAAATGCATAGCTAAACAGACGTGTTTTGAGTCTGGATTTGAATGTGACTACTGTAGGAGCACACCTGATCTCTTCTGGATGCTGGTTCCAGCTGCGACTGGCATAATAGCTAAAAGCAGACTCTCCATGCTTAGAGTGAACCCTTGGTATTTCTAGCTGATGTGATCCTAATTATCTGAGCGATCTGCTGGGTTTATATTCAGTGAGCATAAGTGCAATATATTGAGGTCCTAACCAAATGATTTATATACCAGTAATAATACTTTAAAATCAATCCTAAATGTAACTGGCAGCCAGTGTAAAGACCTGAGGACTGGTGTGATGTGTTCATATTTTCTGGTCCCGCTCAGACACATCCTTTTGACACATCCAACTGTTTACTTCATCAATGCATTTGCACAGGGAGTCAATGGGGCTGTAGTCATTAGGCGATAGGGCTAAGTAGAGCTGTGTGTTGTCTGCATAGCTGTGGTAAGCGATTTGGTTCTTTCTCATTATTTGGCTCATTGGGAGCATATACAGGTTGAATAGGAGTGGCGCAAGAATGGAGCCCTGAGGGACTCCGCAAGTCATGGATGTCCACTCAGACTTGTGTTCTACTCACAAAATAACCTCTCCCTTCTAAGTATGACCTGAACCATTTTAGGACTATTCCAGAAAGCCCCACCCAGTTTTCCAGCCTGTCAAGAAGTATGTTGTGATCGACAGTGTCAAATGCAGCACTGAGGTCGAGTAGTACCAACACGGATAATTTGCCTGTATCAGTATTTAAGCGAATATTGTTTATTATCTTTATGAGCGCTGTTTCTGTGCTGTGATGCAATCGGAAACCGGATTGAAAATTGTCAAAGTCAAGTCAAGTCACATTTATTTATATAGCGCTTTTCACAATACAGATTGTATCAAAGCAGCTTCACAGTGATAACATGAAAGTAGCACAACACAGATTGCTAAACACTAAATAACCCCAACTGAGCAAGCTCAAAGCAAGCCAAAAGCAAGGCGACAAGTTGATTCTTTCCAAAAGTATCCATTTGAGCTTAAGAATTTGTTCAGCTGATTGAAGACAACCTTTTCAATGATCTTGCCTATGAAAGGAAGATTTGAGATTGGTCTATAATTGCTTAAGATGGTCTTATCCAGATTGCTCTTTTTCAGGAGCTCTTTCAGATTGCTCTTTTTTTGTACATCAAGTTACACTAAACGAAAATGAGAAATGTTGCCTTGGCAACTAGTTGAAATATAATTTATTGTATTTTATTTCAGTTTTGTTTTGTTTTGAGTTAACTATAATAACCTAGCCCAGAAATCTAGACGCACCCTAGCGGCAGCAAAAATTATTTTGCAGCAAAGCGTGGTCTAGCAACTCTCCATAGACGCTTCAGCTGAAACCCCAACTCTGGAAGGGCCAATCACATCGTGTATAATCGGCGGGCGGGCTTAACAAAATGACGACAGAGTTGCGATGGTCAGAGCCAGCTCGGACATATTCGGTTTTAAGTCGTTCATCCTTGGATACGGCCGGCGCCACGCACGCTGTTACAAAAAAGCTGTGGCGAAAGAATCAACTTGTCATTTCGTCGTCGAGTATAAAGGCTTTACTCCGTGTCAGCCCGCGCTCTGCACGGACCTCTCCCGAATCATCTCCACCACTTCGAAGCACCACTACTCCGCCTCCGTTTCCCTCGTAAGATATTAGTATTTAAACATTCTCTATGATATTATTTTTTTAATTACATTTTTTTTCCCTCTCATACACACACAAACACACACACACATACTTTCTCTTTCTCTCTCTCACACATATGTAGGCTAGTTATAAACTCTTTAGACTTTTAATGATTAGTGTTTTATTTTTAAAGTTTGTGGGTTGTGTAAAAAACAAAAATCCCTTATTTTGGGGATCCCTTATCTTGCTCCGCTGAGTACGTCACCTTTTTCGTTGCTCTGATTGGCTTTAGTGCTATCCAATTGTGCAGAGAGAATTTGAAAGACAACCGTTTATCCCGCCCCTCGGATTGAGCCCTGTCAATGAAGAGTTTCCAGACCTAACATCTTGATGTAGGTCTGGTATGCCAGTGTAACGAGGAGGCAGTGTCTTGAGAATCCATATGCAGCTTTATTAGAACAGAATTCAAGTCAAACAGGCAAGGGTCAATCACAGGCTTCAATAACAATGTAGATGAGGCAGAATCAAAGTCAGAGTTCAGGCTGAAGATCAGGGCTGGCAGCAAACACACAGGGTAATCGAATAACAAGGCAGATGCAATCAGAATGGGCAGGTAGGAAAGATTCAAGGTCCAGTAAACAGTCTAGGTCATACACGGGTAATCACACACGGAATAAACGCTCAGAAATGTTTGCATGGCAGGACAAGACTTCGCAAGGATGAAGCTGAGAGAACAGTTTAAATAGAGAGAGTCAATGGGAAACACCTGTGAGACAAATCAGCCACAGGTACGGGGATTATGGTATTTGCAGTCCAATGAGTTAGTACTCAGGAGATGGTGACCTCTGGTGGTGAGTGGAGGGAGCCACAGAGGCTGTATTCGTGACAGAGTGTGAGTGGCTCCTGACGCGAGGAGGCAAACGGCGCCGGGGTCTTCCTCGAGATCTTGGGGCAGGTTTGTCCGGGTGATCTCTGTGGAAATCACTAGTGAGTGAAGGGTCTAGAACATCATTAGCATTGATCCAGGATCTTTCCTCTGGACCGTATCCCTCCCAGTCCACGAGGTACTGGAGGAGTCTGCCCCGACGACGAGAGTCCAGGATCTCATGGACCCGGTAAGCCTCCTGACCGTCGATGATGATGGGAGGAGCTCTCTGGTCACCAGCCTCATCTAGGCCCTCCTCTCCACTCGGACCACCAGCGGGCTTGAGGAAGGAGACATGAAAGGTGGGTGAGATACGGTAATGGTCAGGTAAGGCTAATCTAAAAGAAACTGGAGTGATTTGTCTAATGATTTTGAAAGGACCCACGTACCTGGGACTGAGCTTCTTGCAAGGTAACCGGAGCCGTATGTTTCGGGTGGACAACCAAACCCATTGCCCTGGTTGGTAGTTGGGATTGGTACGCCGATGTCGATTGGCCTGTCCTCTGGTGCGATGCACTGCTCTTTGTAGATGGATATGAGCACTATTCCACGTCTCCTCACTGCGTTGTAACCATGAATTAATTGCAGGTAAGTCCGAGGGTTCTCCAGACCATGGAAACAATGGGGCTTGGAAACCTAGGATGCACTGGAAGGGGGTGAGCCCTGTAGATGGCTTACGGAGTAAATTTTGAGCGTACTCTGCCCATAACAGATAGCGACTCCAGTCGAACTGATTCTTCTGGCAATATGAGCGAAGGAAGCGGGTGAGTTCCTGGTTTAATCTTTCCACTTGACCGTTGGCTTTAGGATGATATCCGGAGGTTAGGCTGACATTAATGTTCAGTAGCTGACAGAAAGCGGACCAGACTTGGGAGGTGAACTGCGGACCCCGATCAGAGACTATATCCTCCGGTAGACCGTAGAATCGAAACACATTGTTGCAGAGGACCTCAGCGGTTTCCAGGGCAGTGGGGAGTTTGGGAAGAGGTATCAGTCTGCAGGCTTTTGAGAAACGATCAATTGCCGTGAGAATGGTAGTGTGGCCCTGAGAGAGAGGTAGGTCCGTCACGAAGTCGATTGTGATGTGTGACCATGGTCTTTGTGGGATGGGTAATGGATGAAGAAGCCCAGCAGGTAATTGATGTGGAGATTTGGAGGTATTGCAGATGGTGCAATTTTGAATGAACGTGATGGTGTCCGTTCATATAGAAGACCACCAGAACTTGTTGTTGAGGAGTTGTATAGTAGCTGTTATACCTGGATGACCGGAACTTGGGTTAGTGTGTACCATTTGTATTACTCTCTGTCTTAGGGCCAGTGGAACATACATAAGGTTGGGTGGGGTTTCAGCTGGTGGTGGCTAAGTGACCTGGGCTTCCGTGATTTCGGTTAGTATGTCCCACTGCACAGGTGCGAGAATGATAGTGGATGGAATGATGGGTTCTTGATCTGGCGATAGGAGGTCTGACTCATGAAGTCGAGAGATAGCATCCGCCTTGGTATTTTGAGAGCCTGGACGATAAGTAACTCTGAAATCGAATCTGGTGAAAAAGAGTGACCATCTGGCTTGTCGATGGTTGAGTCGTTTGGCTGATTTCAGATATTCTAGGTTACGATGATCAGTGAGAACAGTGAACGGATGTTTAGCCCCTTCCAGCCAGTGACGCCACTCCTCGAATGCTGCCTTCATTGCGAGAAGTTCGCCAAGATTGCCAACATCATAATTCTGCTCGGTAGAATTCAATTTACGGGAGAAGAACGCACAGGGAAAAAGCTTGGGAGGTTCCCCCTGGCGTTGTGAAAGCACTGCCCCAATGCCTGTGCTTGAAGCGTCTACTTCAACTACGAATTCACGTTCAGGATCTGGGTGGTGCAGGATTGGAGCGGTTGTGAATTTCTCTCTTAGTGAACGGAACGCTGCTAAAGCTGCTGAGGACCAGGTTAGTCGTTGGGTTCCCTTCTTGATCATGGATGTCATAGGTGCAGCGATACTGCTGAAGTTACGGATGAACCGCCGATAGAAATTGGCAAAACCTAAGAAGCGTTGCAGTTCCTTGAGAGTAGTAGGTTGGGGCCAATGAACTACTGCCTGTACCTGTCACGTACGCGCTTACGAAAAGGAGAACTCAAGTGCAAAACAAGGAAGGTTTATTTACAATGAAAAATGGGTACAAAAACAAAAACCCACGAGGGGGGAAACCAGAATAAATGAACATGAAACAAACACTGGGTCAAGAATACAGGGAACGCCAACCAGGAACAGAGAAACATCTGACAATGACAACGAACCGACCAAGACTGCAAACATGAGGAGACTTAAAAAGGGAACAAATCAAGAGGGGAACAGGTGGAACAACTAAACACTAATCAGGTAACGTGTGGGAAGGATCAAACAATCACAGAAACACATGGCACAACATAACAACACCCAAGTGCAATACAAGACAGGACCAACATGTGACATTACCCCCTCACTACGGAGCGGATCCCAGACGCTCCATCAGGCGGGATAGGAGGGACAGACCAGGGTGGGACGGGAGGGACAGACCAGGGTGGGACGGGAGGGACAGACCAGGGTGGGACGGGAGGGACAAAACGTTTAGTCCTGGGAGACACGGGTGAAATACTAAGTCCATCAGGCGGCCAGGGCAGTGCAGACCCCTTGGGCGGCCAGGGCGGAGCAGACCTTTCGGGTGGCCAGGGCTGTGAAGACCCCTCGGGCGGCCAGGGCGGTGCAGACCCCTCGGGCGGCCAGGGCGGTGAAGACCCCTCGGGCGGCGAGGGCAGAGCAGATCTTTCGGGTGGCCAGGGCGGTGAAGACCCCTCGGGCGGCCAGGGCGGTGAAGACCCCTCGGGCGGCCAGGGCGGTGAAGACCCCTCAAGCGGCCAGGGCAGAGCAGATCTTTCGGGTGGCCAGGGCGGTGAAGACCCCTCGGGCGGCCAGGGCGGTGAAGACCCCTCGGGCGGCCAGGGCGGTGAAGACCCCTCGGGCGGCCAGGGCAGAGCAGATCTTTCGGGTGGCCAGGGCGGTGAAGACCCCTCGGGCGGCCAGGGCGGTGAAGACCCCTCAGGTGGCCAAGGCGGTGAAGACCCCTCGGGTGGCCAGGGCAGAGCAGACCTTTCGGGTGGCCAAGGCGGTGAAGACCCCTCAGGTGGCCAAGGCGGTGAAGACCCCTCGGGCAGCCAGGGCGGTGAAGACCCCTCGGGCGGCCAGGGCTGTGAAGCCCCCTCGGGTGGCCAGGGCTGTGAAGACCCCTCGGGCGGCCAGGGCGGTGAAGACCCCTCGGGCGGCCAGGGCGGTGAAGACCCCTCGGGTGGCCAGGGCAGAGCAGATCTTTCGGGTGGCCAGGGCGGTGAAGACCCCTCGGGCGGCCAGGGTGGTGAAGACCCCTCAGGTGGCCAAGGCGGTGAAGACCCCTCGGGCAGCCAGGGCGGTGAAGACCCCTCGGGTGGCCAGGGCGGTGAAGACCCCTCAGGACCAGACACTGGCTCGAGAACAGACACTAAAACAGAAGCAGTCACAAGGACAGACACAAACACAGACACAAACATAGATTCCAGCTCAGCGGCAGACTCAGGCTCAGGGACGGGCACCGCCTCAAGGACGGGCACCAGCTCAGGGACGGGCACCAGCTCAGGGACGGGCACCGGCTCAGGGACAGTCCTGCCAGACGTGAAGTGGATAGTCCTTCGCTGGGCAGACGGGACATGAGCAGTCTCTCGCTGGACAGACGGGACGCGAATAGTCCTTTGCTGGGTAGATGGGACGTGAATAGTCTCTCGCTGTGCAGACGGGACATGAGCGGTCTCTCGCTGGACAGACGGGACGCGAATAGTCCTTCGCTGTGCAGACGGGACATGAGTGGTCTCTCGCTGGACAGACGAGACATGAGCGGTCTCTCGCTGGGCAGATGGGATGCGAGCAGTCCTTCGCTGGGCAGACGGGACGTGAATTCTCTCACGCTGGGCAGATGGATTTCTTCTCCTCCATCCATGACGGTGAGAAGCCGGATCTGAACTGCCCTCCACTGGTACAGGATCGTCAGGAGGCCAGGATGGAGAGTGGTTCCGGAGCTTACCCTTGGCTCCTCCTCTCCTGCGACCTCCACAGGTCTCCGAAATTCTGGCCAACCGCTCCGACTCCTCCCTTTGTTGAGCCATAAAAGCGAACGCTTGGAAGATGTTCATTCCTCCGGATTCCTTACCGGGCCGAGTCCTTCCATCCCCGCCGATAGGACGGAACTGGGTTGCTCCAAATGTGGAGATGACGTAGTCCGGGCAATCCAGATCATCGTCGTCCATATACATGTCATTCATGCTTCTTCAGAAAAAAAAAATCCTTCTTGCTGCTGAGTTCAAAAATGGTCGGTTCGTTCTGTCACGTACGCGCTTACGAAAAGGAGAACTCAAGTGCAAAACAAGGAAGGTTTATTTACAATGAAAAATGGGTACAAAAACAAAAACCCACGAGGGGGGAAACCAGAATAAATGAACATGAAACAAACACTGGGTCAAGAATACAGGGAACGCCAACCAGGAACAGAGAAACATCTGACAATGACAACGAACCGACCAAGACTGCAAACATGAGGAGACTTAAAAAGGGAACAAATCAAGAGGGGAACAGGTGGAACAACTAAACACTAATCAGGTAACAAGTGGGAAGGATCAAACAATCACAGAAACACATGGCACAACATAACAACACCCAAGTGCAATACAAGACAGGACCAACATGTGACAGTACCTTCTTCTCGTCCATGGCGACCCCTCCCGAGCTAATCACATATCCGAGGAAGGAAATGGTCTCTTGGTGGAACTCGCACTTCTCTGCCTTGGCGTACAATTGATGTTGATTGAGAAGTTTCAGAACCGCTCTGACGTGTTTAACGTGCTCCTCATAAGTTTTAGAGTAAATGAGGATGTCATCAATGTAAACAATTACCCATTGGTTCAGCATGTCTCTGAATACGTCGTTAATGAAAGCCTGAAACACGGAGGGACTATTGGAAAGACCGAATGGCATAACGAGATATTCGTAGTGCCCCGTCGTGGTGGAGAATGCAGTCTTCCACTCGTCCCCTTCACGAATGCGGATGAGATTATAGGCACAACGAAGATCCAGTTTGGTGAAATATCTTGCTTGTCTGAGTTGTTCGAGAGCTGCCGGAACGAGTGGTAGAGGATAACGGAACTTGGTGGTGATGTCATTGAGAGATCGATAGTCAATACAGGGACGAAGACCTCCATCTTTCTTTTTGACGAAGAAGAAGCCTGCTGATGCGGGTGACGTGAAAGGACGAATGAAACCTTTGCCGAGTTCCTCCTGAATGTAGGATCTCATAGCCTCTGCTTCGGGTTGTGACAGCGGAAAGACTCTGCCCTTGGGAGGTTGTGATCCTGGGAGGAGATCTATGGCACAGTCACTGGCTCGGTGTGGAGGTAAGTGTGATGCTTTCATTTTGCTGAATGCCTCGGCTAGATCCTGATAGACACTGGGAAGTACCTCGGTTAAGGAAGTCTCGGTCCCCTTTTTGACAGGCAAGTTGTGAAGACAATTGTGAAGACAAAAGTCTGACCATTGAGTGATTTGCTTCTTAGTCCAGGAAATAGAAGGGTTGTGAAGCTCTAACCATGGAAGTCCGAGGATGATGGGATTTTGTGGTGACTGAAACAAACAGACGGATGGTTTCAGTGTGGAGGACTCCAGTGCTCAACTGCAGATCTTCAGTGGTGAATTTGATGCGACCGGAGCCCAGAGGTCGGCCATCTAGCGCTGCGACTGCCAGGTGAGAATCATAGGGAACAAGGGGAATATTGTTATTTCTCGCAAAAGACATGTCGATGAAGTTTCCTGTAGCCCCTGAGTCAATTAATGCTACTGTCTCAATGACCCTCCCATTTATCTCCAGATTAACCGCAATCTCAAAACTAGTAGTGGGTTTGGGAATCGAACTCACCACAGTGGAATTGCGGGATGGTCGGGTAGGACAAGTTGCTCTTAAATGTCCCGGTAATCCACAGTACAAACAAAGGCTCTGTCGAATGCGTCTCTCTCTTCCTCACTGATACGTGTGAAGCCAATTTGCATGGGTTCTACGTCTGAGTTGACTGTTGCAAGTGTCATGGGGGAAGTGTGCAGACGGTTAGTGCGACGAGATCGAAGGAGATTGTCGATCTTGATGGACAAATCGATGTATTGCTCCAGTGACCGCCCCTCGACAGGCAAGTTCAGACTGCAACTCCATAGATAAGCCTTTACGGTAGTGGAGCTTGAGAGGATCGTCGGGCCATCCCGTCTGAGCTGCGAGAGTACGAAAAGATAAAGCATAATCCGCTGCCGAACCCCTTCCTTGCCGGCGAGATAGCAATTGCTCACCCGCCTCCTTTCCTCCTACGGACGTGCTCAAACTGCTCTCTTTGAAGCGTTGAATAAAATCCCTGAATGAAGGAAAGGTTGGTCTATCCTCACTCCATACGGCAGTAGCCCACTCCAACGCTCTCCCCGTGAGAAGTGAACACACAAATGCGATGCGGTTCTCATCTGAAGGATATAACATAGGTTGTTGATTGACAAACATAGAACATTGAAGTAAGAATCCCTTACATTTGTCTGGAGATCCTAATTTCTCTGAGAAGGCGAGCTGAGGACTGGCAGTGTTAGGAATAGCCTGTGCCTGTGCCTGTGCCTGTGGCAGAGTGGGGGGTGGAGCAGGTATGCTGGGTGCTGGAAGCTGAAGTGCTTGTAAAGCCTTTACCAGCTCTTCAGTAATCG
Source organism: Pimephales promelas (assembly GCF_016745375.1). The sequence goes on from NW_024121239.1 coordinate 136,821, forward strand.
AAGTCAATCGATTGAGCTGTTGCTGGTGGGTAGCTAGGACCGATGCTTGCGCAGTGACCTCCGTGGTAAAGTAGTAGAATGCTGCTGGATCGAAATCTGGCGAAGTCTTCTGTAACGAGGAGGCAGTGTCTTGAGAATCCATATGCAGCTTTATTAGAACAGAATTCAAGTCAAACAGGCAAGGGTCAATCACAGGCTTCAATAACAATGTAGATGAGGCAGAATCAAAGTCAGAGTTCAGGCTGAAGATCAGGGCTGGCAGCAAACACACAGGGTAATCGAATAACAAGGCAGATGCAATCAGAATGGGCAGGTAGCAAAGATTCAAGGTCCAGTAAACAGTCCAGGTCATACACGGGTAATCACACACGGCATAAACGCTCAGAAATGTTTGCATGGCAAGACAAGACTTTGCAAGGATGAAGCTGAGAGAACAGTTTAAATAGAGAGAGTCAATGGAAAACACCTGTGAGACAAATCAGCCACAGGTACGGGGATTATGGGATTTGCAGTCCAATGAGTTAGTACTCAGGAGATGGTGACCTCTGGTGGTGAGTGGAGGGAGCCACAGAGGCTGTATTCGTGACAGCCAGGCTAATAATAACCCTGTTTTTTATCATAATATTTTTTTCAATAAGTTTCAAATTAATTTTTATAAATATATTTAAGCTTGCAATAAAGTTTGCTAAAATGATTTTAGTTTTAATGCACTTTATCAAGTGTTGTGGACACAAATGTTACTCATTTTGTGGAATGAGCATTATGTGAAAATATTTGAGATATTTTGTCTTTATACGAGATTATGTATTTATTTATTTAAAGGTACTCTATGGAGTTTTTAGCGGCCTCTAGCAGTGATGTTTCAGAATGCAACAAGATTTCGTGCACGTGTGCGTGCTAGATCTCAAGAGCGAGCATTCACTACCGGCCAGTGGTGTAGTCTACGTGATACGCAGGTATACGCCGTATACCCACTAGAAAATGTCAAGGATTTGCGTATGCCCACTAGGAAATGTCAAAGATCTCCGTATGCCCACAGCCCACTTTAAAAAGCGTGAGGATTCGTAACAACATCGTTTTTGTGAAATAAATTTCCTACGACATCAGCCCCCCTAAACGTAAGGCGACAGAATTTCGTGTTCCCTAATCTTATTAGATTCAGCGCGCGAGCAGAGAGCACGTCAAAAACAGAGGACAGGGTGTGTTTGTGTGTTCGTGTTCATCTGAGCCTCATTGGTCTGTCACTGCTCGTCAATGTCAGAATATTTGAGATGACAAATCAAATCAAAGTAGGCGGGCTTTATTTCAAAGACGCTGCTGAGCGCGAATTTCAGCAGAGTGACTCGACGCTTCAGTTTACAGGCAAGTGCAAGAAAAGATGTAAGTGGCTAAACTTAACATTTCATATTTTACATTTTTTAGGTCATGAATGTTAAACGAATGACAAAAAATAATAAGGCAAACTATAGTTTTGTGTAATTTCGCCATTTTGAAGTGAAATAAATAGGCCTGTAACGTGACTCATGCAATTTAATAGTTTACTGTCATTGCGAGGGGACAAGAAACATTAACAAAGCCGTTTTCATCATTTTAGCCACAAGAGTAATAACGAATGTGTACATATTGAGAATATAATAAAAATTGTAGCCTTTATTACATTAAAAAAGCTCAGCCTTTGGAGGGGGAGAGAATTTACTGCCCACTGACATGGTTTTAAAGCTATTTTTTATTCTTTTTTTCTTCAAACGTCTTGAAATGCACATCAGAGAAATCAAAAAAATTGAAGCACCAACCTCAAATTTAGGACCTCTTTGATTATAAAGCCCTGTCTACGGCCCTGTATTAGTCATAAGATCAATAATGAATGTGTAGCCTATATGTTTTGAATGTATTTAATAAACTTAATTATCTAGCTTTAGTAGCTTTCAGTGAATAAACGTTGTTAGAAAGGCCGAGTCATGTGCGCATGCGCAACTTATTTTCAGTCATCATCAGTTCAGAGCGGGACAGTACGAGCGGGACTGTACAAGCAAGACTGTGTGTGCTGTCACGGATCCATCTGCGTCAGCACCAGATACCTTCACTCCGCCTACTCGTTCCGGTTCCCCTGACTACTAATCATCACCACCTGCCGTCACCACCTGCCATCACTTATCCGGACTATCATCCACTCCATATATACTCACCTCATTCAGTCACTCACTGTCTGGTCTCGTCTTTACCTCGACTACAGACTCCCTATCGCTATCTCACGTTCCTACTACTACTTACCTGCATTGATTCTCCAGCCCGTCAGCCTCCCGTCTGTTCCTGTCCTTGGTCCCCGTCTGCTGCCAGTCCTCTCCAGTCTCCAGCTCCGTTCCTCTCTCCGCTGTTCCAGCCAGCTCTCCGACCTCCCGCTCCTGTTCAGATAAGGAAACCATCATCAGACTGTTTATAGCCCTCTCCAACTTCAACTACCACGCTACTTACCATTCAGTGCTTGTTATTCAATAAACTCTGTTCATACTCACCCGTCTGTGCCATTCTGTTCTGTGACAGAAGACCAGACCAACCTAAACATGCTACAACCTACGCCCACTACCACCACGGCCACGAGTTCCCCACCTACATCACCCCTTCCCCGGACTAGTGCATCTGTGCTCGCTACTTCCACCGTAGCCTTTTCCTCTGCCTCTGCCTCTGTATGTCCCATGGCCCAACCAGCGCCCTTCTCTGGCGAGGAGGAGGAGTGCAGCGGCTTCCTTCTGCAGTGCGAGCTCTACATGCAAATGCCATCCTCCATCCTCGTTCCCCACTGAACAATCGAAGGTAGCTTTTTTCATTTCCCTTCTCCGTGGTCGGGCTCTTCAATGGGCTCATGCCCTATGGAAAGATCGTGGGCCCGTCACCAGAACCTTCGCCACATTCTCCAGTCATTTCCTGGAAGTGTTCTCACAATCTGTGCACTCGATCTCCGTGCAAGATCAGCTGTTTCGTTTGAAGCAAGGGAGATCCTCAGTTGCTGCATATGCTCTGCAGTTCCGGACCCTCGCCGCTACGCTGGGATGGAATGAGTCTGCCCTCATCACCGCATATCGCCACGGTCTGAACCCCGACATTCGCCTTCAGTTAGCCATTTACGATGACACAGTGGGTATCGAGAGCATCATACAGCGATCCATCCGCATAGATCAACGCCGCACTGCTTGCCAGCTAGATAGCCCTGCACCTCCGCCTCCTCGCCCATCTGCCGCTTACAGTCCTCCAGCACCAGAGCCGATGGAGATCGGGTCTGCACGCCTACCGATCTCCGAGTGAAACCGCCGCATAACCAACGGGTTATGTTTGTATTGCGGGGCTGCTGGACATATGCTATCCACCTGTCCCATTCGTCCACCTCGACCCGCAGTGAGTACTGTTCAGTTACCCCTAGCCATATCGAATATGAAGTATACATCTGCTACTATCACTTATATGAACCGTTCCCTTCCAGTTCAAGCGCTAATTGACTCAGGATCCGCCGGTAACTTCATCTCACTCACCACTCTCCATCGGCTCCAAACCAAGCAACGTACCATCCCTCACACCATTCACGTTCAGTCCATCGTCGGAAAACCTGTTGGCCGGGGCCGGATCGGACACCGCAGCCCGGATCTAGGGCTAGAGATCGGCTGGCTTCACAAGGAGGCTATTTCATTTCTGGTGCTGGAGGGCTCGACGGCTGAGATCATCCTGGGACGCCCTTGGTTAAAACTCCACTCACCGCATATCCAATGGTCCACCGGAGAGGTCTTACAGTGGGGTGAAGAATGCCACCATCATTGTCTGCCTACCATTTCCAAGCCAACTATCCGCCCATCCGCTCCGGTTCAGAAAATCTCTCTGTCCGCCACCTCCGTGGAGGGTTCCACTACCGAGTTTCTCCCGGAAATTCCTCCTTCTTACCGGGCGTTCCAGGAGTTTTTTGATAAACAGCTGGCAACCACCTTACCACCACATCGGCCATGGGACTGTGCGATCGACCTGCTGCCTGGGGCGGTCCTACCGCGAGGTAAGATCTATCCTCTGTCCATCCCGGAGCAGAAGGCCATGGAGGAGTACATCCAGGAAGCCCTGAGCCAAGGATTTGTTCGACCATCCACGTCCCCTGCCGCATCAAGTTTCTTCTTCGTGGGCAAGAAGGACGGAGGCTTGCGCCCCTGCATCGATTATCGAATTCTCAATCAATCCACCATCAAGTACCGCTATCCTCTTCCTCTGGTCCCCGCCGCTCTAGAACGACTCCGTGGGGCTACCGTCTACTCCAAGCTCGATCTCCGGAGTGCTTACAATCTCATCCGCATCCGTGAAGGAGATGAATGGAAGACAGCTTTCATTACCCCTGCGGGGCACTACGAGTACCTCGTCATGCCCTTCGGATTGTCCAACGCACCCGCCGTGTTCCAGGGGTTTATGAACGAGATATTTAGAGACTTACTACACCAATTTGTCATAATCTACATCGATGATATCCTCATATACTCTCCAGATCTGTCCACTCACATCCGCCATGTCCAAACCGTACTCCAACGCCTCAGAGATCATCAACTCTTTCTGAAACTAGAGAAGTGCGAATTCCATCTAGACACCGTTCAGTTCCTGGGCTACCTCATCACTCCCCGCGGTATAACCATGGACCAGAGGAAGGTGGATGCCGTCAACAACTGGCCACAACCCACCTCTCGGAAGGACCTCCAACGGTTTCTTGGGTTTGCTAACTTCTATCGCCGCTTCATCAAAAACTTCAGTCAGACCTGCTTCCCTCTCACAAACCTCCTCAAGGGCGGGGCAAGTCTCTGTCCTGGAACACCGACTCCACAGGGCGTTTGACAGCTGAAACGGGCCTTCAGTTCCGCTCCTACCTCTCCCTTCCCAATCCAGCTCTACCCTTCATCGTGGAAGTGGATGCCTCCACCTCCGGGGTAGGAGCAGTTCTTTCCCAGCGGCAGGGGACTCCATTGCAACTCCATCCATGTGCCTTCTACTCCAAAAAACTGTCCCCGGCGGAGCAGAATTATGATATCGGCAATCGAGAACTGCTCGCCGATCAAACTGGCCTTAGAAGAATGGAGACACTGGCTGGAGGGGCTCAACACCCTTTTACCATCATCACTGATCACCGGAACCTCGAATACCTCCGTGAGGCTAGAAGACTCAACCCTCGTCAAGCCCGCTGGGCCCTCTTCTTCACCCGCTTCAACTTCTCCGTCACTACCGTCCTGGACACAAGAATGTAAAGCAGACGCTCTATCACGACAGTTCCAGCCCAGTTCTCCTCCTCTCAGTCCCGACCATCCTCCCCTCCAGCCATCGTCGTAAGCCCCATTCAGTGGAGTATGGACGATCACATTACCGAAGCCACCCAATCCGAACCTGCTCCGCCGGGAGGTCCAGAGGGACGGGTTTATGTCCCGACCCGCCTACGCCTGTCCCTCATGGACTCAGTACATACCTCCCGGGCTCTGGACACCCAGGCAGCCAATTAACTCTCTCGCTCGTCCAACAACGTTACTGGTGGCCGGGTATGGCCCAGGATGTCTCCCGATACGTCAGGGGATGCTCAGTCTGTGCCATGGCCAAGGTTCCCCGTCATCTTCCCGAAGGCAAACTCATTCCCCTACCAATTCCCACTCGACCCTGGTCCCATCTGGGTGTCGACTTTGTCACCGACCTTCCCCGTTCCAACAATCACACCTGCATTCTTGTGGTAGTCGACCGATTCTCCAAGGCATGTAAACTGATTCCTCTCCCCGGGCTCCCTACAGCCCTTTGAGACCGCCGAAGCCCTATTCCACTACGTCTTCAGGAACTTTGGAATTCCCGAGGACGTCGTATCTGACAGAGGTCCACAATTTATCTCCCGAGTGTGGAAGGCCTTCTTCAATCTCCTGGGCGTTTCCGTCAGCCTTACGTCGGGGTACCACCCCAGTCCAACGGCCAGACTGAGCGGAAGATCCAGGAAATCGAGAGATATTTACGGTCATACTGCCACGACCACCAGGACTGCTGGAGTCGCTACCTGCCGTGGGCCGAGTATGCACAAAACTCTCTCCGTCAATCCACCACAGGGCTCACCCCCTTCCAGTGCATACTCGGTTACCAACCTCCTCTGTTCCCCTGGTCCGGAGAACCATCAGATGTTCCAGCAGTCCATCACTGGTTCCAGACGAGTGAGAGGGTCTGGGACTCAGCCCATACTCACCTCCAGCGGGCTGTCCGGAGACACAAGAGCCAGGCGGACGTTCGACGTGCCTCAACTCCCCAATACCATCCGGGACAATTGGTCTGGCTCTCCACCCGGGACATCCGTCTCCGACAGCCCTGTCGTAAGCTGAGTCCCAGATACATCGGTCCGTTCGCCATACAGAGGCAGATCAACCCCGTCACCTATCGACTATCACTGCCTGCTCATTACCGCATTGCACCTACCTTCCACGTTTTCAAACCGTATGCTAATCCTCTCACTTCTTCCTCCCCAGGGTCTGGTGCTGCGGACGTGCCCCCTCCTCCTACGGACCCGGAGGACGACAACATCTACCGAGTGCAAGAAATCCTTGACTCCCGGCGACGGGGCGGCCTTCTGGAATACCTCGTCGACTGGGAAGGATTTGGGGTGGAAGAGAGATGTTGGGTTCAGCGGGAGGACATTCTAGATCCCACCCTACTCCAGGACTTCCATTCGGCCCATCCAGATCGTCCTGCACCCAGGGGCCGTGGCCGTCCCGTCGTCGGTCCCGCCCGCCAGCTGGAGCTGGCCGTGGGGGAGGGGGTACTGTCACGGATCCATCTGCGTCAGCACCAGATACCTTCACTCCGCCTACTCATTCCGGTTCCCCTGACTACTAATCATCACCACCTGCCGTCACCACCTGCCATCACTTATCCGGACTATCATCCACTCCATATATACTCACCTCATTCAGTCACTCACTGTCTGGTCTCGTCTTTACCACGACTACAGACTCCCTATCGCAATCTCACGTTCCTGCTACTACTTACCTGCATTGATTCTCCAGCCCGTCAGCCTCCCATCTGTTCCTGTCCTTGGTCCCCGTCTGCTGCCAGTCCTCTTCAGTCTCCAGTTCCGTTCCTCTCTCCGCTGTTCCAGCCAGCTCTCCGACCTCCCGCTCCTGTTCAGATAAGGAAACCATCATCAGACTGTTTATAGCCCTCTCCAACTTCAACTACCATGCTACTTACCATTCAGTGCTTGTTATTCAATAAACTCTGTTCATACTCACCAGTCTGTGCCATTCTGTTCTGTGACAATGTGCAGTTTTTACATTATGAGTTGCTACATTACTTTTGAGCATTTAGACACCTTTCCCTTTTACTTTGATAATCCAGTTGATTTGCTACAGAATTGTCTGGTAAGTCCCTGCTTACCATTATAAATACATTGATATTTATCAACTGTCTGCATTTGTTTTTACAGGTTAAGAAATTGGAGGTACTTGGCTATAAGCCAATTCTCTTCATTTCTAAAGAGAGAAAAAATGGGTTCGTGGCTGATGTCATCACTACAATGGGTCCATTTGCTGATGGACCACTTCAAACCATCTTTGAAAAGATGACTAACCTTTATGAATTTTTTGTTAAAAGTAAGTATTTCGTTAATATGATCTACATATATAATATTCAAAGAAATATTTTCTAATTTTCTTTCAAAAAAACCCTCATAGAATACCAGAGGATGCAAAACCACACCAGTACTGCTGAAAATGTCTGCCAGAACCAGTCTTCTTCTCCTCCTCCTCCATCTTCTTCATTCAGCCTTCCTCCTCCTTCCTCCTCATTTGACACCCTTCCTCCTCCTCCTCCTTCTCCTCCATCTTCTTCATTCAGCCTTCCTCCTCCTTCCTCCTCATTTGACACCCTTCCTCCTCCTCCTCCTCCTCCACCTTCTTCCTTCAGCCTTCCTCCTTCCTCCTCATTTGACACCCTTCCTCCTCCTTCTCCTCCATCTTCTTCATTCAGCCTTCCTCCTTCTTCCTCCTCTTTTGACACCCTTCCTCCTCCTCCACCTCTTCCTTCAATCTTCCTCCTTCTTCCTCCTCATTTGACACCCTTCCTCCTCCTTCTCCTCCATCTTCTTCCTCCAGCCTTCCTCCTTCCTTCTCTTTCTACACCCTTCCTCCTCCGTCTTCTTCCTCCAGCCTTCCTCCTCCTTCCTTCTCTTTCTACAACCCTCCTCCTCCATCTTCTTCCTTCAGCCTTCCTCCTCCTTCCTCCTCATTTGACACCCTTCCTCCTCCTCCTTCTTCACCCTCTTTCTACACCTTTCCTCCTCCATCTTCTTCCTCCAGCCTTCCTCCTTCTTCCTCTTCTTTTGACACCCTTCCTTCTCCATCTTCATCCTCTAACCTTCCTCATCTTACCTCCTCTTACATCACCCTTCCTCCTCCTACCTCTTCTTTCCCCACTCGTCCTCCTACACCATTTTCCCCCACACCTACTCCTACCTCCTCTTGCAACACCCCTCCTCATTCTTTTCTACGATTCAAATATTCCATCTACAAACCCTTGACTGCCAGAGCAGTCATGCTGCCCCATCTAAGCCCAATGATGCAGGTGATTTTTTTCTTTTACTTTTGTTTACAAAAACTGTAAAACATGCATTAAGTTATATTTAAGCTTGAACAAAGTTATATTCCCAATTGTAGGAAAGTCAATGCATTATTTGTTAGTTTTTTTTATTAGTTGTAATCCAGATTTAGTTCTGACTGTATTTTGACTCAAATTTGAGTAAATATTTACATTGTGTTCATGTGTGTGTGTGTGTGTGTGTGTTTTACAGACAATTCCTCCACAACAATTCCAAGGACAGGAGGCAAACAAGGGAAATGGAATGTATAAACAAGCAGGTTCCCTATCGAGGGAACTCGCGATGCGTCACTGTTACGCTTTTGGGAACGCCTCCAGCGTGACTGCGTCTGAAGCATCTATGTCAACTAGTCCAATAGGAAACATGACCGTCATGGGCGGATGACGTCATGACCAGGAAATGATAAAAGAGCACCCGGTGCAAACCGGCATTAGCTTCTATTGCCTCAGCAAGCGATCTGTGTCTCTGTCTGTCTTATTTACTGTTGTCTGTGATTATTATTGGAGACGGAATTATGGCGAAACAAATGTTCAGGCTTTGTGCTTCTCCCTGCCCGCGCTATTTAACGGGTGGGGATACTCACGAGCTTTGTGTCATTTGTTTGGGAGTGGAGCATGCGGTGTCAGCCTTCGAGGAGGCTGACTGCCAACACTGCGAGAATCTCTCGCTCCGCATGCTTCGCTCCCGCCTGGCGCTGTTTGATGAGAGCGGCCAGGCTCGCAATCCTCAGGGTGCAGGACCCGCGTCTGCCGAGGCAGCGCGGAGAATGCATTCCTGGGGATCGCAAAAGGATCTTTCAGAGGGTTGGAGACGGGTCCTGTGGCCTTATCGCCTTCCTTTTCTGAACGATCCAGTGCTCTCGCTCCGGTGTCAGAAGCCCGCGCTGCGGTTCCTTCTGCCCGGGGAGAGAGCCCGATGCTTCAGTGCTCTAGCTCCGAGGAGGTAGATGTACTGAGCATCGACAGTTTAAGCACACACACGGGAGAAAAAGACTCGCCATCTGTTTCTCCCGCATATGATGAGTTGGTGGAAGTGATTACTAGAGCGGTTGAAAAATTACATATTGATTGGCCAGCTGTAAGAGAGGACGCGCGTCCTAAAAGCAAACTCGACGAGCGTTTTCTTTCATCTAGTGTTTCACTTCCACCACGAGGCCTTCCATTCTTTCCCGATTTACATAATGAGATATCAAGAACATGGAATAAGCCGTACTCTGCACGTGTTTTCAGCCCTCAAGTTCATATTTATTCGGGTATAAGGGGGCTGAAAGAGTACGGCTATGAGGCGATGCCCCGGGCTGAACAGACGCTCGCGAGCTATCTGTCACCCGGTTCGGTATCGTCTCTGAAGGCCTCAGCTTTACCCACTAAACCATTAAAAACAACATCTACGTTAGTGGGCAAAGCTTATACGGCAGCAGGTCAGGCTGGTGCATGCCTCCATTCTATGGCTATATTACAGGCATACCAGGCTGAGCTGCTGGGGGATTTGGATAAAAGTGAGGGAGTTGGACCCGATGAAATTAGAGAACTTCGTCGGGCCACAGATTTGTCTCTCAGGGCTACTAAGGAGACCGCTAGAGCAATTGGGCGGTCTATGGCAGCCCTGGTGGCCACTGAGAGACATCTGTGGTTGAATTTGACTGATTTAAAGGACCGAGATCGTTCCTTTCTTTTAGATGCCCCGGTTAATCCTGATGGTCTCTTCGGCGACGCTGTTGATGAGGTCGTCGAGAGATTTCAGGAAGCTAAAAAACAGTCAGAGGCATTTAAAAAATTTCTCCCTCGCCGTGTCCAACCCCCTGGGGCTGCTGGGCGTGAGCAGCCCCAGCCGTCAAGCTCATCATATCGTGCGCAACAAAAAGAGAGTGTTGCGTCTCGTGCACCTCCACAAAAACACTGGAGGCAGACGAAACACTCTCAGCCAAAGCCTTCGAAGTCGAAGCCGGATCTGAGGACCGTTCTTCAGGCTAAGAAGGCTTCGGCGCAAAAGAAAAGGTCCTGACGCCACGGGTGTCAGACCAGTGAGGACTGCCCCAACCGAAGTGAACCGGTGTACATCTCAGTATACGGTGCCCGGTTCATTTCGGGGTCCTCAGGGGACAATTCTGCCCACCCCGCCACCCTTGGTGCTTCGGGGCGCAGTGGTCGCCAGAGAACGTCTGGCGCAACGTCGACTCGACGTTGCGTCGGACGGGAACCTTCTGAGGGGGGTTCAAAAACAGTCAGTCCGGTTGGTTTCTGCCGTTATGTTCCAGGCCCCCGGGCTGGGTGTTTTAAATACATCAGAGGCCAGCCTCGAGAGGCTGGTTCCCCTAGTAGAATTTCTGACAGAATGGAGGAATCTGCCAAATATTTCTCGTTGGGTCCTGCAGATGATAGAGGGAGGATACAGAATCCAGTTCGGTTCTCGTCCTCCACGTTTCAACGGGGTGCTGCCCACGTTGGTACACCCCGAGCAGGCTCTGGTGATGGAGCAAGAAGTGAAGGCTTTATTAGCGAAAGAAGCTATAGAGCAGGTGTATCCACCCGACAGGGAATCGGGTTTTTACAGCCGCTATTTCATTGTTCCAAAAAAGGATGGAGGGTTGCGTCCCATTTTAGATCTTCGTCTATTGAATCGTTCAGTTCAGAAACTCAAGTTCAAGATGCTGACACTCAAGCAGATTGTGACTCAAATCAGATCCGAGGACTGGTTCGTCACGATAGATTTGAAAGATGCGTACTTCCATATCTCCATCCTCCCTCAGCACAGGAGGTTCCTGAGGTTTTCTTTCGGGGGCAAAGAATACCAATATCGGGTACTTCCATTCGGTCTGGCTTTATCACCCCGCACGTTCACGAAGTGCGTAGATGCAGCTCTGGCCCCGCTCAGGCTGCAGGGCATACGCATTCTGAACTACATAGACGACTGGCTGATTCTAGCAGAGTCAGAACAGTTAGCGGTTCGGCACCGAGGTGTCGTTCTCGCACATATGCAGAAATTGGGGTTGAGGCTCAACGCCAAGAAGAGTGTGCTTTCTCCAGTACAGAGAACCACTTTTCTTGGTGTGGTATGGGATTCAGTCACGATGCGAGCCACGCTGTCGCCCGCTCGTGTAGCTGCTATCCTTTCCGCCACAAAGGAGCTAAAGCTAGGCCAGTCACGCACTGTGAAACAGTTCGAGAGACTGTTAGGTCTCTTGGCAGCAGCGTCCAACGTGATACCTTTTGGCCTGTTGTATATGAGACCTCTGCAGTGGTGGCTCAGGACCAGAGGGTTCTCCCCGAGGGGGAACCCACTTCGTATGATCAAGATCACGCGGCGGTGTCTCCAAGCCTTGATTATATGGAGGAAACACTGGTTCCTGTCCCAGGGTCCGGTGTTGGGAGCTCTTTGCCATCGAGTGGCTATCTCGACAGATGCTTCCCTCACCGGCTGGGGAGCGGTAATGGAAGGCCGTTCAGCTCAGGGTCTGTGGAGGAGTCATCATCTCTCCTGGCACATAAATTGCCTGGAGATGATGGCTGTCTTCAAGGCTTTGAGATATTTCCTCCCAGATCTGAGGGGCCATCATGTGCTTGTCCGGACAGACAACACATCAGTGGTCTCTTATTTAAATCGACAGGGGGGTCTGCGTTCGCGTCCACTGTGCAAACTGGCGCACCAGATCCTCCTGTGGTCCCTAGGGAAATTGCTCTCACTGAGGGCAGTATACATTCCAGGGGCCCAGAATGTAGGAGCAGACACACTGTCGAGGCAGAGGCTGAGGCCGGGGGAATGGAGGCTCCACCCCGAGGTGGTGGAGCAGATCTGGAGGGTGTATGGCCAGGCGGAAGTGGATCTGTTTGCGTCTCAGCACACGACGCACTGTCCTCTTTGGTTCTCCCTCACTCAACCAGCCCCCCTGGGGCTGGATGCTATGGTTCAGGCATGGCCGAGGCTGCGTCTGTATGCCTTTCCCCCTGTAGCTCTGCTCCCAGGAGTTCTGGAGAGAATCCGCCAGGATGGGATAAGTCTATTGCTAGTAGCACCACGCTGGCCAAGTCGTATTTGGTTTGCGGACCTCATTCATCTTCTCGACAGGCCTCCCCTGGAGTTGCCCATCAGGAGAGACCTTCTGTCTCAGGCAGGGGGCACGATATTTCACCGCCAGCCAGAGATTTGGAAACTATGGGTGTGGCCTCTGAGGGGGCCCAACTCATGAGTAGTGGTCTGTCAGCGGAAGTGGCTGAGACCATTTTAAGCTCCAGAGCTCCGGCTACGAGGAAACTTTACGCACTTAAATGGAAAGTGTTTACTTCCTGGTGTCGCCAACGCCAGTGGGACCCGATTAATTGTTCAGTCAACACAGTTCTCGAGTTTCTACAAGAGCGTTTCTCGTCAGGTCTATGTCCTTCCACGCTCAAGGTTTACGTGGCAGCCATTGCGGCTTTCCATGCCCTAGTGGGGGGTACTTCCCTCGGTCGAGACCCCTTGATTACACGTTTCCTCCGTGGCACACTGAGGCTGAGGCCTGCAACTCGTACTAGGGTGCCGGCTTGGGATCTGGCTACTGTTCTTGAAGGCTTATCTGGGGTTATCTTTGAGCCCCTGGATTCGGTTTCAGAGAAATTTCTCACTTTTAAAACAGTGTTTCTGTTAGCTATTTCATCCCTTAAGAGAGTCGGTGACCTTCAGGCCCTTTCGGTTTCCCCTGCATGCCTTGAATTTGCACCAGGGATGGTCAAGGCATTCTTATACCCTAAACAAGGCTATGTGCCTAAGGTGCCCACCATGATTCCGAGGCCTATTGTGCTACAGGCTTTTTGTCCTCCACCGTTTTCTTCTCCGGACCAGGAAAGATTGAACCTTTTATGCCCAGTGAGAGCACTGGACAATTATGTGCATCGGACTTCTGCTTTTAGGAGATCTGATCAGTTATTTGTCTGCTTTGGATCTCCCAAGAGGGGTCTTCCTGCTTCAAAGCAGACAGTTAGCAAGTGGATAGTTGAGGCTATTTCTCTGGCTTATGAGTCTTCTGGCCTGCCTTGCCCTTTGGCGGTCAGGGCCCATTCTACTAGGAGTATGGCGGCTTCTAAAGCTCTCTTATCTGGAGTCTCTCTTCAAGATGTTTGTGATGCGGCGGGTTGGTCCTCTCCTCTCACATTTGTCAGGTTTTATAGCCTGGACCTGGAGGCTGCCCCAGGTTCACATGTGCTTAATAATGCTTAGGGTGGTGTGACAACAGGCTGACACTCAGGCATTTGAAAGTCTGGCGATTTGGGTATTCTCGTTCCCAAAAGCGTAACAGTGACGCATCGCGAGTTCCCTCGATAGGGAACGTCTCAGGTTACGTCTGTAACCATAGTTCCCTGAGAAGGGAACGAGACGATGCGTCACCCTGCCATACTTCCTGCATCCCTGTATCGGCTTGCTTCGGCAATTTCTGAAGCTAATGCCGGTTTGCACCGGGTGCTCTTTTATCATTTCCTGGTCATGACGTCATCCGCCCATGACGGTCATGTTTCCTATTGGACTAGTTGACATAGATGCTTCAGACGCAGTCACGCTGGAGGCGTTCCCAAAAGCGTAACAGTGACGCATCGTCTCGTTCCCTTCTCAGGGAACTATGGTTACAGACGTAACCTGAGACGTTTTGTGTATTTGCATTTTTTTTATTTAAACTGACTAACTACAAAGTAGAACACAAGTTTCTTTTTTCAATGTAATTTTTAAAAGGCTTTTTTTTAAAGTCGTAAGATATTGTTAAATTCCATAACTAATAATAGACAATAATGTCTATGAAGTGTAATATTTATATGTAACTGAATGTGCATAAACTGGAATAATCTCCTTCAATGTTCAAACTTACATCTTGATTGCAAAACATGCGTTTAAATGCGCACAGGTGTCATACTATTCCTGTGTGCATTGTTGCTGTTTAAGTAAATACTTTTAAATAATGATTTACAAAGAAATTTCATTCTATTAATGGAACTTATATTTAAGCCCTAGTTTAAATTATTGATCGAGAAATTATTTTTAAGAGAGCGGAAGTAATATATATTTCTCTGACGGAAGAGAAAAGAATTTTATTTGCATGCTGTTTTGCTGTCAGAATACGATATGTTATGCTCTCCATACTGTAATGACCATACAAGATAAGCAGCTCCTAATGACAGTGCACAGTGCCTTTATGGTTAAAATTTTTTTTTGCCATTATACAAATGTAAAAATCATGTCATCCATGGGTGTATTTGGGTTCATAATGTGCAGTATTACCAAACCACACAACCAATTCAAAGCAAACTGTACTTCGGATGGTCTAATTTCAGATGGTCTAATTTTTACTTCAGATGGTCTAATTGGCTTTATACACAGCTGCACTACTTCCTGAACTTAAGCCAGCTCCTTGTTTCCTGTCTGGCATTATTGGCCAAATTGATTAATTCAGGTGTGTCTGATTATTGTTGCCATGACTACTGAGGTCAGGTACACCTGAATTAATCAATTTGTCAAATAATGGCATGGAAACAAGGAGCTGGCTGAAGTTCAGGAAGTAGTGCAGCTGGGCATAAAGCCCATTTCTGAAGGGTTTCAGGTGGCCATCCCATTGCATAAAAATTGCTTACTGAATTGTTAGTATATCATGAGTGTAAACATTTTCTGATTATATATTATAGCCTTTTATATTTTTCTTTTGTAGAATGCCAAGTACATCCCAGATTAAAAACATTTCCATATGACAAGATCATAAGGAGGAGGATGTCAAAGAAAGTAAGATAGAACTTATATTTTGTAAATGTTTTATTAGAAATGTATTCCTTAGTAAAAGTTTGAAACGTAAGATTTTTTTTTAAATAATGTAAATTTTAATTGTGTGTGTGTGTGTGTGCGTGTGCGTGTGTGTGTGTGTGTGTGTGTGTGTGTGTGTGTGTGTGTGTGTTACTAACAGTTAATGTTGCTTATGTTTCTTAAAGGGTGTCAGAGAGGTCAAAGTGAGATGGAAGCCTTGTTCAGGATGGTATGTATCACATAAAACCTGTATAAGGATGCACTATGATAATCTATGATAATTATACAAATGAGGTAAACCTGTTGTTAAAATCTTGGATATTAAGTGTTGCGTCTTATAATAGTCAAGTCAAGTATGTATATATATATATATATATATATATATAGTGCTTTTCACAATATAGATTGCATCAAAGCAGCTGCACAGTATCAATCAAAACATAATTAAAAATAAACTTAATAAACTAATAAACTTTTACTAATTCATTTTGAGCCTAATACATATTTCTTGCTTACATTTTTGTCTTTAATTGTCTTAACTGAATGCAAAAATATTTTTGCCCTTCAAAAAGTCAATATATTTTAATTAGTTACATGTCATAGCCTGTTCTGTGAATTTTTTATATGATTGTTTTTTATATTTATTTTTTTACTGATTTGCAGTGGGATGAAATGGACGGACACCTGGGAGCCCTACAATCTTTTCTTCCCAGAATAAAGTGCAGTGTAATGTTTTTGTACCTGTCTTGGTTAAGTTGTTAAGTTACTAATAACTTAAGTTACTAATCTTGGTTAAGTTACTGTGTTTGTTGTTCTTGTTTTCTTTTCTACTTTTATTGCTTGTAACTGTTTTTACATGCTGTTTATACCTTTGCCATTTCTGAATAAATCTAACAATCGATTGATTACTTTTCACTTAAAAAAATCACTTTTATGCTAATTAATGTTAAATAAATGATAAAACATTGGTACTGTGAGTGTCTATTTTCCCCTGGAATTCCATTTTGGAGTAATATTTTCACCTGGGTGTTACAAAGGCTGGACATTATTAAATCTTTACATGATCATCTGGTAAATGTTATTGAATTGATAGTGTTATTTATAGCAAAATGGTTGTTCATGGTACCAACTGAGGTACCATGTCAAAAAAAGAAAAGAAAAAAAAAACTATTATAAATAATGAACTATAACAGTATATTTAACTATTTAGAAAAAAAAGACTATCCATGCTAATGTTAACAGGCAAACTTTTAATAAAATATTAGCCTATAGCATTCAAATATTGTAATCAATTAAGTAAACATTGCTTTAAAACGGTAAAGTGAAAAGATTATAAAATGAACAAATTGCCAAGTCTAGTAGTCAGTACTAACACTGTCTGCAGAGATTTCATATAGATCAAGTTTGACATAACAGATAAAACGTTTGTTAAAATTGCTTTATACAGACAGACCATGCGAATAGCATGGGATAAAATATTACAATAATAAGTGTGGCAGCATTAATTGGTAACGGGATTAGTAATTAGCCTATATAATTGCATTTGAATTTCGGATGAAACATATGTTTGTTTTATTTAATAAACATTGTTGCCAGTAGTATAAAGTACGACATGTCTTTGTTAACATTGTTTTTATAATTCATAATAATATCCTTTCATGTTGTGATGCTGATGAGTCAAACGTAAAAACCTCTGATTGGCCATTGCGTCGATGGCACAACATAAATGGCTGTGATTGGCTACAAAGCTCAACGGTCTAAAAATTTGAAAAAGAAGAAGAAGAAAAAAAATTGCGGGAGTCAGTGCCAGCGTCTTTGAGCTTAATGAATGGAAACAAACAGAACAGATTGTCAGTCTATTTGATGGCAACACAGACAGACAAATAAATATTAACACAGTCATCTACATGGACAATTTAGTGTCAAATATACGTAGCCTATCTAAATGTAACCATGGACACATACATACACTAGGCTACACTACATATTTTCTGTCAGATATGATATGTTTTTCTATGTTTTCACTATGCTATCCCAAATTTACATTCCAGCAGCTTTATCTTGTTCTGATTTCATCCTTGCCATCTCTTAATGGATAATTCATTTGTATGTTTTCTCTGCCAAATTTGGACATTTTGAGGTCTCAAAGCCATTTAAAATTATTTTGCCGTTATTATTAAGTCAATAATATATTAAGTTAACATTAGGGTGTTGCAATGTGGAGAGAAATTGCTAATTTACAGAGATCACTACCCTAACCCTAAGTGTGACTATACACCACAATGAACAACAAATAGCAGTGCCATGTTTCCCTGCTCCATCAATAAAATGACTGAGGCGTATGGGTAATTTATTTTAAAATGTTTAGCAAATAAATTAAATAATTAGTATCTTTAATGAACAAAGGCATGTCTTATTATGTTCATTGTGCAGACCCCAATGACATATTTTAGAGGCAGGCCGAATTTTGTTATTTTACTGTGAGTACTTAAATGCCTTTTTGAAAAATTTGTCCAACATTATCTAGTTAACCAGATGTCATATTGAGTAAACAGAATAAATTGTAAGACTTTGATTAACAGTTATTTGAAATATGCCCCTTTTTGCTCTTTCGGATAGCCCTATATGTGCCCATGGGGTGTAAGGACAGTAAAACATGTGCATAAACATACACATATTATCTTATACATGAATGAATGCAGTCAACAACAACAATTGTCATGGACAACAGTAATGGGCAACAAGTCAAAGAACAACAAACTGTGTTGAATCACATTTGAAATATTATACTTGAATACTGTATTTTCTCTTTCCACACTTTTCCTTACATCATGGTTGTATTAGTTGTTGATGGGTATAATGGGATATGATGAAATACAGAAATATTTGACCGTAAAGTTGTAAAAGCAATAAATAATCTTACTAGGCTACAGACTAGCCAACTAATTATTATCCAGTTCATAGTCACAGAAGGACCTGGAATGAGCTTCTCTATTTATCTCTCAAGCAATGACTTTGTCCTGTGGAACCAGAACAATAGTACAACGTCCTCTTTAAATGTTGGGCATCAGTACTTTGCATAATCTTGCTTATAATTGAGTAAAGGGTCTATGTTGAATTCAAGTTGTGCCTTAAAGGGATAGTTCACTTTGAAATTAATTTTTGATATGTTTTAGTTTACCTCAATGGCATCCAAGATGTAGGTGTCTTTGTTTCCAGTATTTTAATTTTTTATATTTTTAGGTCAAACCGTTCTTGTCTGTCAGTCATTTAATGCAGGTCTATGGTCACCACCTCAAAGAGCATGCACAGAGAAGTCCAAATTAAACATGATTTAATGACTCGTAAATGTAAGTACACATTGATGGCCTAAGAGACAAAACGAGCGGTTTGTGTGAGAAAACGAAAAATATTTATATCGTTTTTACCTCTTGTAACCACAGCCATGTCAAAGTGATCTGAGGGCGTGGGCTTACAGGAGGTAAAAACAGTATAATTACTGTTTTGTTTTCTCACACAAACCGCTCTTTTCGTGTCTTAGGCCATCAATGTGTACTTACATTTGCGAGTCATTAAATCATGTTTAATTTGGACTTCTCTGTGCATGCTCTTTGAGGTGGTGACCATAGACCTCCATTATATGACTGACAGACAAGAAGTTTGACCTAAAAATATAAAAAATTGAAAATACTGCGGAAACAAAGACACCTACATCTTGGATGCCCTTGAGGTAAACAAACATATCAAAAATTATTTTCAAAGTGAACTATCTTTTTAAGTGTCTTTTTAGCTATATAGCACTTGAACCTCTTGTAATGGAGTTTTAGCCTTCCATCCATGTCAATGCAATTTGGCATATTTAGTCTATTTGTCACTGTAACAGGTATGTGCAATGATAATATTTTGGTGGTTTGTCCAAATGTCATTGATACAGCCAAAAAAATAAAAAAGAGAAAAAAAGATTGTCTCAGTAAGAGTCATGGAAATTGTATATAGTTTATTTGATTAAACCAACAATTAATAATAAAAAAAGCTCCATCAATCAATCCTCATTTATTTGTAAAATACATTAAAAACACATGTTGGCCAAAGTTCTTTACATTGTAAGTACACGTACTTACCAGGGCACATTCATCTGATCTAGAATTATAAGACCATGTGTGAATATACCAGTTTCTTTTGAGTATTGTATATATTTTTGGAGTACATTTTATTTCATTTGGACAAGCACAATATGTAACTGTCAATATATGCACACTGAATATAGACTGAAGACTTTATGTGTAGACAGCTCCATTGATCTTAATAGTCAAATTATTTTTGTTAAATGTGAAACTAGCCATGTGGAATTTATAAGGTTATTGGTCAAACAAATACACACTTGCATCAAGCAATCACATAACAGTTGACACAGTGAACACCAGCAGACAACAAACAAGCCTTCTGATCTAAAAGCTCTATGTGACAATTAAAGGCAAAGTCTGATTCACACTCCCAATCATCTGGAATTATCTTTGCATTAAGGGTTTTGCGTTAACAGAATTGTGTAATTATTCTAAAGCTGTGTGCACACTGAACCCTGTTTAATAGTCCCTTGAGGTTTACATCATTAATTAATGATGTATGGTGACAGCGATCTGCATTATACTCAGGATTGAGATGGTGGAATACATTCCTAATGTTAATTTTGGTAATGACTATCTTGAAAAACTAGGACAATTTTATGGTAGTTCGTCGGTAGTAGAAGTCAAATCTTCAGAGGAATCTTCTAGGATATGCAAATCGTGAATAAATTCATACAGTGTGCACCCCGCTTAAATGTGCCTTATTAAGGAAAATCATGTTCATCATCTGAGCTGTTGTCACTTTCTGAGAACCCTTCCTCTTCCCATTTCATCTTCCTGTTCAAGCTTCTCTTCTTCAGAAATCAAATCTTGTTGGCTGAAAATGTTCACATAGCTCGCCTTCACCAACTGCATTAAATGTCTAAGTTCATAATGTTTCTTTCGAACAAAGCACAGGAGACCTTTGCGTGCAGTGTCACACAGCGTTGAAAAAAGAGCTGAAAAACAAAAAGATACATTAAGAAAAAATACAATACTACATATACAAGCACAAATAAATGAACGTTTAAAGGCTTACATTTTGAACTTATCTCATTAATCAGTGCTTCAAATTTGGACAGCTTGTGTGTCAAGACCGTGTAATGCTGTTTCATCTCCTTACAAATAAGACCTCCCTCTTCCTGAAGGCGTCTCACAGCCATCACCTTGTCGAACACCTTCCTCTTGGTGACAAATGGAGCCGATTCTGAAAGAAGGTTAACAAAAGAGTCACTATATACAGTGCCTGCTCATAAAAAATTACATAGACTTGTCTTACAGAATAGGGCTATTCAATTTTGTTCCTGGTCAACATTGCATGATTATTACAGGCAGATATGTCTGGTCAGGGTTGGAACTTAACTCTGCTAGTTGTGGCTCTCTCGGAAAATAATTGAATACCACTGTTATATAGAACATACCAGTACTGCAAGGGATTTGCCAAGGCCAAGCAACAGTCTCAGCTGTAAAGAAACTTTCAACTGAGCCAAGCTTGCTGGGATGGATCCACTATGCTGTTGTATTGTTCCACTGCAGCAGCTAGCTTCTTTTTCTCCTCACTCCTTCGGAGACGCAAAGTATGGCGCCGCTTGTTGCTATCTGAATAAAATATAAAAAAGTATTAGGCATTACAACACTTTTTTAGCTACAAAAAATACATGCATATGCAATGTGACATCTAATAACAGTTAAAAAATATCATGGTAAATTTCCAATGTTTGTGTTTCACCTGTTTGACTGTACAGACGCTGTGTACGCCTTTTGATGCTGACCGTTAGTCCTCTATTTCTTCTTGCAAACTTTTCGCATCACCACTCCCATGTCGATCATTTTCTACACGCACAAAAAGCAGCTTTATGTATTCATCATGCCAATCATAAGAATAATACCAAAACAAATCAAAACAATACCTTCTGCCCATTGCTGTACATCTGAAACCCACTGATGAACAATATCATCATGAAGTGATAGCTCTGTCTTCAATGCCTCCAAGTTGTGTTGCTGCACTTGAAGAGCCTTCTGAGTCTACAAAATACAAAGTCAAATTTAAAAAGTCCTGATTTTCCCGGCGCAGCCTCATCCATGACGCCATACAACTGACCGCTTTTGACCATACGTCAACATCCGCCGTTTTAGGGTACCCTTTAACATCGGTAAGAT
>NW_024121239.1:158965-259490 GCF_016745375.1 Pimephales promelas
AACATAAGGGTGATGAGTGTCTGTCGAAATCCAGAGGTGTATAGATTAAAGATAATGGTGCAAAAAGTGCGCACCCAGACATCGCAGAATGAGTCACAAGAATAATGCAATAGGTTGTTGTTTGCTTATAGTGCTGCTTTTTTCCCTCATAATGAGCACTTTTAAAATCGCCTCCCTGAATGTTAATGGGATAAAGAAAGCAAAAAAACGGATGCAGCTCTATGACTTAATTAAAATTAAAAAAAAATAGATATTATGTTTTACAAGAGACTCATAGTACAAAAGAAAACGAAGTAGAATGGCTGAAAGATTGGGAGGGAAATATCTTTTTTAGTCATAAGAGTTCTCTAGTTCTGGGGTAGCAGTTTTGTTTTCAAAACATTTTCTTCCAATTTCTTGTGATTGTTTTTGAAATAATGGAAGGTACAGTTATTAAGTAATAGCTAGGTTTGAAAATATCAAATGGAATTGATCAATGTCTATGCACCTGTTAAACCTATTGAAAGAATGTTATTTTGGAAGTACTGGGTAAAAATCTGAATCCATGTGATGTGGAAAACATTTTTATTACTTGTTGGCGATTTTTAACTGTACTGGTTATGATATTGACAGAAATCATGTTTGAACCACATATGGCTTCAAGACGTAAATTGCTAAATATCATTAAAGCCAACCAACTTTGTGATGTTTGGAGAAATTTTCATTTTAAAGATAGGCAATATACTTGGGCTCATATAAAAGACAAGTGTGTTTCTTTAGCACGATTGGATTACGTTTATTGTCTTCAACATCAAGTACAGTATTTTAAGTCTTGTTCTATTTGTCCTGTTGGTTTTTCTGACCACTCAATGGTGGAAGCTAGTGTGTTCATTAAATCTGTTAAGCAAAAGAGTGAATATTGGCATTTTAACAATGCTTTAATTGAGGATGCTGCTTTTGGAAAATGTTTACTTTTCTTTTGGATGGGATGGAGAAGCCAAAAGTCTTATTTCACTTCAATACAGCAATGGTGGGATATTGGGAAATTAAAAATAGAAAAATTATGTAATCAGTATACTTCTAATGTCACTGTTACGAACTGCTCCGAGACTGGGAGATGTAGATCCAAATGCAGCTTTAATATAAGAATAGTCGTACAGGCAGGGTCGAGAATCAGCAGACAGGACAATGGAGAATACACAATGGGAATCCAAGAAGCAGGCAGAGGTCAGGGCAGGCAGCAATAATCAAAATCCAAGAACAATCCAAAAGTCAAAAAACCAGAAAACAAACACAGAAAATGCTCAGAAATGCAGACAAACAGTACAACAAGACTTCGCAAACACTGAACGTGAACACAAGGTATATATAGACACACTAACAGGATGAGACACAGGTGAATGCAATCAGTGAATGAGGTACAGGTGAATGTGATCAGTGATGATGAGTCCAGGCAGTGAGTTCTGGGAAATGTAGTTTGTGTGAAACATAGTCTTATCTGGAGTGCCCTCTGGTGGCTCAAGAGGGCACTCCAGCTGGTAACCGTTACATAGCCCCCCCTTTAAGGAGCGGATTCCAGACGCTCCTCAAAATGTCCAGGAAGGAGGTGGAGCGGAGGCGGACCTGGGGGCGGGATGGAGGGCCAGGCCCGTGGAGCGGAAGAGGACCTGGAGACTGCGGCGGAGCTGGCTGTGGAGGCGACCAGGTCAGAGCAGGCTGTGCAGGCGGCCAGGGCGGAGCAGGTTGTAAGGGAGGCCAAGGCGGCGGAGACCCCTCGGGCGGCCACGGCGGCGAAGACCCCTCGGGCGGCCACGGTGGCGAAGACCCCTCGGGCGGCCACGGCGGTGATGCCCTCTCAGGACCAGGCACCGGCTCAGGAACAGACACTACAACAGAAATGGTCACAAGGACAGACACAGACACAGAAACAAACACTGGATCGGGAGCAGACACTGGATCGGCCATCTTGTCCGGAGACACTGGATCGGCCATCTTGTCCGGAGACACTGGATCGGCCATCTTGTCCGGAGACACTGGATCGGCCATCTTGTCCGGAGACACTGGATCGGCCATCTTGTCCGGAGACACTGGATCGGCCATCTTGTCCGGAGACACTGGATCGGCCATCTTGTCCGGAGACACTAGCTTGGAGGAGGCCATCTTGTCCGGAGACACTGGCTCGGAGGAGGCCATCTTGTCCGGAGACACTGGCTCGGAGGAGGCCATCTTGTCCGGAGACACTGGCTCGGAGGCAGCCATCTTGTCCGGAGACACTGGCTCGGAGGCGGCCATCTTGTCCGGAGACACTGGCTCGGAGGCAGCCATCTTGTCCGGAGACACTGGCTCAGAGGCGGCCATCTTGTCCGGAGACACTGGCTCAGAGGCGGCCATCTTGTCCGGATACACTGGCTCGAAGGCGGTGACGTGAACAGAATCTGGATCAGCAGAAGTGATTTGAACAGTCTCTGAATCAGCCATCTTGTCTTTAGACACTGGCTTGGAGGCGGCCATCTTGTCTTTAGACACTGGCTTGGCAGAAATGACGTGAAGCGTCTCTGGCTCGGCAGAAGTGACGTGGAGCGTCTCTGGCTCGGCAGAAGTGACGTGGAGCGTCTCTGGCTCGGCAGAAGTGACGTGGAGCGTCTCTGTCTCGGCAGGGCTGACATGGAACTCTGGCTGGGCTGTCTCGGCGGGACGAGACTCTGGCTGGGTTGTCTCGGCGGAACGAGACTCTGGCTGGAAGGTAAGCGCAGGCTCGGCAGGGCTGACGGTGAGCGCGGGCTCGGCAGGGCTGACGGTGAGCGCGGGCTCGGCAGGGCTGACGGTGAGCGCGGGCTCGGCAGGGCTGACGGTGAGCGCGGGCTCAGCATGAAGCTCTGGCATAACGTGAAGCTCTGGTTGAGTAGATACCACGGGTTCATGGAGCTCCTTCTCTACAACGCCCACAGTAAACAAGGAACCGCTTAGCAAAAGGGCCTGGTTAATATAGTCCTCTAATGTCCCGTGACGATTGTGTAAGGGCATGAGTGAACTGAGTGGTTCAGAGAGTCCTCCTCGGAAAAAGATCATTAAACACTCTGTGCTCATTGAGGCGAAATGGGCCAGTTCAATGAACTCAGAAACATAGTCCTCGACGGACCGATTCTCCTGACAGAGACGCAAGATCTGGACGTCTGGGCTTCTTCTTGGCATGGCTGCTGGATCTCGGTGTGGCGAAGTCTTCTGTTACGAACTGCTCCGAGACTGGGAGATGTAGATCCAAATGCAGCTTTAATATAAGAATAGTCGTACAGGCAGGGTCGAGAATCAGCAGACAGGACAATGGAGAATACACAATGGGAATCCAAGAAGCAGGCAGAGGTCAGGGCAGGCAGCAATAATCAAAATCCAAGAACAATCCAAAAGTCAAAAAACCAGAAAACAAACACAGAAAATGCTCAGAAATGCAGACAAACAGTACAACAAGACTTCGCAAACACTGAACGTGAACACAAGGTATATATAGACACACTAACAGGATGAGACACAGGTGAATGCAATCAGTGAATGAGGTACAGGTGAATGTGATCAGTGATGATGAGTCCAGGCAGTGAGTTCTGGGAAATGTAGTTTGTGTGAAACATAGTCTTATCTGGAGTGCCCTCTGGTGGCTCAAGAGGGCACTCCAGCTGGTAACCGTTACAGTCACAAGGGACACTCTTCAAAATATTAGGAATTTGGAAATGGATATTTTGGAGCTCCAAGGGTTGTGTGGAGCTCATAGAGAGCCAGGCCAAATTCAGACTCTTAAGGATAAAAAGGTTCCACTATCTGATCTGTTGGACATTAGAGTTCATTGGCTCTAGTTAGGTCCAGATTTCAGAGTATTTCTGAAATGGATGCTCCGTCCAGATTCTTCTTTAGTCTGGAAAAGAAAAATGGCCAAAAAAAGAATATTCAATGTTTACGGTCTGTGGATGGGAAAGATCTCACTGGGGATTCTGACATTCGAAAAAGGGCTTTTAGCTTCTATCGGGAGGTGTATGCCTGTGAATGTGGAGAGGACCAGTCAACAAATCACCTCCTTTCAGATCTTCCACAGATGACTGAGGAGTCGTGTGCTGGTCTTGTGCATCTTTTGACAGCAGATGAACTTCTTAAGGCACTGCAAAGTATGAGAAATGGCAAAGCACCAGGTCTAGGTGGGCTGCCTGTGGAGTTTTATAAGGCATACTGGTACTTCCTGGGAGAAGACTTGCTTGCAGTGTTAAGTAGCAGTCTGTCTGAAGGGCGACTGCCAATAAGCTGCAGGAGAGCAGTCATAACTCTGCTTCCGAAGAAAGGTGACCTCAAAGAGGTTAAAAATTGGACCCCGTTTACACCTGGTATTAAAATGCGATCTGTATCCAGATAAGTTATCCGGATAATAAGTACTGATTCCATTTACACCTGGCCACATAAATGTGTTTTTGCAAAACGGATATAAATCCGATCTTCACCTCCTGCGTTATATGCAGATTTATTGGATTGCACGCCACCAAAAGCAACAGATCTGAGCGGCATTTTATTGATCATCAATAAAATCATCTAATTTCCAAATCAGAGACATCAATAAGAGAGAGTGGCAACAGGCCTGGTAAGATAATTTAGTTTCTTTACTTGAAGATGTGTTAACTGCGTCTGTGACTTACTTTCACTTTTATTTGCGATGTTTGCACGTTGAATAGACGCTCAGCTGCTCAGCTGCTCATCTGCGGTGATGCGTGTCGCGTGTCGCATCTGACTAGGCTATAACATGACATATAGCCTATATAACACGCTCTCACTCGTTTATTTTTTAGCATTTTTGGGAGGAGTAAAATATACATATGTGGTTTCAACAACCAGATTGCTTTTACACCTAGTAAAGATCCGGACACAATGCGAGCCAGACTACCTCCAGATGTGGTCAGGCAGATCCGATCACGATCCGATCACAACGCGTTTACACCTTGCATTAACATGCGTTTTTTATTATCCAGATAACTTATCTGGATACAGATCGCATTTTAATACCAGGTGTAAACGGGGTCTTGGAGACCAGTGTCTTTGTTATGCACCGATTATAAGATTCTGTCAAAGACTTTGGCCAACAGACTAAGGGAGGTTTTGGGGCAGGTTATCCATATAGATCAGTCTTATTGTGTACCCAACAGATCAATAGTGGATAACATATCATTGATTCGAGATGTTTTGGAAGTCTCTAGACTCTTTGATCAAAAGGTTGGCCTGATTTTTCTGGACCAGGAAAAGGCTTTTGACCGGGTGGAACATCAGTTTTTATGGCATACTCTTAAGGCATTTGGTTTCCCACCTGAGTTTATTGCTATGATTAAAGTGCTCTATTGTGACATTGAAAGTATATTGAAAGTCAATGGTGGCTTAGGTAGTCCCTTTAAAATTCTAAGAGGCATAAGACAAGGTTGTGCCCTATCAGGTATGCTGTATTCCATAGCTTTGGAACCAATGTTACATAAAATCAGAGCAGAGTTAGATGGTTTTGATTGTGAAAATTTCTTTCCACCGATAAAACTGTCGGCATATGCTGATGATATCATGGTTCTGATTAGTGGGCAGAATGATATTAATAAACTAGTGGATATTGTCAATAGGTATGGGAAATTTTCTTCTGCAAAAATAAATTGGGCCAAAAGTTCAGCGTATGTAGTTGGAGATTGGAAGGGGGAAAAACTGTCTTTGCCAGGTGGAATGAGCTGGTCACAGTGTGGTTTAAAATACCTTGGAATCTTCCTAGGCGATAAATCAATTAATAAGAAAAATTGGGAGAATGTGTGTGAAAATGTTGAAGGAAGATTAGAAAGGTGGAAATGGATTTTGCCTAAAATGTCGTTTAGGGGAAGGGCTCTGATTATTAACAGTCTGGTAGCCTCCTCATTATGGCACAGATTATCTGTTTCAGAGCCTCCTGTTGGAATTCTTGAAAAAATACAAGTCAAAATGACTAATTTTTTTGGGATAAATTGCATTGGGTGCCTAGGGCTGTGTTGTATCTTCCGAAGGAAGAAGGTGGTAGAGGTATAGTAGATCTCAAGAGTAGAAAAGCAACTTTTAGGCTGCAATTTGTTCAGAGTTTTTTATATAAATCAAATGTATTGTGGGCTGGTTTAACTTCTTGTCTTCTAGGTAAGGTTGGTGAGTGGGGTTTTGGAAAAAATATTTTTTGGACCGACTGCACTAAATTTGACTTTGGGTGTATTTCTCCTTTTTATGAAAGTGTGAGAAAAGCTTGGTGTGTGCTACAAATTGAAAGATCTTTAGAAGAACCTCTGATTAATGGTGTACGTTTGGATTTATGTGATGATACAACACCATGGTTAAAACAGGTTTTGACAAATGCTAAGGTTGTGAAAATGAAGAGCCTAATAGAAGTGACAGGTAAAACCCTGGACAATTCTGACGCATTTGCACAGAAACTGGGCATAAGATCAATAAGGACAATTCACCTTCTGTTGAAAAAATTTCGGGAGACAAGGAGTAAAGAAGATTGGACTTTTTTATCTTCACGAACTGTCCCAAATAAAATGGATCACTTTCCAAGTATGGTTATACCTGAGACTGTTTTGAAAATGGAGAATTCTGCAGTCACCTCAAAGATTTTAAGAGATATTGTTTTTGATACAATGGGGGGAAAGAGTTTATATCAAGTGTGTGTACGAGTGATAAATAAAGACAAATTACAACGTGTGGATACTCCATGGAGAAACCACTTAAAGGTTGAGGATGGTGTTAATCCAGTTTGGGGTTTAATTTACAAGCCACCATTGACTAAAAAAGTTGGAGATCTGCAGTGGCGAGTATTACATGGCATTATTGCAGTTAATTCCTTTATTTCAATCTTGAACCCAACTGTGCAAGATAAATGCCCTTTTTGTACTGACAGAGAAACAATTTTTCACTGTTTTACGCATTGTGAGAGACTGAAATCTCTTTTTGTTTTATTGGAGAGTTTGTTTTCTTCTGTCAATGAGAGGTTTACAATGTCTGTGTATATTTTTGGTTTTAAATATGGAAAAAAAAAAAGACGAGGAAAGGACTGTTGTTAAACTTCATTTTGGGACAAGCAAAAATGGCTATATATGTTAGTAGAAGATATAAGATTCTTTATGATTCCAATTGTGTAGTTGAATTGTTTTTCAAAAGGCTTATAAAAGCAAGAGTAAGGCATGATTTTATTTTTTATCTATCTATGAAGAATGTGGAAAAGTTTGAAGACATTTGGAGTGTAGAAAAATTGCTGTGTTGGGTGGATAATGATGTGTTGACTTTTGCTGAGATTATGGGATAATCAAATGAAGGTTTTTGTAATGTTTTTTTTTTAATTTTGTATTTAATTAAAGGTGTTAAAATCTCTCTCTCTCTCTCTCTCTCTCTCTCTCTCTCTCTCTCTCTCTCTCTCTCTCTCTCTCTCTCTCAATTCAATTCAATTCAATTCAATTGAGCTTTATTGGCATGACTGTAAAATAGCACAATATTGCCAAAGCAATAGTAATATATAAACATATGTAGATAAATAAAAGTGAAAAAAAAATAAATAAAAAAAATAAAAATAAACAACAACAATAAAAAAAACATTTCCATATTATGCATAAATATACCACAATAGATTTAAAAAAAAAAAAGATATATATGTAGTAGGAGGGGAATTCTTATCCCCTGGTGGCGTCATGACCTTTATATGGGAGGGGTTGGACGAGGTAAATGGGCGCGGTGTATTTAAGTGCGTAGATGGGAAGCCCTAGAAAGTAGGTTGCATCATTCCCCGCCTCTCATCCGGTTCTTCGCATCACTGTAGCTGAGGTAGGTGACGGAAGTTGTGCTCGGCTAGTGCGGTTTTTAAATGCTTAAGAGTTTCTGTTTTATTTTTGAAGTGACTGCTTGTAGCTGTTATGACGGCATGCCCTCGGAGTTGCGTCAAGCACTCACCTGAAAGCTTAAGGTATGTCGGCTATCGCAATATGTTGTGGTGTGCCTTCTACGTGGTAGTCGAGCTTAACGGGGGTTTGTGTGTTTTATCAGAACAGCCGCGAATGCATCCTGACAACACGACGTGCGTGTAATTCTTGTGTGGTATGTATGAAGAGTGTTGTTAAATTAAGTCAGGGTAGGGTTCAGCGTATTCCAGGAGGCGTGACCAAGTTTGTCAGGGCGACATGTGCAGATCACTTGTCTGGTAGCACTGCCTTATTTGAGCCTCTCGACTCTGGCCTGCCAGGTGGCCTGTTAGCATCTCCCTCTTTGGTACGGGTGTTTGGGGGTACAGTTTTTGTTCCTATGGTAAATGTGGGCACTACTGATGTTCTTCTCTACGCTCGCACCCAATTAGGTTATTTGCGCAGGGTGGATGTAGTCAGTTTGCCTGAGGGCGTAGCTGAGTTGAGGGCCATTGAAGTTGCGGGTTCATCTCCCAGCTCAATTAGTAGTCAAATAGATGCCCTTGATTTATCTAATCTTAGCAGAGAGGAGGCCCAACAGGTAAGGGCATTGTTGGTTGAGTACCAAGCAGTGTTTTCGGCTCATGAGGGAGTTTTGGGCTGCACTAGTCTTATATCCCATGAAATCCCCCTGTTAGATGACATTCCGGTTCGGCAACGCTATAGGCGGTTACCACCATCTGAGTATGAGGTTGTTAAAGCCCATATCAATCAACTGCTGGAGACGCAGGTTGTTAGGGAGAGCTGCAGTCCCTATGCGTCCCCCATTGTGGTGGTGCAGAAAAAGGATGGTAGCCTTCGTCTCTGCGTGGACTACCGTCAATTAAATCAAAAGACTCGTAAAGATGCGTTTCCGCTACCACGCATTGAAGAATTGTTGGATGCCCTTTCTGGGGCCCATTGGTTCTCTACTCTTGACTTAGTCAGCGGTTACAATCAAGTTCCTGTGGCAGAGAAGGATAAGGCCAAAACAGCCTTCTGTACTCCTTTTGGATTGTTCGAGTTTAACCGTATGCCTTTCGGCCTCTGCAACGCCCCAAGTACTTTCCAGCGACTCATGCAACGCTTGTTTGGAGAACAGTATTGTCAATCTCTCTTACTTTACCTTGATGATGTTGTGGTTTACTCTTCTTCCATCCCACAGCATCTGGCGCGATTAGAGGGGGTGTTAAGCCGACTGAGACAAGAAGGACTCAAAGCCAAGCTGGAGAAGTGCACCTTTCTAAAGCAGGAGGTTGGCTATTTGGGGCATGTGATCTCCAGCGCTGGTGTCTCTACGGACCCAGGGAAAATCGAGGCTGTGGCGCAGTGGCGACGTCCAAGCCAGGTGTCGGAGCTGCGTTCGTTCCTTGGATTCACCAGCTATTACCGGTGCTTCGTGGAGGGCTTTGCGAAGATAGCTGCACCCCTCCATAAGCTAGTGGCAGAGTTGACTGGTACCAGGGCCCGGAAAAAGACCGGACAAGGACTGGCGGAGGCCTGGACAGAAGCCTGTGAGTGGAGCTTCGAGGAATTGAAAGCTAAACTTACCTCCAGCCCAGTATTAGCTTATGCCAATTTCACACTACCCTTCATCCTGGAAATAGACTCTAGTCATAGTGGCCTGGGAGCAGTTTTGTCGCAAGAACAGGACGGCAAAGTCCGGCCAATAGCCTACGCAAGTCGTGGCCTTCGCCCCCCTGAACGTAACATGCTTAATTATAGTTCAATGAAATTAAGAGTTTCTGGCCCTGAAATGGGCAGTTACTGAGAAGTTCCGCGAGTATCTCTTAGGGCAAAAGTGTATCATCTACACCGATAATAACCCCTTGAGTCATCTTGCCTCGGCTAAGTTGGGGGCCACGGAGCAGCGATGGGTGGCCCAATTGGCCTGTTTTGACTACGAAATTCGATACCGGTCTGGCAGAGTGAACAGGAACGCGGATGCATTATCCCGACAGTATCAACCAGAGAACATCACCACCTCTGTTCCGGAACTACTCCAACAGACCGGAGTGATACCATCATCTCAGGTAACTCAAACGGCCATCTTCGCTCTACCCCATCACTCTGCCTCTGATATATGTTCTCTCCAGTGGTCAGACCCGGTTATTCAAGCGATTTGGACCCTTCGAAAACAGAAGATTTACCCTGGTTTAACGATGCGTCAAGCACTATCCTCCCAAGCGTTGGCGTTATTGCGGCACTGGGATCGTCTTATCGGTATTACACCGTCGCACTTTTCGACCTAATGGGGGTGAGGAGGCGTTTCAAGTAGTTTTTACCAGCAGCGTTGAAGCAAGATGTACTTACCCAGCTACACCATGATCATGGGCATCAGGGGGTGGAACGGACAATGGAGTTGGTCCGTCAACGCCGTTTTGGCCGGGAATGGCAGCAGAGGTAAAGCGCTGGTGCCAAGAGGGCGAGAGGTGTCAAGTGGCAAAGCATACAAACCCCTCTGCTTCATGGGACATCTGTTGGCTTCACGGCCCAATGAGATTTTGGCCATGGACTTTACCGTATTGGAGCCCTCAAATAAGGGCCTAGAAAATGTGCTTGTCATGACAGACATTTTTAGTAAGTTTACTGTGGCCATACCCACCCGGGACCAGAGGGCCTCTACGGTGGCCCAGGTTCTCGTGACCGAGTGGTTTTACAAGTTCGGAGTACCTAGCCGGCTCCACTCCGACCAGGGTCGTAGTTTTGAGGGCAACCTAATTCAACAGCTTTGCCATCTGTATGGAGTTACACGATCACGGACCACACCGTACCACCCCGCTGGCAACGGTCAATGCGAGCGTTTCAATAGGACAATGCATAACCTGTTGCGCACCCTACCTGCTTCAAGAAAAAGAGACTGGGCATCCTGCCTTCCTCAGCTAGTCTTTTGTTACAATACTACTGCACATCAGTTGACTGGGGAGTCTCCACACTTCTTGATGTTTGGTCAAGATCCCCAACTACCAGTAGACTTCTTGTTGGGCAGTGTCCGGGAGTCCGGGACTGGTACAGTGCATGACTGGATTCAGGAACACGAGACTCGACTGCAAGTCGCATTTGAGGGGGCTAGAGAGAGACTGGCAAGTGCTGCCGCACGCCGCAAGGACTATCACGACAAGAGGGTGAAAGAAATGCCTCTATCTGAGGGTCAGCGCGTTTACCTGCGTAATGTTGGGGTAAGGGGCCGGAACAAAATTCAAGATCTGTGGAGCTCTGTGGATTATCAGGTGCTGAAGGTACCCAAAGATAAAGGAGTGGTGTACACAATCGCACCCGTGAACGATCTTGGGAAGGTACGACATGTACATCGGACAATGTTGAAAGCACAACTACAGCCAGAGCCCCAGAACACCTATCAGGACCAACCATCCGCAACACTGGAGCCATCTCAGGAGGATGTTAATGAGGAGGATTTGTGGCTGGTATTGCCTGCAAGTTCGGATGATCCCAGTTCAAGTGCTGGCCCTAGGAGAGATTCTTGTAATCTGTCGACAGTAACAGAGGTCGAAAGGTTGCCTCCGGTGATGCCAGCCGCCCGGGAGGCAAGGCCATTGACCCCTCCTACTGCTCCAATTGACCATCCAGGTCTAACCGTGCCTGAGGAGACTCGACCATCCTTACGACGGACGGCTCGCTTGACTGCTGGACAACATTCCAATTTGTACCATCTTCCTCAGACGGCACAGGGGGGCGCTAGTGGGACTGTTTGCTCTTCCAGGGCTGCATCTCAGGTAGTTCCGGTTTTGTTTAGGCCCTGGCACTAGCCAGATTAAATGCTAGTTTGGCCATTAATTCCATCTCTACTTTTCCTGTTTGAATCGGCTTGTCGTGGGGCGCCGATAAAAGAAGAGGGGGGTGGAATGTAGTAGGAGGGGAATTCTTATCCCCTGGTGGCGTCATGACCTTTATATGGGAGGGGTTGGACGAGGTAAATGGGCGCGGTGTATTTAAGTGCGTAGATGGGAAGCCCTAGAATGTAGGCTGTGTCATTCCCCGCCTCTCATCCGGTTCTTCGCATCACTGTAGCTGAGGTAGGTTATTTTTGAAGTGACTGCTTGTAGCTGTTATGACGGCATGCCCTCGGAGTTGCGTCAAGCACTCACCTGAAAGCTTAAGGTATGTCGGCTATCGCAATATGTTGTGGTGTGCCTTCTACGTGGTAGTCGAGCTTAACGGGGGTTTGTGTGTTTTATCAGAACAGCCGCAAATGCATCCTGACAACACGACGTGCGTGTAATTCTTGTGTGGTATGTATGATTTAGAGAAGGCTTTGTATTGTTTTTGAATAAATCATTGCCTTATGGTTTTGTTTTATTTTGCAGTCTCTGCGTTCCACATGGTGGTCAACTCAGGTCGTGCTGCTGTTTTTCATGATTTGTTTGGTGTGATGTGAATTTAGAAGCCTTTTTTTTGGGTTTTGGTTGTTTCGTTTTTTTTTTTTGGTTATGCTATTTCAACATCGAGGTTGACTAGTGCGACTGGGCCGTTGGCCGTGCGGTGTAAATACGCCATCGTGCATATTTTCTGTCTAATTACCGACTGCACTTGTATTTAGTGGACCGAGATAGGCAGACTATTTGTGTACCCACTAATTCTGTCAACCATTTCATATTTCTGTCTACCTGAATGTTGTGGCGACTTTGTAAACTGTATTGTTCCCACTAATTTTTTTGTTTCTTTTTGGTTCCAGTCAAGGCTGAGTGCGCAGAGGGGGGAGGCTAGACACTTGGGTGAACACATTTGTCGTGAGTGTGGAGCACCAGGGTGGAACACGTCTTCCCATTTTTGTTTGCTTTGCACACTGAAGGGGTTGAGAGCACATTTGATTTTTTTTGCTAGGCTACCTTGGGGGTCCAAGGTAATGTACGCCTTGTTAGGGCCCGAGCACTAACAGTGCGAGGACCCTATTGAAACTGTTAGGATTATTTTTTTTTTCTTTTTTCTGCAAAGTAAGTGCCATTTTCGGGGCCGCAACATGCTCAAAAACTCACCAAATTTGGCACGCATGTCAGGACTGGTGAAAAATTTCGTATTTTGTGGGTTTCGCGGATGGGCGGGGCAAAATGGCACGCTAGCGCCACCTAGAAAATTGGAAAAAATTAGCCCCTCGTCCACGTTCAACCTACATGCACGAAATTTGGTGGGGACGTGTATCATATCAAGACGCACAAAAAAGCCTCAAGAACCCATACCCTAAACTCGACAGGAAGTCCGCCATTTTGAATTTGGCGACCGATTTGGGACGATTTACACACTCCGTACTTTAACGAACTCCTCCTAGGGATTTAGTCGGATCAACTTCAAATTTCTGCTGTACCTTCTAAAGGCATTGACGATGTAAAGTTGTGCTATCTGCGCGTTTTCGTCGATGGGCGTGTCCGTGGCGTCGATGATTCGCCATGAAACATGAAGTTGTAGTAACTTGGCTGTAAATGCCCAGATCTACATGAAATTTTACACATTTGACAAGAGTCCCGTCCTGAACAAATCTACATGCCGACATTCACCCACAGTCATAGCGCCACCTAGTGGCAACAGGAAGTGACCTTTAACGAAGCAGCCCCCGCCGCATGTTTGACCGACATGAAACGAAATTTTTGTGGTACAAATAACATATCCAGACGCACAGAAAATCTCTTGGAGCGATGCCCTAAACTCAACAGGAAATCGGCCATTTCTAATTTTAGCGCCATTTTTGGATGATTTACTCATTACGTACTTTAACTAACTCCTCCTAGGGATTTAGTCGGATCGACTTCAAATTTCTGCAGTGCCTTCTAAAGGCATTGATGATGTAAAATTGTGCTATTTACGCATTTTCGTCGATGGGCGTGTCCGTGGCGTTGATGATTCGCTATGAAACAGGAAGTTGTATTAACTTGGATGTAAATGCCCAGATCTGAATGAAATTTAACACATTTGACAAGAGTCCCGCCCTGAACAAATCTACATGCCAACATTCACCAACAGTTATAGCGCCACCTGCTGGCAACAGGAAGTGACCTTTAATGAAGCGTAGCAAATTCACAGCCGCACCGGCTGAGCTCCAGAATATGCAACGCGGCCGCCTCACACCCCGACGCGCTACAGGTGCGAGGGCCCGCCCATCGCTGCTTGCAGCTTTAATAATGGTTATTTTTTTTTTAATAATTATTTTCTCTGTTTGTTTTTTTTGGGAACTACAGTACATATTTTTTTCCATCTGGAATTTGTTGTGATTCTGTGTTTGGATCTTAATCAAATAAAAACACTAATCTATTTATTGTACGAGGCGACTTTGTTTTTTTTTTCGTTTACTGCACCACCGAACCTGTGTTCCTTGACTTCCTCGGGTGAAACTCCCGAGGTGGCGTAGTCATTAGTATTTGAATTCAAAATATATCGAATGTATTGGCCAGGTTACATATACAATAAGTACAGAGAGCAGTTTAATGGAAAAGAGTGTTCAGCCCTTCTCCCTCATATGATGGCAGGAGGACACGTACTGCGCTGCCAGGTGAACACACTCTTCTTTTTCTCCCAAAATATAAGACAGTTTGTTTATGGGGCTCGCTTGTTGGAATTGAGGTACAATCTGTGCTATTTGTGTGAAATAAGCGTCTCTGATGTTTTTATACTTGTTGCACTCGGTGAGGAAGTGCAGCTCGTCCTCTACGGCCCCATCAGGGCAGCGCGGACACACTCGGAGCTCTCTCTCTCTCCAGCTCTGCTTGTGTCGGCACGTCTCCACACACAGACTGTAGTCACTAATGCGATACTTAGTTAGGAGTTTTCTCTGACCATAGTTACTGATATCAGTCAGGTATGGAGCCAATTTATAATCTGACTTTATTTTGTTGAAATATTTTAGTTTATTTAGTTGTGTGACCTTTATCTGCCAATCGTGTATGTATTCTTCTTTGGTTATTTTCCCTATTTCTTTTACTTCTGAGTGTCTGAATTGAATAGATGAATTGAGTTGGTGTTTTTCCACTAAATGTATCATGGGGTGGCCCTCAGTGAGTCCTGCCCTGTATCTGAGAGCGCAGTGATGGTAACTCTCTGTCTGCGCGTCTGAGAGATGGAACCAGAACTTTACGACTCTCTTCTGGATCTCTGATAGGAGAGGGAATCTGCCCAGTTCTGCCCGGCAACCCAGACTTGGGGCATTTCTGTGAGTTCCCAGGATGTTTTTACAGAACTCGAGGTGGAAAATTTCAGCCGGGGTTTTGTCCCAGGTTTCGTAATTTAGTTTAAATTTGGGCCCCCAGATTTCACAGCCATAAAGAAGGATGGGTTTGATGATGCTGTCGAAGATTTTCAGCCACAGTTTAATGGGTGGGTTATATTTGAAGAGGGGTTTTCTTATACTGTAATAAGCCCTACGTGCTTTTTCAGTCAGATCTTTTATTGCAGTGTCAAATTTTCCAGAAGCTGAGATTGTCAGACCCAAATAATTATAACAGGTGACATGATTAAAAATTGTTCCCCCAAGTGTAAATTTGTATTTTTTGTCAGTAAGGCGAGGTTTTTTCTGAAAGATCATGATTTTGGACTTGTCCATTGTGAATGAAAGCCCATTGGAGAGTGACATTGATCCATCTCCCCAGGATTCCCAAACAAAATCTAGGTCTATCCCAAAGGGAAAAAATCAAAAAGGGCATAATAAAAAATGGGGGGAACCAAGTAACGAGACACGTATGAGAGACCTGTCGGAGTTATTGGAAATAATGGACAGGATAAAAATGTAAAAGATAATGCTGTGTTGAAAGGGAGACAAGGTTATAACCTAAAGTTGAACTATGATTCATTGAAGTTTCGATGTGTCAAGAAATGATAAGCATCTGTGAAGAAATATGATGTCTGCAAAACAAAGGAAGCATGAGTTGTGTTTTTGTCTTTAGTGAAACTTTTACATGTGTAACCTTAAAAGGAAAATGTGAACTGCTTCTGTGCAACAGTGATGCCTTTGTGTATGTGTTAATTTTTCTGTATAAAAGAAAGGAGATGAAGGAGAGATCTTTGCTCTTCCTTGCAACCAACAACCTGGTACGCCAGCAGTTATCAGGCGCAAGAAGCTTCAAGCCTAGCTAGTACACACCTGTTAGTTAATACTCATTTATGATCTGTAACAAGTATTCATTTTCATTTGATTATTGTAATACATTTTGTAACATTTATTATAATCATCTGACTGGACCTTGGATCATTGAGTGGTAGTCCCACTCTTCTAACGGGGCCGGGAGGACCCTATCTGAAGAGAACGACATCAGAGGGTGAGAATTATTCTGAGATAAGAATAACCCATATGAGAATTGATTGATCAAAATAGCCTAGCCAAAGAGGCAGCATATAACAAGTGTTTATATATATATAAGCATATATGTATGACTGATTGTTATGATGTGAATAAGGTTGAAGAGTACCACAAAAGGTAGACTTATAATATAAAGGGGAAATCTATTATTTTGATAATAGAATACGAATTTATATAGACTGATCACCTAACTCTTGAGGACACGACTAAAGGATAGGCTCTTTAGTTACCGTGAGATTATATTAATATCAAGGGAGGGATATTGTATAATTAGGAACGGTATTAATCGTGAAAATCCATCACATGGGGGCTCGTCCGGGATATATCATTGGATAATAAAGACCCGGAGCCAAAAGTGAATTTGATCAATCAAAGTTGGATGACCCAAAAAGCTTCGCTATAAATAGGGGACGCCCTATTGTAAGAAAAGCAAAATAAAGCGCGCGGCAGAACCATGAGTATCTGATTAAAACCAACAAGAATCCCTTATGAAAAAGGGCCTTGTAGTTTTCTTAAGAAAAGGAAATAATTGTTTTCCCTAGTCTGCATTTCCTGAGAAAAGAACTATAAGTATCTGACCAAAACTGAAGATAAATCCTAAAGAAAAGGGGTTTAGTAATTTCCTTAAGAAAAGGGAAAAATTGATTTCATTGTCTAAAGAAATGGCTCATATGGCTCAAAGATCACCAGATTCAGAAGTGATTACAACCTCACCACCTGCAGCGGTATACCAAATCACCCTAACAACGCGTGATAAATTTGTCTGAGAAAAAGGTTCCAAGGAAGGTAACACGGAATGGTATATAGGCGATTGTGAAATTAATAATGGCAGACATTTTATGTGCACCTCGGCAGCAGATGTGAGGGCCATAGTTGAACGAATAGAGGCTGAAAGGGCAAATGGAGAAAAAATTAGAATCCAGTTTGATCAAGGGATCGATGTGGCATACAAGCCAACCACAGATTCTAGTATTGAAGTATATAGTGGTAAAACAAGAGTATTGTATGATGGCAAAATTATGCCTCAGCAGAGAAGGCGTAGGAATTCTCAGAATACTGAAATCAACTATTCTGTCACAGAACGAGCAGGTCCAGGGACCCAGAGAAGGTTAGAATTTCACGAGGCAAGCCCTGGGCCAGCATATGCAGCAGTTGCAAATGAACTAATGCAAACCATAGATCGCGCAGGTTGTGCAACCAACCCAGAAGACTCTGACTGGGAGGAAGAGGAAAGTGAAGGTTGCCAATGGGATGAACCCATTCCACAGAGAAATAGGGTTAACCATAAGAGAGCAAGACCACTGTCAAAAGAAAGAAGGAGAAGTAGTCATGCTAGGGAACATATCGAATTAGCAGGAAGAAAGACTTTAACTCAACCAAGGCATAACCTAAAAAAGAGCATTAGAAGAGAAGAGCCTGAATACATGCAAAAGATTTTCCTCGCTGCCACAGGGCTAACGGCTGATGAAATTTTAGACATGCCTGGAACAAGTTCAAAGGCTAAACAAGATATGATAGCGGAA
Source organism: Pimephales promelas (assembly GCF_016745375.1). Next base: position 176,716 of record NW_024121239.1, read on the forward strand.
CAACAAGATGCCTGTCAAAAAGCTTTAGCGTTGTGTCTCCGTTTAACACTCCCAACAAATAAGAATCGGAGTGGAAGGGACCCTATAATGGGTGACATTTTTTAACTAAGAAGGGAAGTGTTAATAGAATCAAATAATCCAATATATAACAGAAGGAAGGTATCAGAACCGATGCCCCGGGATGAGAAAAATCATGAAGAAGATTGTAGCACAGATGAGGAATGTGAGTTGAGAGGATCCAGAGAAGGACTAGGAATAAACCTAGCCAGAGTAGCAGCCTCCTTTGTGAAGAAAAAGACATTAGCAGAGAGCAGTGGCAGGGCCAGGGGCACATACAGAGAGCCTGAGAGCTCACAGGAAGAGACGGAATCTAGTGAGTCATACTCCTCAGAAGAGGAAGTTGAACAGAAGTCAGTAAGAAAAACTAGAACAGGAGGTAAGCATACTATAACGGCGACAGGAATGGGTATGTTTAATGGAATAAAACTAGACGCAAAAGATGAAAAGTTGCCAAAAAATAGTGGAGCTGGGGAAAAGGCTCAACATTTATGATGAAGATATAGAGCTAATGATTAACCAGCTGGTAGGACTAGAACTGAAAATTGACGATATCTCTCTGCACAAGAAAAATATTTCTGGAATGACAGTAAAGGAGAAATATGAAAAAAGGCTGGGATCCTAATATTCTGTAAGAATAGAGCCGGAAAAGGTAAAAATCTGATCCAGACAGTAAAAGAACTCTTGAAATTCGAGAAAGATCTTCCGGGTCTAGTTCCCTTGAAAACGTGGGGCAAAGAAACTAATTGGGAGGAATTGCAAACTTTTGCAGTAAGATATGACAGGCGGTCAAAACAAGAGGCAGAGAAGAAAGGGAAGCCTGAGTCCCAGGGTTTTACAGGAAATAGGCCACAAGGGCAAAGAAAATCAGAAAGGCTCAGAGGAGCCCAGGGCCGCAGTGCTCCACAGAGAAATAAACAATTTGAAAAGCCCATATCGCCCAGGGAACACAAAGGACCAGTTAGAACGAACGGTTACCAAAGAAGAAATAGATCACGGAGCCAAGGAAGGCAGGGAAAGCCTAGTGGGGGCCAAGTACAAGGGCCCTCATACCACAAAGGTGCCAGGCCAGATAACTCAAATTATGTTTCAAAGGATGAATGGGACAAACTGACCCCAGAACAGCAAAATAGGATTAGGGAGCAAAGAGCAAAACAAAAACCAGCAGGGAAAAATCTGAATGATAAAGACAAAACTAAATCAAGGTCCGTGAGGTCTAATGAAGTCCAGAGACAACAAGAATAGGGAGGCTCCGAGGGAAAAGCAACCATCCAGTCTGACTTGGTCAAGGAAATAGAAGGATTTTTCTACCTTGATTCTAGACAAAGAAAAAGTGAAAGGGATCCTAGAAAAACACAAAAAGGGAGCCGCTAGATTTAAAAATGATGTAGGTCTGCTGGGCAAAGAATTTGAGTATGAAATAAGAGGTGGTGTGCACAAGCCACAAAGGCAATACCCGATAAACAAAAAGGCATTGGCAGAAATTAAAGAAACAATCGAAGAACTAAAGCATCTGGGGGTAATCAAAGAGATTGACAATGCAATCACAAACTCACCGTTACAAGCAGTCCGAAAGGCAGATGGATCGTGGAGACTCGTTAATAATTTTAAATTATTAAACAAAGTGACTGAGCCAGATACAAGATATCTGATTAATGCAAAAGATGTGACCAATGGTCTACCTAAAGGCCAAATATTAACTAAAATAGACTTAGCAAACGGTTTTTGGACAGTCCCATTAACTGAGGAAAGTATGGCTAGAACCGCATTTACGTTCCAAACTAAGCATGTTACACTAGACTGCCACAAGGATTCATGAATTCGCCGAATGTGTTTCAGGCCATAGTTGTCAGGCTGATGGAAGGCCTACCGGTAACAGTGTATATTGACGATCTGATTATCATTAATGACGACCCAGAAGAACATTTAGGGATCGTGGACGAAGTGTTAACTAGACTGATAAAAGCAGGTTTTAAGCCTAGTTACAAGAAAATTGAAATTGGTAAAAGGGAAGTAGATTTTCTGGGTTTTGCTACAACAGGAGCAGACAGGGGGCTGTCAAAAACTACAAGAGAAAAATTGGAGGATTTAAGACAGAAAAGCCCGACAAGCCTGAAAGGATTGCAGAGTTTCATGGGCCAAATGAATTTTATCAGGGATCTGATTCCAGGTTATGCTAAGTTAGCCAAACCACTGTATGGGGCCACAAAAGGAAACGAGCTGACCTGGAGTGATAAGCTAGAGGAAGTTAGGTTGAAACTGATTGATCTAGCTTTGTCCTCGGGCAGAATAGCAAGACGTGAGCCAGACCAGAAACTGGTTGTGAGTGTAGAAAACACCAAAGACGAAATGGAGTTGGTGCTTTACAATGAAAAAGACAGGAAGAACCCGATCCAGTTCATGTCGTATCCTAAACCCGCCAATCAGGCAAAACAGGAACCGAAGTCTGCAACTGATATTCTGGCCAGCATTGCTAAGTGCCTCATACCAATAAAAACTTTAGCCCTAGATCAACAAATAATCATTGAATCAAAAGGGGAAGGAATAACTCAACTGGCCAGAGAAGCAAAAAACTTAGTGAGTGAAGCCCCTAAGGTTCATCAATTCACTTGGGCTAAGTGGAGTAAACTACTGCAAGACACACAAATTATTTTTGGGCACAGTAAGATTCAAAAGAAGGACAAGGTAACCCCCATTCCAAGGGGGACCATTGTTTGTTATTTTACTGACGGGTCCAAAGAGAAAGATGAAACTGTTTGGGGATTTATTAGAAAAGAAAGAGGTAAAACGGTATTCCGCCAAAAAGGTAACTTAGACAGTGAGGCTTCAGCACAGCAAGCTGAAGTGACCGCGGTTGCAGAGGCCCTAAAACACATTAAAAGCAACCAACAGCTTATCTGCGGTTTTGGTCACAGATAGCGACTACGTGTATAGGGCATTGACAGAACATGTAGAGACGTGGAAACTTAATGGGTTTTGCAATGCAAAGGGCAAGGCATTAAAGCAGAATGAGCTTTGGAAAGAGATTGCTAAGCTTTTAGAGGAAGTGAAACCTCAAGTGCTACACCAGAGCAGTCACACTGTGCAGACAACGCCTGCTGCGACAGGCAACGATGAGGTTGACAGATATCTCAGAGATAAGACAGTTCAAGTGACTAAGGTAGTTCGGGCCATTACCAAAGAGAGTGAAAAAAGTATAGTAGAAAACTTACATGAAGATTTAATGCATCCAAGTTTGAGCTATATGTCAAAATATTGCAAAGCTACAGGGATTAATATTCAAAATTTGAAGACAACCTATCTGAAAGTCAGAAAAGCTTGTCCAGAGTGTAGGAAAGTGATGACTTGCAGAAACAATGACTATGGGTCAATAAAGACAGAGCGAGAAAATGAAGAAATATCTATTGATTTTGCTGGACCCATCAGGCCTGCAACCAGACAAAAGAACTGTTACTTTTTAGTAATAGTTGATAACTGCTCTAACTTTCTACAAATCTACCCGTGCAGACAGGCTACTAGCTCGGTAGTGCAAGCACTAAATGAATGGGTGAAATATCGGGGACCACCGATGAGAGTTAGGGGAGACAACGCCCCAAATCTGACAGGACAGGAGGTTGAGGACTACTGTACAAAGATTGGGGTCAAATTAATAAAAAGTGTAAAATACCAATCTGCAAGCAACGGAATTGCAGAGGCTGCGGTAAAAAGATGTAAGGAATTTTTTGTGAAAAATGAAAAAGTCGCCTCTTGGGATAAGTTGATTGACCAGTGTACTCATTTCCTAAATTACAGAATCACACCGAGTGAACTCAAAAGTGAAGACCCACCTGACCAAGGGAATTTTAGCTCCAATCCCTTCGAGGTGGGCGATCAAGTAATTATATTGCATAAAATCAGAGGAAAACGTTTTAAGCACAAAACGGGTACAATCGATACCGTCTCTAAAATCACTTCAAATACTAGTGTGCAGCTAGAGAATAACGGAATCTGGTCATGTCGAGATCTAATAAAAGCATAATGAAGCAGGTGGTGTTTGAGTCAATTATTGAGTCAAAAACAGGATGGGTACAATGTCAAAATGAGGCATATGCACTCCTTAGAGTAAAGAAATGGCATGAGGATTGCCCAGATGGTACTCATAGCAAATTGATACCTTTCACAAGTTGTTGCATTTGTGAAACAGGTGAAGTAGCCCAGTTGCTCTGGGAAGGACCAAATGAGGACCGACCAAGCAAAGAGAGTTTGAGACAATCTCTCTTGAAAGAGGGACAAAACCTTTTTCCCTGGTACAATCCAGAAGGGAAAATAGGACACTGTGCACTTGGTGAGGTCACAGTTTGTGGAAATTGCAGACTAGGAAAACAGAGATGGGTCATCCAAAAGATACAGCTAGGAAATACCAGTTGTATCTGTCGAACCTGTAACTCATGTAAGGAAAGGCTTATGTTACTTGGTTCGAGGTGTGCTTGCACATTTCGAGAGTCTAAACTGGAATTGTGCAATAGATGTGATAAGCTAGAGGAGCAGAAGTGGGTGCAGACTGTCAGCAAAAAGGAAGTGTGGCTGACTAGAAAGTCGATATTAGCTATGGGGTGTGTTGCTCAAGGTATGGTGATGACTTCATGGGTCAGCAACCCCTTGCCCTTGATGGAAGAAGAAGAAAGGGCTTGGCTATATCGATATTGTAGTATGTCCGGACTATACAGCCCCTCTTATACAGACCCGTTGGAAGAAGGATCTGTCCTGGGACAGATTTTAAAACAAATTACCTGTTTAGATGTGTGGGAAAGAGTCGTCTTACAAAATTTAAATGATCGAGATGAAACCATTCTCATAAAAAGAAAGGGCCAGTATGTGAACAGCACAGTTGAACAGTTCATGATTAATGAGATTAAAAATATGAACTTCAACATAGGAAAGCATAACTGGGAAACTAGAGCATGGGAGCATGGGGTCCGTGAAACTGACCTAACCATGATGTCTAGAAGTCAGATCATTCTATCCAACGAGGCCTGGTACAAGATCAAGTACGAGGAAAGGAGTGCTTCGGTGCTAAAGAAAATGACAGTAAGCCTCTGTTGTACCAGGGGATTTATGGGCATGGGATTTAGCATGCAAGGCATGAAAATTGAGTGGAAAACTGAAAATAAACCAATAAAGGAAAAAGTCCGGGACTAGCTGTTCCAACTCACTCGTAGGGATAGATAGGCAAACCTCTGTTTTCTCTCCAACAGCAAAAATGACTAGAGGGGGAAGGAGAGGACAAAAGCTGAGAAAGAGGTACAGAGAGCTCCATTGGGATAACAAAAAGAAGTGCCAAGAGGTCATAGTGGGGGTAAGTATGACTTCATTGTAGTCATCTTGGCTGGATTTGGAACAAAAGAAACGGAAGACGTCTATAAGGTATATCCTTGCATTAAAATTGAAAAAATAGCAAAAATGCACTGCTACAACCAAACTATTATGAACAAAGGTTCTGTGCTGATTTTAGCAGGAATTCTCTATAATCCTGAAAGTAATGCTAACCTGATGAGAAACTGGATAACTGATATAGACCCGAAATATTGGAACTGTACAAATAATGGAAGCTTCCTTGAATCGGTTGTAGATTATGGTCCCACGTCAGAAAATGGGAAAACTATAATGAGATGGAACAACCTAGAAGTACTAAATCAAACACATGTACTGTTGAAGGGACGAAGAATAAATGAGACAGCAGAAAGAAACATTACCCTGAAAAACTTTGACTCAATGTGGTGGAACTATGTATATGGGAAAACGATTTCCACCATGAATTGGAACTGTGAGACAGGAAAAGCAGAGATAAAAAGACTAAGAGTACTAATTAGTAAGAGTCAAAGTAAATTAGAAATAACAGATGACAGTAAGGAGGTAACACCACCCAAGGCAGGGTCAATGACGTATGCAGCTCAGCGAGCAGGGCCTAAACCAATTGATCGCTGGCTTCGTATGAGTGAATTTCAGGACAAAATCCTTATTCACTCAATACACCGAAAGAAACCTGTGATCCCTGCAGAAGATGCGAATTGGATAAACTGCTATTACAAATCTAGAGGCACACCCATGTGTGAAAATATCCAGAGCTGTCCGTGGATAGGAAAAATGATTTGGCCTAGCAATAAAGGTAGATCTACGATTGATCACAGAAAACAATGTGCCCATAAAATAGATCGGGGGGAGAAGGTCTGGTACTGTGTGATAAGAGCTGAGGCCCCTTGGGATCAGACTCTTATGGAAAAGTATGAAAATGAAACCCTCAATATTTGGCACCAATGGATTATGCGTCACTATAATTTCACAATGGGGTCCGGTAGTGAAGGGGATAGAACCACATGGACCGTGAAAGCCACTCTTGAAGGAAAGAAAAGAGCTAATGGAAATTATAAGCACCCGTACACACTCGAGTACTTCCCAAATCCAGGAATTCCTCTAGATAGGATATTATCACTAACTAACTTCCCCCCACACTATATGTTCTTTCATGGGCTCCAGAGTGACAGCATGTTTCAGCTTTACAGTTCCTACTTTATGAGGTGACTTCGTCCCTTTCCATGTCTCGATATTGCACAAAAGTTGAATCAAAGCTCTTGTATCAGAATCTTTGCCCTGTGAGTCAGATACTCTACCCCAGAAATCACTTGATAGTTTGGCGTCATGAATGAGATGTTTTATGACATTACTTCCTAAAATTAGGTCAGCACTTTGCCCATCAACAATTAAAGCAGGTACAGAGAAGGAGTAGTCGAAAACTTTCATCTTTACGTCACACACTCCCTGAGGGCTCGTTTTCTGACCACCACAGCCAATCAGTGTGAGCAGTGTTGGAGATATGTCATCTGATGCAAGTACTTTTGCTATAATGAGTTTGGACTAGACATGTGCCGGTATTCGGTAATGCGATAAATCGCGGTAATGAATATGCACGATATTGTTATCGCGGGCTCTTCAAAATACCGTGAAAAATAATAGATTTGAATTTAGACTTTTAGAGCGCGCATTAGCTTATTTTCCATCTACCACTCAAACACTGCGTGCTGCGCAAAACACGCACGGACTCTGATGTAAACAATCCCCACATGTATGAGCACTGTGTGCATGCGACAGTGCGCACTAGTCTAATGTAAACATTCCTCACATGGAGTAGAAGCATGGCGGAACGCTCCTGACGATTTATCCCCGCAGGGCTGCCAACTCTCACGCATTCAGCTTGAGACTCAAGCTTGAGACTTTCAGACAGGACACGGAATACGCGCGCAGGGATGTTTTGTTGCTGCGTCCACCTGCATCGATCAACACACGCCGTGGTTAAAGTACAAAATAGTTCAACTTTTTATTTGTAAAATGGCAAATCGCGTTGTATCTGAAGGGCAACGTTGAATCAAGCGGTCAGCGTCGCTTATTCCGCGTCCTGTCTGAAAGGCGCTTAACGCATTTGACACTTTTTACACGCTCTCCCACAGAGAAAAATCACAGAGCAAAGAGGACACTGACACCGACAGACTAGACAGAGCAGGTTACTTTTGATATTAAAATTGTTGTTGATAAATTGATAGTTATTGATAAATCAGCATTTAGGTTCTGATCACAGATCGTTGCTCCTCAGTTCAAGTAAACCGATCATGTTACTTTCGTTTTTATTTAAAGATACAGTACAACTTACCGAAAGGTATACTTACTTGTACATAATAACGATCAATGAGTGTTTTCAAACACGGAAAGAGGTCAGTAACACTGCAGGAGAACAGTTGTCTCACAAAACGTTACATTTACCTCAGGAAAGCCATTTACAGTTTTTCTCGATTGTTTACACACATTTTCTGGTACTTGAGACACAATGACCACAACATGTAACTCATTCACCAACCCCCTGAACCAATTCTACTGAACTACAAGCACAATTCCTGCTTTACACTCATATCGCAGTTCTAAAACACACGTTTTTCAAAACACTACACACAATTCTCTGCATTTGGCACAATTTTCATGCAGAAAAACTCTTGTTTTCATGAGGAACACACTGCCATTCAAATATTCACACTAAATCGTCACATGGGCAAACACATTTCACACAGTTTTACAATTAGTGATCAGAGCTTTAGCATAAAATACCAAAACCGAAGAGAGGATGCAGCATAGATATTTCTTTATTTCTTTTTTTACTGTAACAGCATACAAAATTCTGTTGTTTTGTAGACCACTGTATGTGCAACTTTGTGTTGGTTGGGGTGTACAAAATGTGGGATCTATCTCCCATTGATTTTGTGGGAAAAATAAAATATATTTGTTACCGTGTATTTGTGTGTTCTGGGTATAAAAAACAATATTCTCAAATATTTTACAACACACTTATGTATGTAATGTCTGTAGTAAGTGTAACACTGAACAAAAAAGGCCTGATGTCATGATGAATGGAGAAGAAGTGTTTTCCATTGATCATAGTGTTTTACATTGAGCACATCAGTGTTCAACTGGTTCTTATAAATGTCTATTCATATGATGGTTTGTGTGTGTCATTTGAAAACAAAATACCATTTTGAGAAGAAATAACATTGTTTTGAATGTAAAGTTTCATTTTGCAGGAGAATTGAGGAGTTTGCCAACTGTGTGAGTGTTTTTAGATTTGTGTGTAGAGTTCTAAGAATATGAGGCATTCTTTCAGAAAATGTGTGTAAACAATCGAGAAAAACTGTAATGACCAGCAAATTAGTTGAATAGGAAAAAATAGCAAGGAGTATTTTGCTAAATATTTAATTATTCTCTGTTTTTTATAATTAAATATAAATATATTATATATTATATATTATATTAAATATAATATAATATATTAAAAAATTATATTATTATATATTAAATATATTAATTAAATGTAAATATAATATATTTATTATATATAATAAAATTAAATATATTTAATTTCTCTCTGTATGTTTACAGCATTATGTGAGATTTTTTTTTTTGAGAAACATTAACAGACTGGGGCCTACCTAATATTTATCCAAAACAGTCAATATTGAATTAAGACTGAAATCAAATCCAAGAATTTAATTGAATAATACAAACAGTAACCTACCAGTCATTGTACCATGTAAACATTGTAACATGTTGTCACTAAACTTTAAACAATTCGGTTTAGTTACCATATGTTTTGAAAATCACAATTACACATTCTGATGTAAGTTGGGTTTTTTTAGAGACCCACAATGCATCTGTTATTCTTGAGCATTAAAATATTAATTTCATAAGAATATCGTGATAATACCGAATACCGTGATAAAAGCTCAATCAATTAACCGCAGCATGAAAATTTGATACCGGCACATGCCTAGTTTGGACAGAGCTTGTGTACTTATAATACAGGCCATAGACCCACTTTCAAGCATGGCTCGAAGCAAAACAACTTCCTGTACCAAAACATCAGTAAAGAACAGATCATCATTTGCGTTAAGTCTCTGCACATTTTGAAAAATCACTTTTGTCTTGTCGTCAACAGTACTGAAAAACTCAGAATAGACAGATGCCAAATCGATATCCTCATTACCAGGGGACATTATGCATGGCCCACCACTAGTCCCCTCCTCATGTGGGCCATCTAGTTTCCCAACTGACCTGAGTCGGGACCGCTCTGTTGAACTTGTGGTTTGGGGCCGGTCCCGGCAGAACAAGCTGATGCAGTGTTGCCAGGGGCATGACAGTTAAAGCACAAGCGGTTCATTCGACAGTGTGAAATAGTATCATGACTTGCATCTCCACATACTTCACATGCAACATTTTGTTTCTTCACACCACTCTGTACTTTATATTGAGGTCTGTTCACTCTTGTTGGCGGCTGGCAAGAACCCTGGTCCAAAACTCGTTCCAAGAGACTGATCATGCGATTCAAGGACTGATCCTGAGTACAGTGCTCAGTATCTTGAGGTGACGTTGCTTTATTTTTCTCCATACAACGACCATGAGTCCACAAAAAGTCTGTCGACTGAGCATGACACGCAATGCCACTAACATGTACATTAGACTTGCGTTGTTGTAGAAGCTTTTTCTCCCTCTCATACTCATCCAGTCTAATCTGCACATCTGCTGCAGTCCATTCCTCCAGTGGCTTACACTTAAATATTAGAGTCAACTCTGGGTCAGGGCAGTTCCGAATAAACATTACAGTGACCTCAAGCAAAGGGTCATCAAGAGTTTTCCCTTGTCTCCTCAGTCCTTCCCCAGCAATGTCAATCGCATTATGCAGCCTGATCCAGTAATCAAATGGTTTTTCATTTTTCAAAGGCAAAGTGGCATAAAAATCTGGCAAAGGCATGCATGAATAGACAGTATTGCTGCAGTGTTGTTTGAGCAGGTCAAAAATTGGCTTTGGACCATCACTGAGGTCAATCAGTGGGTTACTTATCAGTCCAACCTTCACTACATCACGCGCTTTGCCCTTTAACTTTGTCAGTACTTCATCGGCTTGGTCTTTTAAGGGCACTTCACGTTTTCTCAAGCACACTTTTACTGTCTCCACCCACTCGTCAACACACATTTTCTCTTCCCCATCACCTCTGAAGAACGGGGGCTCGTTCTTGCTTAACAACTAAGCTGACTTTTGACAAATCACTCATAGTAATAGTTGAATCACTTTGCCTGTTTTGGCTAAAACCCCCAGTTTCAAGACAGGTAATGATGTTCTGCCCAATGCTGCTGCCTATCTGGTTCACTATGTCAGTTATCAAATTCACAGGTACAGCGTTTAAATCAAAGAATTGCACAAAATCATCAGAAACAGCACAAGACTGAGACACAGTGGATGTCGGCACATTAACATGTCTTGTGTGTATTGGGGTTGAAGAAAGTGGACTAATTTTATCAGTTCCTCCTGTCTGATGTGATTGGATGAACCTCAGTACACCCCTCCCTCTTCCCATGTTCATCTGACCATTACTACTCTCCATCTCAGTATTAAAATTAAAATACCACTTCTGATTTTTTTTCAGTGAAAAACTATGTAAAAAAATATAATAACTTCAATTATCAAAATATTCCAGTCCCTTTTAAAACTTTGGAAGTTTCCTGGAATCTGAGATCATTCAGTTCACATCACATAAATGGCGAACCTCTCATCCACTCAGTCACGTTGCAGCGGCGCGCTCATTCGCCAATCACCCCGGCAACTCCTCCACTCGCATGTGCAAGACGCCGTGGTCCCACGAAGAGTGAAGCAATGATCACGGCACCAGTTGTAGCGGTGTGTTATCTGCGTTGTGTGTCGACCAAAAATCACACATTTAAAGGCAGCAATTCGTCCCATCAATCCTCTTTTATTTGATCTGAAGCAACAAACAGAATATGAGGACTCGTGCAGCATTTGGAGCAGCGTGCGGCAGCAATGCACGACGCACACACTTTGAATGCTCATGCAGACTGGGCAGTAAGCTTTTACGAAAACACATTTTAGGAACATACACAATAATTAATGTACCTGAAGCAACAAACAGAATATGAGGACTCGTGCAGCATTTGGAGCAGCGTGCGGCAGCAATGCACGACGCACACACTTTGAATGCTCATGCAGACTGGGCAGTAAGCTTTTACGAAAACACATTTTAGGAACATACACAATAATTAATGTACCTGAAGCAACAAACAGAATATGAGGACTCGTGCAGCATTTGGAGCAGCGTGCGGCAGCAATGCACGACGCACACTGTAAATACCCAGATAGCAAACTGACATTGAATCAACGTGGAAACGACGTCTCTCATGACATTGAAACAACGTTGATTTGCTCATCGAATTAACGTTGAACCAACGTCAGACGCGGCATTCTTCAAAGCTAAATGAAATCGAAAATTGGTTTGCTTTCATAACGTTGAAACAACGCGTTGATTTCCAGTTGATTTTCCGTTAGTTTTGAAAGAATGACGCATCTGACGTTGGTTCAACGTTAATTCGATGAGCAAAACAATGTCAGATCAACGTTGTTTCGATGTCATATTTCCACGTTGATTCAATGTCAGTCTGCTATCTGGGTAATAAAAGGATCAAATTAACGTAAACCACTTAAAGAAATAAAACTACCAAAACATACTTGTGTCCATTACAAAGGGACTTAAAGTCACAATTTCACAACAAAGACAATCAGTTATAAAGAATACGGCCTTATTAAATCAGCACGTAAACTTGCGTGACCTACCACTTTGAATGCTCATGCAGACTGGGAAGAAACAAAGTGCGTCACCCCCCAAAATCAGCATGGCTGACGGAAAGAATAAGGAAGACCCAAAAATGGTCATGACAAGTGGAATCACAAAATACTTAAAGCACACATGCTACACGTTCAGTTACACACACACCTCTGCGTAATGGGTCTCTATTGATTGCTCGATCCATGTCCACACTCACAGACTTTCAATATCACCCTGTCAGGACTCTTAGGAGACCACTTTACCAGCAGTGTGTGTGCGGCATGAATATGTAAGTAAATAAATAAGTATCCACTTGGTATCCCCTATAAAGATTACTTTATTATGTTTGATAAACAAGTTTCTAAGCAATTTAAATTATCAACATGATCAAAACTTTGCCTGAAAAAACAAAAAAACTGTTTTACTGTACATGATCTACTGCATGCCTTCGGTCATCTGAATGATAGTTTATACTATCCTTTATACTTTTTTTAACAATTAATGCAATTTTTTTATTAAAAGCGTTTTAGTATCTGTCCAGAAATGTCCCGTGAAATCTATACTGAATTTTTAAAGTAAACGTAAGATTAACTTTTAATTGTTAGTAATACTGTATTTCAACATGGACTTACTTCCATACTTCAACATGGACTTACTTCCATACATCACATTGACTGAATTTATAAAGTAAACGTAAGATTAACTTTTAATTGTTAGTAATACAGTATTTCAACATGGACTTACTTCCATACTTCAACATGGACTTACTTCCATACATCAATTTTTTTTTTAAAAATCATTAAAAAAAATGATCAAGTATGATACATCAGATTTGAGGGCTATTTATTTGTACATTTGTCAATCATTATTGTATTGCATAATAATAAACCTAGTGAAAATGTATTTAAAACATGTTTTTCATACTTGTTTCAAACATGTTTTACATACAAAACCATTAACATATTAACTGATGTAAGGATACAGGCCCGGAGACAGAGGTAAGCGAATAAAAATCTTTATTTCAAGTTCAATGGTGAGTGTTCAAAGTTTCAGAGGTGAATTCGAGGATACGTTGCAGGAAGGATTCCAGGTGAGCAGATCCTCTTCAGAGTAAATCAACATCAAACCAACACAGTCCAGTGATACTTGTCTTTCCCTTTTGTAGTCACTTCGAGTTACGTCAGAAGTGACGGAGATTGGGGGTTTCGCATAGAAAGCCAATCCTCTTCGAGTATTTAAAAACGAGCCAATGGCATGCAATGCCTTGGGGCTGCGGAAATTTGCATAGCGTACTCCGCCCTACTCCGTGAGTATAAAAGGAGGAAGTGAACGCAACCGCAGTATGTTTTCGCTTCGGAGCCAAGAGAACTCTTCACTCCTGAAAGCCATTCTCACTAATTCAAGACTCTTCGAGACGAGCGTCCTCTTCAGTGTTGGTGTGACGGTGGTACCCAGCGAGATTCTGCATTGCCTGCGATCTGAGCAGTGGTCTGCCAGACTTTGCGCTTCTCCCTGGTTGCCTCAGCGTTGAAAGAGTGAATTTCCTCCTCTCATTGAAAGAGCTGCACGCGGCACGTCTTTTTAAAGATGGCTCGCCCGTGCTCTTCTGGGTGTGGTCGATTCATATCGTCATCTGATGGTCACGATCGCTGCTCTGTATGCCTGGGCATTCAGCATGCAGCAGCAGCGTTCGTGGATGACTCATGTTCCTTCTGTGGGAACATGACCATCTCTACACTGAGGTCGAGACTCAATGATCTGACAAAAGTGAGAGTCCCGGTCCCCGCCACTCGATCAGCTTCTTCCACGAGAAGCTCGTCGACTCGGGGGTCCGGTGATCTGACGGTGACGGTGTGGAATAAAGCCCCGACGATTCCTTGGGCCACACCTCCCGCCTCAGTGGCAGAGCCAGCGAGCGCCAGTTCGATTCAGTCGGCTGTCTCAGCCGGCAGTTTCGTGCGGCGCTCCAGATGATGATGCGATGTCAATCACAGCATCACAAGGCGGGCTTGATTCCTCGGGAGATGAGGATGCGGCTGCGTTGCCTCCCTCGGGAGTGCCAGCGTTGCCCGTGTCTGATCCCGAGCTGACGGCCATGCTGTCTCGAGCCGCGGGGAGTATCGGGTTAGAGTGGAACCCTCCGCCCTGCCCCGATCTCTCGCGGATGGATGATTGGTTTCTGGACAAAGTTGCCGCCGCAAGGCCACGGCCGACTCCAGTGCCTTTCTTCCCCGAGCTGCATGCGGAGCTGACGCGCTCTTGGAAGGCACCCCTGTCCTCTCGAGAGCGCGATCTAGTCTCCCCCGCCTTTCCTCCCCTCGATGGTGGGGCCGCCCGCGGGTACACTGGGTTGCCCCCGGTGGAGCGCTCTGTTGCGATGCAACTGTGTCCGCAGAGCGCCTCCTCCCGTGGTCCTCCTAAGCACCCATCCAAAGCCTGTAGGTTCTCGTCTGCTATGGCGGCGCGTTCCTATAGAGCGGCGGGACAGGCGGCCTCCGCTTTACATGTGATGAGCACTTTGCAGGTTTTTCAAGCGAAGCTGCTCAGAGATATGCACGAGGGCGGGACTGACCAAACGGCATTTAAGGATCTGCGAGCCGCCACTGACCTTGCTCTCCGGGCGACGAAGGTGGCCGCTCGCTCCGTTGGTCAGGTGATGGCCACCAGTGTGGTCCAGGAGCGTCATCTCTGGCTCAACCTGGCAGACACTCGGGACGCCGAACGGACTCGTCTGCTCAACGCCCCACTCTCCCAGGTTGGCCTTTTCGGCGGTGCGGTCGAGGACTTTGCCCAGCAGTTCTCGACTGCCCAGAAGCAGACAGAGGCGATTAAATATATTCTGCCCCGACGGCCAGCTGCTGCCTCCACCCAGCCGTCGGTACAGACGCCTCCCTCTGCTCGCCGCCGAGGACGTCCCCCTGCGGCTCCCCTCCCTCCCACGCGGCCCCAGCAGCAGCCTTCATCCGGGCCGCGGCGTGGAGGAGGCCGCAGGCAGGCGTCACAGCCCCCTCAGGCCGCACGCCCCGCTAAACGCCAGGCAAAGCGACGTCCCTGAGACGGGCTGCTCAGTGATGAAGTCGAGTTTTTCGCAGGAGGCGGTAGCAGGCGCCCTCCTTCCCCCGGTGGAGGGCCGGGGGAGAATCTTTTGTTCTCAGCTCCCCGCTGCTTACCCACGGGTGGGCAGCACCCTGAGTTGGTTAAAGAAAGACTTGACATCATCACTGAGCACACAGACCGGCATGGGTGGGCTCGACGTCCCAGTGCGTCAGCCCACTCATTCCTCTCTGTCTCTGAGGGTGCGGAAGGGAGCGTGTGTCGTCCCTCGACTACGCCACTCCCTTCCCCCTCTGTCGCCAGACCCCCGGCAGAACAGACCCCCGAGGAACGCTCTGCCTTCCCTGGTCTCTTCTGTCGGGGAGCGGGCTTCGACGGTGCATCCGGGCAGGGTAACTCCTGCGCGCATGCCGGTCGACCCGCCTCGCTGCCCCTCCAGGGGGACGTCTGTGGTTCGGATGACCCCGCTGGTACACTTCCTGGAAGCTTGGCTAGAGCTTCCCGGGCTGTCCCGCTGGGTCGTCAGAACGATCAGATTCGGCTACGCGATTCAGTTCGCACGATCTCCTCCCCGTTTCAGGGGAGTTCGCTCCACGATGGTCGGTGGCAATGCCCCGGTCATGAGAGCGGAGATTGCGACCCTGCTGGCGAAGGGTGCAATCGAAACGGTCCCTCCAGCCGAGATGAGGTTCGGGTTTTACAGCCCCTACTTCATTGTCCCCAAGAAGACCGGTGGGTTACGACCGATCCTGGACCTGCACATTTTGAACCGTTCTCTCCATCGACTACCGTTCAAAATGCTCACAGCCAAACGCATTTTCGAATGCGTTCGGCTTCAGGATTGGTTTGCAGCGATCGACCTGAAGGACGCGTACTTTCATGTCTCCATTTTGCCTCGACACAGACCGTTTCTTCGGTTTGCTTTCGAGGGCCAGGCATATCAGTACACGGTTCTCCCATTCGGGTTAGCTCTGTCCCCTCGCGTCTTCACGAAGATCGTCGAGGCAGCCCTTGGTCCTTGGACAGGACCCCAGCGCCTCATGCACATCAATTGCCTCGAGCTGCTGGCAGTACGCCTGGCCCTGCACCACTTTCGAGCGTTGCTCAGGGGTCAACATGTGCTTGTCCATTCAGACAACACCACGGCAGTAGCGTACATCAACCACCAGGGGGGTCTACGCTCACGCCGGTTGTCGCAGCTCGCCCGCCACCTCTTGTTATGGAGTCAGAAGCACCTGAGGTCCCTTCGTGCAGTATACATTCCAGGAGACCGGAACCTGGCAGCCGACGAGCTGTCACGGGTCCGCCCTATCTCCGGCGAATGGCGACTCCATCTCCAGACGGTCCAGCTGATTTGGGACCAGTTCGGGGAGGCACAGATAGATCTGTTCGCCTCCCGGGACACATCCCACTGCGGCCAGTTTTATTCCCTGACCGAGGGTACGCTCGGCTCAGATGCACTGGCGCACAGCTGGCCGCGGGGCCCACGCAAGTATGCGTTTCCCCCAGTGAGCCTTCTTGCACGGGTGTTGTGCAAGATCAAGGAGGACGAGGAGCAGGTCTTGCTGGTAGCCCCCTATTGGCCCACCAAGACGTGGTTCTCCGAACTCGTGCTCCTCGCGACAGCACCTCCTTGGCCTATTCCTCTGAGACAAGATCTACTCACTCAGAGACGGGGCACTCTGTGGCACCCTCGTCCCGATCTCTGGAGGCTGCACGTGTGGCTCCTGGACGGGATGAGGCAGGTTTGAGTTCGCTGCCACCTGCGGTGGCGGCGACCATCACTTCCGCTAGAGCGTCGTCCACGAGACACCTTTATGCGTTGAAGTGGAACCTCTTCGTCAACTGGTGCTCTTCTCGCGGAGAAGACCCCCGGAGATGTTCGATCGGGTCGTGCTTTCCTTCCTGCAAGAAGGGTTGGAGCGCAGGCTGTCGCCCTCCACCCTTAAGGTTTACGTCGCGGCCATTGCCGCTTCTCATGAAGCAGTGGAAGGTAAGTCCTTAGGGAAGCACGACCTGGTTATCAGGTTCCTGAGGGGAGCGAGGAGGCTACATCCGCCTCGTCCTCCCCTCGTACCCTCTTGGGACCTCTCGGTAGTTCTAAGTGCTCTGCAGAGGCATCCCTTTGAGCCTTTGCAATCAGTAGAGTTAAAGTTTCTGTCCATGAAGACAGCACTCCTGGTTGCATTGGCCTCCATCAAGAGGGTGGGGGACCTGCACGCATTCTCCGTTGACGAAGCGTGCCTGGAGTTCGGGCCGGCTTACTCTCACTTGATCCTGAGACCCCGGCCTGGATATGTGCCCAAGGTTCCCACCACTGCCTTCTGGGACAGTCCCCGGACTGGATAAGTGCGATATCTCCTCAGTTCTTCCATTGAAGCCTTGAGTCCTCCAGCACCGACGATGCGGGCACCACTGCTGTTGCTCTGGATGCTGGCTAGGTGCCTCCATGTGCACGGTTCCCCATGGTAACCGTCTCATGTGTATTATCCACTGTAAGCCTCTCTGAGCATGTGTCTTCCCTTGGCAAGCCATCTGCCACCCCTGGAGTTAAATTTTAGTAACCACCTGCGGTTGGTACTCCAGTGATTCCATATGCGTTCCTATGCGGCCATATGCGTATTCGTAAGTCCTCCCTTCGGTAGGCATCTGGTAGCATGTCCCTCCCGGGATATGTTTCCCAGTGTACCTTGGTAATCCTGTGTCAAAGTGGGATCCCTGTAAAAAAAAAAAAAAAAGTAAGGCTCAGGGGTCCAGACTTTCGCAGGGCACTGGTAGACAGCTTGAAGATGGCATGATGGCACAGACCCCCAATCTCCGTCACTTCTGACGTAACTCGAAGTGACTACGAAAGGGAACGTCTCGGTTATGGATGTAACCCTCGTTCCCTGAGTAGGGAACGGAGACATTACGTCTCCCTGCCACTTCTGCTGTATCGCTGGGTAGACGCCGAGTTCAGTCTTGGCTCCTCAGCGAAGACATACTGCGGTTGCGTTCACTTCCTCCTTTTATACTCACGGAGTAGGGCGGAGTACGCTATGCAAATTTCCGCAGCCCCAAGGCATTGCATGCCATTGGCTCGTTTTTAAATACTCGAAGAGGATTGGCTTTCTATGCGAAACCCCCAATCTCCGTCACTTCTGACGTAACGTCTCCGTTCCCTACTCAGGGAACAAGGGTTACATCCGTAACCGAGACGTTCTCTTTCAGATCACCCATCAGCAAACGAGACTTAGGAAGATTACAAGGACTCAGGAAACATGGATCAAGGAGCAGATTGTGGGAACATCAGAACATGGACAAAGAGGTTAGTATTTCCAGGGGAGTATACGTTACATTACTGGTGCTGGATGAATCAGAATCCGTTTCTCAATATGCGTACTTGTCTGTACTTGTGTTCTTGTGGACTTGTGAAACGTCATCAGTCGCTGCCGAAGTACTGTTCCAATTCAAAGTTTACATCTAGCCAAGTCCACTTCAAATCCCCGGATGTGTTCTTGATCCGCCCTGTTTACCGAGGATGCATCGAGAGGTGACTTGTGTGGACTTGAGATAGCCAGGTAACCCAGAATGCACCTTGCACCAACCAACAAGCGTCAATAGGAGAGGAGAAAATCCACGAAATATCAAAATACTACTGTTATTAAGTCATTAAATGTAATTGTAAGAGTGTTTCAGGTGAGAATGTGGTTGTTTAAATCTCAAATCTGTAGTTTATTTATAAAGATAGCGCCTATCTGAAAAATGCATCAGACGTTTTCAGACTCGGAGTTCTGACATCCAAGCCTTCAGCAGACACTCAGCGAAATCAACCCCGACTGGAACAGCTTATCCTCGGCTAGTGCTTCTGACGTTTGCCGCCGGCTCTGATCTCTCTAGTCTAGTGGATAAACCTTATAATTTGTCTTGTGTATAAGTTTATCTTTGGTCTCATTATATAGTTTGTGCCATGGCACAAAAAAAAAGTTTTTGAGGTTTCATTACTTTATGGCTATTTAAATTTAACAACATTTTTTTATATTATCTTCGCTATCTGAACAATAAAATAAAATGACATAAGCCTGTCTTTGTTTGATAAATGTCAATAAAAATCAATATTTCATATTTTTAAAATGAAAACAAAAAGATCATGTTCATTTTGTTATAAATATATGCAGTGAAGAGAATCGCGTTGCCTGAACCACATGGCCATTAGGCTAATATGTTGATTTTTTGTTAATGAAAAGAGTCAGAGGGGTGTTTAACATATTTTGTTTTATTGTTGACGAAAAGATGCAGAGTTGTAGCAAATTTCATTTTATTGTTGCCTAAAATATAGAGTAGAGCGTGCTGAGTGATGCGATCAAGTACGCTCTGTTCCATTTGCAGAAGAACCGGACTTGTGTCCTCGCATCCTCGGGAGTTCGTTCTCCGGAGTCGAACTTGGCAAGTCTGAACTACCAAGGACGCAAGTCCGAAGTCTGCGTACTTGGTATTGAGAAACGGCTAGATTGTTCCTTGGAGACTGGTTAGGGTCTGTTCCTGTTGGAGGCTTGACCATGACTGAGTGAGAACTGGGAGTTTATATGGAGCTTGGACCGTTACAGTATCCTCCCCCTCCCCAAAGGCGCGTCCTCGTGCCGTATAACATCCAAAGGGGTGGGCGCCCTAGCGGCGCTAGTAGCTCGGAGAACTGAGGTGGAAACGGCTGTGGGCGTGGCCAGGGCGGAGCTGTCGGAACCTCGGGGGTCCAGGGCGGAGCAGGCTGTGGGCGTGGCCAGGGCGGAGCTGTCGGAACCTCGGGCATCCAGGGCGGAGCAGGCTGTGGGCGTGGCCAGGGCGGATCTGTCAGAACCTCGGGCGTCCAGGGCGGAGCAGGCTGTGGGCGTGGCCAGGGCGGAGCTGTGGGACCCTCAGGCGTCCAGGGCGGAGCTGTGGGACCCTCGGGCCTCCAGGGCGGAGCTGTGGGACCCTCGGGCGGCCAGGGCGGAGCTGTGGGACCCTCGGGCGGCAAGGGCGGAGCTGTGGGACCCTCGGGCGGCCGTGGTGGTATTATTTCCGGCCTCCGTGGGTCCTTGGCCGGCCAGGGCGGAGCTGTGAGACCCTTGGGCGGCCATGGTGGTATTATTTCCGGCCTCCGTGGGTCCTTGGCCGGCCATGGCGAAGGTGTATATCCGCTATATAAATGTAATGAATTATTATTATTATTAATTTAGTATTACAAAAGTACAATTGCAGGGTATTTATATTACGTTCATGTAAATGTATTTGTAGTATACTTAGTCTATTAAACATTATATTCATTATTATCATAACACTTCTTGTTTCCCTAGTGAATTATAAATATACCAAAATGTATTTGAAAAACATTTATTTTATGCTAAGCTCAAAATTAAATGTGTGAATGGAAAGTGAACTTTTATGACGAGAGACAGTGCTGCAATGAGAATTGGTTCTTTTTCATATTTTGGTCCACTTAAAGGGATAGTTCACCAAAAAATGAACATTCTGTCATTAATTACTCACCCTCATTTCGTTCCAAACCCATAAGACCACAAATTAAGATATTTTTTTTAATTAGATCTGAGAGCTTTCTGACCCCTGTCTGCTTATTATCTGCTGACAAGTTATTTTGACCTTCCCCTAACAGACATTCTTCTGACTATATGTAACGAATACATGTCAACTTATTCTAACCCTAACCTAACAGTCTACTTTATAATGAGAGTTAATTGACATGTACTTGCAAAGTTACTTATAGTAGAATGTCTAAAGTGGACTATCGAAATAAAGTGTAACCAGTTATTTATATGTAAGTAATAAATAATGTATTCAATATAGATTTGCAAAACAATAATGTGAATGGAATGAAGTTGATCGAGAAGCCTAAAATGGACCAAAAAAAAAAAGAGATCTGAGTCAACTTCATGGCCAATGTCGCTATGCTACTTGTTTGATTCTTTTAAAGAAGACTTGCATGTAAACACCATCAGGTGCTTTTTGAAGAATGTTGTTTATGAGCACACATACACACGCACACACACACCCCCACACACACACACTGATCTCAGTTCATCTTCCAGATAAGCAACATCCCATCTTCCCACAGTGGCTTGAGCGGGCCAGTCTCAGCTCGTGCTGAGTTGATGAATTATCCCGGCTACATAAAGCAGCGCTTGTTATTGTTTGGTCCTGATTTATCTAGGGTTTTGGACCCAGGTCAACTCCCAATCCCTCCTTCCGCCACCCCCTCTGTCTCCTCCCTTTGTCTCTCATCTGCTTTTCTGTTTGGATTGAAAGACATTTGATTGATGACCCCAAGACCCAGAGGTCTGTCTGAAGATCGTCACTAAATAAAAACACATGTGCCTGAGACAGGTCTCACAGAGGCACAGAGAGCGCTATCTTAATTTTTCCTGCTGTCACATCCGATCTGGTTTTGTTGGTTTAGCCTTTAATGCTGTGAGTTACCACTAGTCTTTACTTCAAGTGAAGCACAGATCAGTGGCAGGACGCAGCCGTAACACACACTTCATTGTTCTATAAGTCTAAAGTGATTATGAAGTGTGTGTGTGTTTGTGTGTGAGCAACCATTGCAATGCTTCAATCTTAAAGAAATTGGGTTTAACTTTAATTTAATGGTCACTTTAACACATTCGATTGACTATAAGTAATGTTATACGTACATACTAATTCTCATTTGAGTGTTAGTCGAGTAACTGGTAGGGTTAAGGTCAGAATAAGTTGACATGTAGTTCCCTTTCGTAGTCACTTCGAGTTACGTCAGAAGTGACGGAGATTGGGGGATTTCGCATAGAAAGCCAATCCTCTTCGAGTATTTAAACACGAGCCAATGGCATGCAATGCCTTGGGGCTGCGGAAATTTGCATAGCGTACTCCGCCCTACTCCGTGAGTATAAAAGGAGGAAGTGAACGCAACCGCAGTATGTTTTCGCTTCGGAGCCAAGAGAACCTCTTCACTCCTCAAAGCTGATTCAAGACTCTTCGAGACGAGCGTCCTCTTCAGTGTTGGTGTGACGGCGGTACCCAGCGAGATTCTGCATTGCCTGCGATCTGTGCAGTGGTTTGCCAGACTTTGCGCTTCTCCCTGGTAGCCTCAGCGCTGAAAGAGTGAATTTCTCTCCTCTCTGTAAAAGAGCTGCACGTGGCACGTCTTTTTAAAGATGGTTCGCCCGTGCCCTTCTGGATGTGGTAGATTTCTGTCGTCATCTGATGGTCACGAACGCTGCTTTGTTTGCTTGGGCATTCAGCATGCAGCAGCAGCGTTCGTGGATGACTCATGTTCCTTCTGTGGGACCATGACCATCTCCACACTGAGGTCGCGGCTCAATGATCTCACTAGAGTGAGAGCCCCGGTCCCCCCTACTCGATCGGCTTCCTTCACGAAAGGGGGCCCGTCGACCCGGGGACCGGGCGATCTAACGGTGACGGTGTGGGATAAAGCCCCGACGATTCCTCGGGCCACACCTCCCGCCTCAGTGCGTGAGCCAGCGGGCGCTAGTTCGACTCGGTCGGTTGTCTCTTCGGCGGCACCGGCTGCTTCGAGCAGCGCCCCAGATGATGATGCGATGTCTATCACAGCATCACTAGGCGGGCTTGATTCCTCGGGAGAGGAAGATCCGGCTGCGTTGCCTCCTTCGGGAGTCCCAGCGTTGTCCGCGTCAGATCCCGAGATGACGGCCATGCTGTCTCGAGCCGCTGGGAGTATCGGGCTAGAATGGAAACCTCCATCCTGCCCCGACCTCTCACGGATGGATAATTGGTTTTTGGACAAGGCTGCCGCTGCAAAGCCACGGCCGACTCCAATACCTTTTTTCCCCGAGCTGCATGCGGAGTTATCGCGCTCTTGGGGGGCTCCTTTGTCCACTCGAGAGCGCGATCTCTCCCCCGCCTTTCCCCCCCTCGACGGCGGGGCCGCCCGTGGGTACACTGGGATGCCCCCGGTGGAGCGCTCTGTTGCGATGCAGCTGTGTCCACAGAGCGCTTCCACCCGTGGTCCTCCTAAGCACCCATCCAAAGCCTGTGGGTTCTCGTCTGCTATGGCGGCGCGATCCTACAGAGCGGCGGGACAGGCGGCCTCCGCTCTGCATGCTATGACCACTTTGCAGGTCTTCCAAGCGAAGTTGCTCAGAGACATGCACGAGGGCGGGACTGATCCGACGGCATTCAAAGAACTGCGGTCCGCCACTGACCTTGCTCTCCGGGCAACGAAAGTGGCTGCTCGCGCCGTTGGTCAGGTGATGGCCACTAGCGTGGTTCAGGAGCGTCATCTGTGGCTCAACCTGGCGGATACGCGGAGCGCTGAGCGGACTCGTCTGCTCGACGCTCCGCTATCCCAGGTTGGCCTTTTCGGCGGTGCGGTCGAGGACTTCGCCCAACAGTTCTCCACTGCCCAGAAGCAGACGGAGGCCATCAAACACATCCTGCCCCGACGACCAGCTGCTGCCTCCACCCAGTCGTCGGCACAGGTGCCTCCCCCTGCTCGCCGCCGAGGACGCCCCCCTGCGGCTCCCCTCCCTCCCGCCCGGCCCCAGCAGCAGCCTTCACCCGGGCCCCGGCGTCGAGGAGGCCGCAGGCCGGCGTCACAGCCCCCTCAGGCCGCTCGCCCCGCTAAACGCCAGGCCAAGCGAAGATCCTGACACGGGCGGCTCAGTGTCGATCTCGAGTCTTTCCCAGGAGGCGGTAGCAGGCCCCCTCCTTCCCCGGTGGAGGGCCGGGGGAGAATCTTTTGTTCTCAGCTCCCCGCTGCTCACCCACGGGTGGGCAGCACCCTGAACTGGTTAAAGAAAGACTTGACATCCTCACTGAGCTCACAGACTGGAGTGAGTGCCCCCGATGCCCCAGTGTGTCGGCCCACTCACTCCTCTCTGTCTCGGAGGGCGCGGAAGGGTGCGTGTGTCGTCCCCGGGCTACACCAATCCCTTCCCCCTCTCTCGCCAGACCCCCGGCAGAACGGACCCCCGTGGAACGCTCCGCTTTCCCTGGTCCCTTCTGTCGGGGAGCGGGCTTCGACGCATCCGAGCGGGGTCATCCCTGCACGCGTGCCAGTCGACCCGCCACGCTGCCCCTCCGGGGGACGTCTGTGGTTCACATGACCCCGTTGGCTCACTTCCTGGAAGCCTGGCTAGCGCTTCCCGGGGTATCCCGCTGGGTCATCAGAACGATCAGATTCGGCTACGCGATTCAGTTCGCACGGTCTCCTCCCCGCTTCAGGGGAGTTCGCTCCACGATAGTCGGTGGCAATGCCCCAGTCCTGAGAGCGGAGATTGCGACCCTGCTGGCGAAGGGTGCAATCGAGACGGTCCCTCCAGCCGAGGTGAGGTCCGGGTTTTACAGCCCCTACTTCATTGTCCCCAAGAAGACCGGTGGGTTACGACCGATCCTGGACCTGCGCATTTTGAACCGTTCTCTCCATCGACTACCGTTCAAAATGCTCACGGCCAAACGCATTTTCGAATGTGTTCGGTATCAGGATTGGTTTGCAGCGATCGACCTGAAGGACGCGTACTTCCATGTGTCCATCTTACCTCGACACAGACCGTTTCTTCGGTTTGCCTTCGAGGGCCAGGCATATCAGTACGCCGTTCTCCCATTCGGGTTAGCTCTGTCCCCTCGCGTCTTCACGAAGATCGTCGAGGCAGCCCTTGTTCCCCTTCGCGAACACGGGGTTCGCATCCTGAATTATCTCGACGACTGGCTGATACTAGCACACTCTCGAGCTCAGCTTTGCGAACACAGAGACTTGGTGCTCCGGCACCTAGCCCGTCTGGGCCTTCGGGTCAACCGAGAAAAGAGCAAACTTTGCCCCGTGCAGAGGATCTCTTTTCTCGGCGTGGAGATAGACTCGGTCGCCATGTCCGCGCAGCTCACGAACGAGCGCGCGCACTCACTGCTGACTTGTCTTCGTCAGTTCGAGGGCAAGAGTGCGGTTCCACTGAAACTTTTTCAGAGGCTCCTGGGGCATATGGCATCCGCGGCCGCGGCAACGCCGCTCGGTTTGCTTCATATGAGACCGCTTCAGCTGTGGCTTCGCGATCGAGTCCCGAGGTGGGCATGGCATCGCGGCTCGCTCCGAGTCCCAGTGACTCCGGCATGCCGGCGAACCTTCTTCCCGTGGTCGAACCTCAGCTTTTTACGGACGGGCGTCCCTATTCAGCGAGTTTCCAGGCATCTCATCGTCTCCACGGATGCATCTACCACGGGTTGGGGTGCCATGTGCAATGGGCATGCAGCCGCCGGCTCCTGGACGGGGGCCCAGCGCCTCATGCACATCAATTGCCTCGAGCTGCTGGCAGTACGGCTCGCCCTGCACCGCTTCAGAGCGTTGCTCAAGGGCCAGCATGTGCTTGTCCGCTCAGACAACACTACGGCTGTAGCGTACATCAACCACCAGGGGGGTCTACGCTCGCGCCGGTTGTCGCAGCTCGCCCGCCACCTCTTGATATGGAGTCAGAAGCACCTGAGGTCCCTTCGTGCAGTTCACATTCCTGGAGACCGGAACTGGGCAGCCGACGAGCTGTCTCGGGTCCGCCCTATCTCCGGCGAGTGGCGACTCCATCCCCAGTCGGTCCAGCTGATCTGGAAAGAGTTCGGGGAGGCACAGATAGATCTGTTCGCCTCCCGGGACTCAGCCCACTGCGCCCAGTTTTATTCTCTGACCTGGGGCACTCTCGGTTCGGATGCGCTGGCGCACAGCTGGCCACGGGGCCCACGCAAGTATGCGTTTCCCCCAGTGAGCCTCCTTGCACGGGTGTTGTGCAAGATCAAGGAGGACGAGGAGCAGGTCTTGCTGGTAGCCCCCTACTGGCCCACCAAGACGTGGTTCTCCGATCTCATGCTCCTCGCGACAGCACCTCCTTGGCCTATTCCTCTGAGACAAGACCTACTCTCTCAGAGACGGGGCACTCTGTGGCACCCTCGTCCCGATCTTTGGAGGCTGCACGTGTGGCTCCTGGACGGGACGAGGCAGGTTTGAGTTCGCTGCCACCTGCGGTGGCGGCAACCATCACTTCCGCAAGAGCGTCGTCCACGAGACACCTTTATGCGTTGAAGTGGAACCTCTTCGTCAATTGGTGCTCTTCTCGCGGAGAAGACCCCCGGAGATGTTCGATCAGTGTCGTGCTTTCCTTCCTGCAAGAAGGGTTGGAGCGCAGGCTGTCGCCCTCCACCCTTAAGGTTTACGTCGCGGCCATTGCCGCTTCTCATGAAGCAGTGGAAGGTAAGTCCTTAGGGAAGCACGACCTGGTCATCAGGTTCCTGAGGGGAGCGAGGAGGCTGCATCCGCCTCGTCCTCCCCTCGTACCCTCTTGGGACCTCTCGGTAGTTTTAAGTGCTCTGCAGAGGCATCCCTTTGAGCCTTTGCAATCAGTAGAGTTAAAGTTTCTGTCCATGAAGACAGCACTCCTGGTTGCATTGGCCTCCATCAAGAGGGTGGGGGACCTGCACGCATTCTCCGTTGACGAAGCGTGCCTGGAGTTCGGGCCGGCTTACTCTCACGTGATCCTGAGACCCCGGCCTGGATATGTGCCCAAGGTTCCCACCACTCCCTTCCGGGACCAGGTGGTGAACCTGCAAGCGCTGCCCCCGGAGGAGGCAGACCCAGCCTTGGCACTGCTCTGTCCGGTACGTGCTCTCCGCACCTATGTCGACAGAACGCAGTGTTTCAGGACCTCAGACCAGCTCTTTGTCTGTCATGGAGGGAGCCAGAAGGGAAGGGCTCTCTCAAAGCAACGGCTGTCCCACTGGATAGTGGATGCCATTGCTTTGTCTTACCAGCAGCAAGGCCTTCCGTGCCCCCTTGGTGTGACGGCCCATTCCACTCGGAGTGTAGCCTCCTCTTGGGCTTTAGCGCACGGCGCCTCGCTAACAGACATCTGCAGAGCTGCAGGCTGGGCGACACCCAACACCTTCGCCAGATTCTATAATCTGCGAATTGAGCCAGTGTCCTCTCTCGTACTCGTTCCGGCCAGTACTGGACCCGCTCAGGTGTCTTCGCTTGCTCGCCACTCCACTCCCCGGACTGGATAAGTGCGATATTTCCTCAGTTTTCCATTGAAGTCTTGAGTCCTCCAGCACCGACGATGCGGGCACCACTGCTGTTGCTCTGGATGCTAGCTAGGTGCCTCCATGCGCACGGTTCCCCATGGTAACCGTCTCATGTGTATTATCCACTGTAAGCCTCTCTGAGCATGTGTCTTCCCTTGGCAAGCCATCTGCCACCCCTGGAGTTTAAATATTAGCCACCTGCGGTTGGTACTCCAGTGTTCCATATGCGTCCTATGTGGCCATATGTGTTCTTAAGTCCTCCCTTCGGTAGGCAACTGGTAGCATGTCCCCTTCGGGATATGTTTCCCAGTGTACCTTGGTAATCCTGTGTCAAAGTCGGATCCCCAAAAAAAAAAAAAAAAAAAAAGAGATAAGGCTCGGGGGTTCAGTCTTTCGCAGGGCACTGGAAGACAGCTTGAAGATGGCGTGATGGCACAGACCCCCAATCTCCGTCACTTCTGACGTAACTCGAAGTGACTACGAAAGGGAACGTCTCGGTTACGTATGTAACCCTCGTTCCCTGAGTAGGGAACGGAGACGTTACGTCTCCCTGCCACTTCTGCTGTATCGCTGGGTAGATGCCGAGTTCTGTCTTGGCTCCTCAGCGAAGACATACTGCGGTTGCGTTCACTTCCTCCTTTTATACTCACGGAGTAGGGCGGAGTACGCTATGCAAATTTCCGCAGCCCCAAGGCATTGCATGCCATTGGCTCGTGTTTAAATACTCGAAGAGGATTGGCTTTCTATGCGAAATCCCCCAATCTCCGTCACTTCTGACGTAACGTCTCCGTTCCCTACTCAGGGAACGAGGGTTACATACGTAACCGAGACGTTACTTATAGTCAGTAGAATGTTTGTTGGGGGACCATCACAATACCAGAAATTGAAGTTTTATCAATGAACAATTGCAGTAAAATACTAAAATTGTGGGTCCCACTTTATATTAAGTGGCTTTAAAGGGATAGTTCACTTTGAAATTAATTTTTGATTTGTTTTAGATGTAGGTGAGATGTAGGTGTCTTTGTTTCCATAGTATTTTCAATTTTGAGATTTTTAGGTCAAACCGTTCTTGTCTGTCAGTCATATAATGGAGGTTTATGGGGTCCACACTGGGTTTACCTCAAAGAGCATGCACAAATTAAACATGATTTAATGACTCGTAAATGTAAGTAAACATTGATGGCCTAAGACACGAAACGAGCGGTTTGTGTGAGAAAACGAACAGTATTTACAGTTTTTGCCCATTGCTTGAACACTATAGACCCATGCTTAGACTAAAGTAACACAACTTGAAGCTTTTGTTACCATGCCTCAAACACATGTACCCATACTTTAAACAAAAGCGTTGCTTTGCACTCTAGTTGCAATTCTGCAACACACTCCTTTATGCAACACACTTGGTCCTTCATACAACACTCTATTTCATACATAAGACACTTTGTTCAAAAGTGAAATCTCAGGGTGCCATTTGGAAAACACATGTATTCAAAATACAAAACACATTGGGTTATTGCAACCACTAAAATGCACATCCGAAGGCAAAACACCAATCAGCCAGCTACAAAAAGCCCTCAGTTTAGCCATTTGAAGAACTTTGCAAGCATGGATAGAGGGAGGGAGAGCAAGAGGAAGAGGAGGAGGTCAAGGTCGAAGAGGCCATGCACGGACTCTGATGATATACTGTAAGAGCAACTTTGGTGGACAATGTAATCAACCATGGCCTGACGATGAGGGAGGCTGGGCAGAGAGTCCAGCCACATTTACAGTAAGCCGCTTCACAATGACATCTATAACATTCCGACTAGAAAACAGGTATGTCTTCACCTCTCTACCTTCTACTCCAATCAGATGGTATTTACAGCACTAGTGTACAGTATATCACATCAATGACTAGAAGACCTTTTGGGAGAGGACGCCAACGCCTGTTCACACAACAGAAGGAACTCGCCATTTTGGACCTAGTGAGGGCAGACAATGCCGTCTCCACCAGAAAATACTTGCAGACAGAATAGTGTTCAACAACACAAACCAAGTGAGGATCACCACCATCTTTGAGCTGAATATGGGTAAGTGTAACTGTCCTTTACATGGACAATATAGTATTGGTGAAATCCAGTACCAGCTGAATATGTACCATATCAGGACCACATGGATCCATTTCCGTGCTGTTCATAACTTTGCTGCTGTTTACCACGGTCGGTTCTCCACCACTACGAATCGACCTGTCTTGGAAGACACAAGCGGAACTGGTAAATGGGACGGAACACTGGCCTCTGCACTCAAACTTTGTCACAATCATTCGGCCTAAATCTTACCATCACAACCTGGCTGGACTCTATGCCATCTACTCATCTGTTTTACGTAATGGATGTGCCTCGATCGATCACTTTAACCACAAAAAACAGCGAGAATTTATCTCACCAGCGCAGAAGGTCCACAGTGTGCTACTCCTTCTGTTGCTACTGTCCGGGGACGTGCAGCTCAACCCGGGACCGGTGGTCACTCGGAGTGCATCAAAGGTCAGTGGTGCTGGACGCTCTTCGGCGGCGACTGTGACGAGGGCGCCCGAGGAGGTGGGTTTTTGTGGAATACCTGTACCGTGTATCCCCATAACTGGGGTAGATGCCTCGGCCGTGGTTTTTGACAAGCTAGCCAGTACAACGGCGGTGATAACGGGGAAGTGTCAGCCTGAAAATTCTGCTCCTAATGATGTTGGATACATCAATCCTGCTGTTAAAAAACATATCGCTTATCAAACTTTTCAAACTGTTAATCACGCAAAGGTCGTTTGGGATCCGAAGCGGAAACCAAGAGGGCTTTTGGGTGCTCACCTAAACATCCGAAGTATCATCTCCAAAACCGAACAGTTGACTCATTTATTAGCTAATTCAAACTTGGACTTTTTGTGCATATCTGAAACATGGCTTCAACATTCTACTCCCATCAATGTATTTACAATGAATGGTTTCCAATGCTTTAGGCGAGACAGGACTGGGGGAAGAGGGGGTGGGGTACTTATGTATGTAAAAGACTCAATCAAATGTGAACGTATGTTTTTTAAGCCAGCTATCTCCCTTGAGTATGTTGCACTAAAAGTCGTCTTGTCTCAGCAAATGTCATTCATTATTATAGGTCTCTACAGACCCCCAACTGCTAATGATACATTTTATACAGAACTTGCTAACATTATTAAAGAATGTGACCATAATAAAGAAATAATTCTGATGGGGGATTTTAATCTTAACTGGGAAGACAAGTTAAAGAGGAGAAAGTTAAAAGCAATTACAGATAAATTTCATTTAGAACAGCTGATAAAAGGCTCAACTAGAATCACAAAACGTTCAAGTACACAACTCGATCTTTTTTTTAGTAATAAACCAGAAAGGATAATAAAAAGTTACAATCTTATCACTGGTTTATCTGACCACAACTTAACTCTGGTGGCAAGGAAATTAACTAAAAATAGATTCAAGAATAATATATCATCCTGTCGCAATAATGCTCTTTGTATACCTAAATGTAAGCAGGACACATTTAATACTGAGATACATAACTTGGACTGGGGAGATGTTTTATCTTCTGAAAATTTGGAGCACAGTTGTCAGTTATTTACATCAAAAATTAATGTTGTCAGAGATAAATTCACTGTCAAAATCAAGAGAAAAAACAGAAACAAGGTCAATCTGCCTTGGTTCAGTGAATATTTATGGAAACTGATGAAGAGCAGAGATGCTGCTTTAAAAAAGTCTATCAAGACTAAAAGAGATGCAGACATTTTGGTATACAAGGGCCTGAGAAACAAAGTGGTTAACGAATTGAGATTGGCCAAGTCACAATTTTTTCTCAAACTTTTGAAAGATGCTAATGGGAACAGTAGCCAAATATGGAAAAGTATTAACAATTTAATAGGGAGAGCTCACCATTATACAGAGGATATTCGGCTTACAATTCACAACAAGATAATAGATGACGATACAAAAATTGCCACCGCTTTTAATTCTTTTTTTATCGATTCTGTTCAGGAACTGGGAAACCATTTTAAACCTAGGGAACAATGTAGTAGCTTTGGTTTTGTAGGAGAGGGTTTTAACTTAGTTACAGTCTCAGAAGAGGAAATTAATAAAGTGATTAGTTCCCTAAGAAATTCAAAAAGCAAAGATACTTTTCACCAGGACACGATGTTTATTAAAAAACATTCGGCTACTCTAACCCCCCCTATTGCCCACTTAGTAAACCTTTCAATTACTCACAATACCTTTCCAATGGACTGGAAACATGCGATTGTAACTCCTATCTTTAAAGCTGGTGACCGCCATGTAGTCAGTAATTACAGACCCATTAGTTTATTACCAGTAATTTCTAAGGTTGCTGAAAAAGTGATCATAAACCAACTTACAGATCACATTGACAGTTGCAACCCCGGTCTAAATTCAGTCCAGTTTGGATTTAGAAAACTTCATTCCACAGAAACAGCAGTTTTACACTTAACAGAGCAAATTAGATCCGCTCTTGATAAAGGAGGAGTTGTTGGAGCTGTGTTTTTGGACTTAAGTAAGGCCTTTGACACAGTTAATCACAATGTCCTTATGTCCAGACTCATTAGCTTCAATCTTTCATCCAATACACTAGCATGGATTTCGTCTTACCTATCCAATAGAAGGCAGTGTGTAAAAATCAATGACTCACGCTCCAGCACCTTGGGGTACACAACGGGTGTCCCTCAGGGATCTGTGTTAGGCCCACTACTATTTAGTTTGTACATTAATGATTTACCTCAGCACTGTCATGATGTAGAGGTACAACTCTATGCTGATGATACAGTCTTGTACACTCATGCAACTTCAGCTCAACAAGCTGCTACTAAATTAACCAACGCCTTGGTTGGAGTGGCCGAGTGGTTGGACCAATCCTGTCTTACCTTGAATATAGGTAAGACGAAAGGCATGTTCTTCTCCAAAACTAAACTAAACCACTTAGACGTAAACATCTGCTTTAAAGGTGAACAGATTGAGACTGTGACTGAAATTAAATATCTTGGAGTGCTGCTTGATTCAAATCTGACTTTTAAAAAACACATAAAGAAAATGACAAAAATAATTAAATACAATTTGGCAAATTACAGACAGATTAGATCCTCTCTAACAATAGAGGCTGCTAAGATTTTTCTACATGCCCTTATCTTCTCACATATCGCATATTGTATCACCTGCTGGGGGCAGGCTAGCCAAACAACAATTAGGCCCTTAGAATCCCTGTACAAACAAGGCCTGAAAATTCTTGACAAAAAGCCACTCAGGCACCATCACTGTGACATACTTCAGAAGTATAATCTACTAACTTTTGAAAATTTTAGATTGTTCTCAAATTTATGCACAGTTTATAAAATTTTAAAAGGTCTGGCCCCCACATGTTTGCGTGAGTTATCTGTTACTGTGGCTCTGTGAGGACCACTAGACTAGATTCTGTATATAGCTGTACTGTACCCTTTCGCTATTCAGCATTTGGGCAGACAGCCTTTTCTATCAAAGCTGCAATACAATGGAATATAATTCCAGACAATATAAAAACATCTGATTCGTTTGGGCACTTTAAAGATAATATAAAAAACATTTAAAATTTTCGCAACAATGTATCCACTAATTTATTATTAAGTAAAATTATTTTTCAGTCACATTTACCTTTTTATTATAGGGTTGAGAAGGGGTTGTGGGTGGACATATCGTTGTATGTTGTGATTTTAGTGTGTGAGTGTGTGTGCGTGTGTGTGTGTGTGTGTGTGTGCGCGTGCGTTAGCGTGTGTGCGTGTCAGTGAGGATATTAAGTACATGTTATATGCTCTTGAAGAATGTTGGATGTTTTATGTTTGATATGCCAAATATTCTTGAATAGTGTTGATATTTTAATCTGTGTCGTATGTATCTGTATTTATTTGTGCCGGGGGACTGCAGATGTAAATTAGCCTAAGGCTAACTCTGGTGTAATGCATCAAATGTTTACATTTATGTTATTAATTGCACATGGTCCCTTTAAATAAAAATCAATACAATACAATTTTGAGAGCTACACAGGTACCTGTGTGATGGGGTGAGGGTTCGTGTAGGGTATGTGTAGCACTATAGTGCAGTAATATGTGCTATAGTGCATACAATAGCCAACATATACTCACATTTCTAGATGCTCTCCAGAATGTATGTAAAATATATATGGTGTTTTTTTTTATTATTGTTATATATATATATATATATATATTAGGGGTGGAGCCGAATCCGAATACGGTATTCGGAAAGGCACAAATAATGGGTTCCCTATCGAGGGAACTCAAACTGCGTCCAAGTGACACTTTGGGGGAACGCCCCTCAGCGTAGCGTCTCTGAAGCATGAATGAAACTAAGCCAATCTCCGATTGGATCAACGTGATGACGTGATGTGTGACGACACATAGGCGGAAGCATATATAAGGAACCGGCACACACAACATGTCAGCTTTCTGTTCTTCAGCTAAGCGCTCTCTGTGACTGTCAGTCTTATTTATTGTTTGTCTGTCTAAGCATATCTCCCTAAAATCTAAATAATGGCGAGTGTGAATTTCAGGCGGTGTGTGCACCCTTGCCCTCGCTACATCACGGGCGGGGACACACACCAACTGTGTACACATTGTCTGGGAATGCAGCACGCGCAGGCAGCTCTCGAGGGAGCTGCTTGCGAGCATTGTGAGGCTTTACCGCTCCGCGTGCTGCGTTCCCGGCTGGCCCTTTTCAATGAAGAGGGTCAGCCTCGTGAGCCCCGTGGTGCGGGACCCGCGTCCGCCGAGGCGGCGCGGCGACGCTCTTCATGGGGCTCGCAAATGGATCTGTCTGGGGATCCCGAGGCTGCTGAGGCACCTTCTCGGGATTCATCGGACAGTTCCGATGCCCTCGAGCCTCGCGCAGAAGCCCGCTCGGCGGCTTCTTCTGCGCGAGTCGAGGATCCGATGCTTGAGCTGTCTGCTTCCGAGGAGGTGGACGTGCTCAGCATCGAAGGGGGCGGGGACTTCGGGGATGACTCGCCACCCCGTGTCCCCGCATATGAGGAGCTGGTAGAGGTTGTTTCCCGTGCAGTGGCTCATTTAAAGATCGATTGGCCACAAGAAAAGCAGGAAGTGCAAGTTAAAAGCAAATTAGATGAGCGCTTCCTGCAGCACAGGGAACAACCTCATCATCGGGGCTTACCGTTTTTTCCCGATTTGCATACTGAGGTGTGTAAATCGTGGAAGAAACCCCATTCTTCTCGTGTTTCCAATCCCACTATATTAAAATATAGTAATATCATGGGGGCACGAGAGAATGGTTATGGGATGATGCCGCGGGTTGAACAGCCTTTGGCTAATTATTTATCACCTGAGTCGGCATCATCCTTTAAAGCCCCGGTGCTGCCCACCAAGCCATGCAGAGAAACATCTTCACTGGTGGGCAGGGCATATATGGCTGCGGGTCGGGCTGGTGCGAGTCTTCACACCATGGCGCTTCTCCAAGCGTACCAGGCCGACCTTCTTAAGGATATTGATGAGGGCGAGGGACCAACTCCGGAGGATGTGGCGGAGTTGAGGAAGGTCGCTGATTTGTCTCTCCGAGTCACCAAAGAGACGGCCCGCGCTGTCGGTCGCTCCATGGCGGCAATGGTGGTCTCGGAGAGACATTTATGGTTAAATCTGACGGGCATCAGGGAGAAAGACAGGGCTTTCCTCCTTGATGCCCCGATTTCGCCTTCTGGCCTGTTCGGCGACGCTGTTAATACCGTTGTCGACAGGTTTCAGGAGGCGAAAAATCAATCAGCGGCCTTCAAACAATTTCTCCCTCGTCGCTCAGTATCCGGGAAGTCTGCCCCCAGTGGGCAGTCGCAGCCTCAGCCAGGTACCAGCTCCTCCACCTACAGGCAGGTTCAGAGAGAGAGCGTCGCGTCTAGAGCCCCCCCTCAAGGAGCTTGGGGGCATAGACGGCGCTCTCAATCTAAGCCGCAAGCCAAGCAGGGCGACCTGAGGGCCGTCCTGCAGGCTAAGAAAACATCTAAGAGGTCCTAGCAGTGCTAGGATCTCTGCGGGCGGCCCCACCCGTGATGGAGCGACTGAGGTCGTCTCCCTCGCGGAGCCCGCAGGAAATCGATGTTGTTCTCCCGCCGTCAAGTACGTTTCGGGACGCATCGGTTTCCAGCGATCGCAAGCTGCTTTGTCCGCCCCACGAGCCTGCGGACGGGCAGCGATTGCGTTCGCCCATCGAGAATCGTTTTCGGTCCAGTCCTGCCGGAGATTCGTTTCAGGCGGTCGAGAACGAATCCCGATTAATACCCGAAACCAGGCTCGAGAGCCTGGTTCCCTTGGCGAAATATTTCGATGCATGGAAAAATCTAGCGAATATTTCCCCGTGGGCGCTGCGCACGATACAATACGGGTACAGGCTGCAGTTCGGGTTCCACCCACCCAGATTCAACGGGGTGGTCTGGACTGTAGTCAACCCGACGCAGGGTCGGGTATTGGAACAGGAAGTAAACTCCCTGCTGGCAAAGGGGGCCATAGAGCATATTCCTCCACTAGACAGGGAGTCCGGGTTTTACAGCCGCTACTTTATAGTTCCCAAAAAAGATGGGGGGTTGCGTCCGATCATAGATCTCAGATATCTGAACCGCTCTCTGAGGAGATTCAGGTTCAAGATGCTCACTATTCCCATGATCGTGAGTCAGATCCAATCCGAGGATTGGTTCGTCACGATAGATCTGAAGGACGCATACTTTCATATATCCATCCTTCCATCCCACAGGAAGTTCCTGAGGTTCGCTTTCGGGGGCGAAGCGTACCAATATCGGGTTCTTCCATTCGGCCTAGCTCTCTCTCCCCGCACATTCACCAAATGTATGGATGTAGCTCTAGCACCTCTGAGGCTCCAGGGCATCAGGGTGCTCAACTATATAGACGACTGGCTGATTTTGGCCCAGTCTCAAGAGCTGGCGGTTCAGCATCGAGATGTTGTTCTTGCCCACATCCAGAAACTGGGGTTGAGACTAAACACGAAGAAGAGCGTGTTGATACCAGCCCAAAGGACTACGTTCCTGGGAGTGGTATGGGATTCGGTCGTAATGCGGGCACGATTGTCGCCTGCGCGAGTCGAGTCCATTCTGGCCACAGTGGCTGGGATAAAGCTAGGCCAAGCCGTCACTGTCAAGCATTTCCAGAGAGTGCTGGGACTCATGGCAGCAGCGTCCAACATCATTCCATTTGGCCTGCTGCACATGAGGGCCCTCCAGTGGTGGTTAAAAACCAAGGGGTTCTCCCCGAGGGGAAACCCGTTCCGCACAATCAGAGTTACGCGCAGATGCCTTCGTTCTCTGGTTATGTGGAAGAAAGCTTGGTTCTTGTCCCAAGGTCCAGTGTTGGGAGCGCCATGTCGCCGGAAAACCGTTTCGACAGACGCTTTCCTCACGGGCTGGGGCGCGGTCATGGACGGCCGCTTCACGACAGGCCTATGGCGGGACCATCATTCCTCCTGGCACATAAACTGCCTGGAAATGTTGGCGGTCTCCCGGGCTCTGAGGAGCTTCCTGCCGGACCTCAGAGGTCATCACGTCCTCGTGAGGTCAGACAGCATGTCAGTGGTGGCCTATATAAACCATCAGGGGGGCCTGAGGTCTCGCCCTCT
This sequence comes from Pimephales promelas, assembly GCF_016745375.1. The sequence goes on from NW_024121239.1 coordinate 213,725, forward strand.
ATGCAGACTGGCGCATCAGATCCTCCTGTGGTCCCAGGGGAAACTGTTGTCTCTGAGAGCAACATACATCCCGGGAAGTCTAAATCAGGGAGCAGACGTCCTGTCGAGACAGGGGCTGAGGCCCGGGGATTGGAGACTTCACCCCGAGGTGGTGGAGTCGATATGTCAGAGAGGTTCGGCCCTGTGGAAGTGGACCTGTTTGCGTCTCGAGAGACGACCCACTGTCCGCTGTGGTTTTCCCTCACCCCTCCAGCCCCACTGGGATGCTATGGTGCAGACGTGGCCGAGGCTGCGTCTGTATGCATTTCCCCCGATCGCTCTGCTCCCGGGAGTTCTGGAAAGGGTCCGTCGCGACGGGATCAGTCTACTGTTGGTAGCCCCGTTGTGGCCGGCCCGAGTATGGTTCTCGGACATAATATTGCTCCTAGACGGCCCTCCGTGGGAGATTCCCCTCAGGAGGGACCTGCTGACACAGGCGGGGGGCTCAATATTTCACCCTCGGCCGGAGTTATGGAAACTGTGGGTCTGGCCCCTGAGGGGGCACAGTACCTAGAGGCCGGCCTGTCAGCTGGAGTAGTGGAGACCATACTCAGCTCTAGAGCTCCCTCCACGAGGAAACTGTATGGTTTAAAGTGGAATGTGTTTATTGATTGGTGTAGGAGGCGTGAGGTTGACCCAGTTAACTGCCCAGTGGCTTCAGTGCTGGAGTTCCTCCAAGATCGCTTCTCCTCTGGTCTTACCCCGTCCACGCTCAAGGTGTACGTGGCTGCCATTGCGGCTTTCCACGCTCCGTTGGGTGATGGGTCTCTGGGGAGACACCAATTGATCGTACGTTTCCTCCGTGGAGCTTGGAGGATGAGACCTGCGGCTCGTACCAGGGTTCCCTCTTGGGACCTGGCAGTAGTTCTAGAAGGATTGGCTGAGGCCCCCTTCGAGCCACTGGAGTCGGCTGAGGCCAAGAACCTAACGCTGAAGGTCGCTTTTCTGTTGGCCATCACTTCTCTGAGGAGGGTGGGAGATCTTCAGGCGCTCTCCATATCTAACGAGTGCCTGGAGTTTGCTCCAGGCAACATTAAGGCCATCCTTCACCCTAGGCCTGGCTATCTGCCTAAGGTGCCATCTAATGTGGCACGGCCTACGGTTCTGCAGGCATTTCATCCCCCACCTCACCTGACGGCGGATGAGGAGAGACTTCATAGGCTCTGCCCTGTCAGAGCACTAGGGATATATATTCAGAGGTCCTCTTCATGGCGGAAGGCGGACCAGTTGCTGGTATGTTTCGGGTCGCCCAAAAAGGGGTTTCCGGCCTCAAAACAAACCATCAGCAACTGGATTGTCAATGCGATTTCCACAGCTTATCAGGTGCGCGGTATGCCTTCACCTTTGGCTGTGAGGGCCCATTCCACTAGAGGCATAGCATCCTCTATAGCATCCTCTAGGGCCCTTCTCGCAGGGGCCCCCATCCAGGAAGTCTGCGATGCAGCTGGATGGGCTACCCCACATACCTTCATTAGGTTTTACAGCTTAGACATTCCGTCGACACCCGGCTCTCTTGTGCTCGCGTCCTGAGTGTGCCTGTGAGCAGCTTCACACCAGGACAGGCAGGGCGCGTTGTGGCGTAGTGGGTACTCGTTCCCCCAAAGTGTCACTTGGACGCAGTTTGAGTTCCCTCGATAGGGAACGTCCTCGGGTTACGACTGTAACCCTTGTTCCCTGAGAAGGGAACGAGAACTGCGTCTCGTGGCCACGCCTTCCCCTGCCTGGGAGCGCTTGCTTCATCACAGAAGCTGACATGTTGTGTGTGCCGGTTCCTTATATATGCTTCCGCCTATGTGTCGTCACACATCACGTCATCACGTTGATCCAATCGGAGATTGGCTTAGTTTCATTCATGCTTCAGAGACGCTACGCTGAGGGGCGTTCCCCCAAAGTGTCACTTGGACGCAGTTCTCGTTCCCTTCTCAGGGAACAAGGGTTACAGTCGTAACCCGAGGACGTTTTTTACGAATACTTATTCCGAACAAATACTTAAAAATATATTTGTATTCGGGAACAAGAAATACGTTATATCAAAAAGCTGCGTTCCTCACAAGACCGCAGTGCGCGAGTTGAGTGAGTGACTTTCAGGAAGAGGTGACTGACACAGGCTGCTCCACACAGCAACAGAGAGGGCTCGGCTGAGCGAAAAAAACACTTAACTGCATCACTATTTTTGTTGAATAGATGTTTGTACCTTAACTAGGTTCCGGAGGCAGTTTATAACTTTCGGGAAGCAGAGTTTGATCGGGAGTATATTCCATTATTGACGTCTGTAGACGGGTGCTCTCATGTTCGCTCTGTTTACGTAGCTCTGTTAGCTCGGTAACGGTAATTATTTGTTTCTTATATGGCTTGGTTGAATTCCAATGTAGAATGCGGTCTGTTATTATAACAGGCCGCTGCTTATAAGTATAACACACCGTTGCCATGAAAAACAGAGCGTTGCCATGGATTCTAAACGTAGAGACAGAACGGACTATTTTTCTTCTTTAGCGGAAGCGATACAATCGTTTTTTAAATCCACAAACTCCTTTTTATATTCATATTTTGAGTCAAATTATTGATTTATTTGGTAGGTAGCCATGTAATAAGCGGGGTAATGTAGAGCGAGGCAGCGAATACAAACCCTTCAGGCTTCGCGTCGGGCTCATAATCAACCTCCTCACTATAAATTATCCCTAACTTATTCTGTCTGCTTAGCGTCCTCCACCATTTTATTTTATTAGTTGTTGGTTTAACCATGGTTCATGAGGTAATGGATGACTGTTATTTTCTTTTCAATGACTTTTCTTGTTACATGTTCATTGCTGGATTTATAGAAAAACATCAACCAATATTGCATATCCATAATTATTATAATGGATATAATTAAAAAATCCATACACTATAAAGTATTTTTAAAGATTTTTATGCCTATTTTGAATTTTACTCGAATACAAATACAAATACTTTTCCTCCCTGAACAAATACAAATACAGATACAAATACCGGCTGCTTTGCATATATATATATATATATATATATATATATATATATTTTTTTTTTTTTATTTATTTTTTTTTTTTTTTGCTTTATCTGAATTAATCTTACTGCAATGTATAGTGCTGCAATGTACAATATTGAGTAGGCCTGTTTGCTTTTTTGGTTGTTTGAAAATGTTCCTCCTGAAAATATGCCATCTGAATAAACAGTCAAAATCAGAGACTGCAGTGTTTTATATAAAGTAGACTAGTGTGTTCCCTCTGATGTGAAAGTGTTAGCATAAGGTGCAAGTTTGTGTCATTTTGTCATCAGAGTTACATTTTGACAAAGCAATGTTAGGTTTTGATCGTAGAGTTTCAATTTGACACAGACGCGAAAGGTATATTTCCCAGTGTTGTGTCACGTTTACTTATGTGTAGAGTTTTGGCACAATGAGCGAAATTTTGCAAAATGTGTTAAAGCAATGGACAAAAACTGTAAATCGTTTTTAACTCTTGTAATCACAGTCACATCCAAGTACTCTGAGGGTGAGGGCGCAAGCGCAAGCGTGCTGGCATGCGCCGGAAAGCCCCGGAAATTATCTCTCGCGGGTGTACGTCACTCATTGTTTACACAGAGAGTTTAGAAGTGTTATCCTTCACCGTGAAGATCTAAACATTTAGATATACTGGAAATTGCAATGGAAGACGATTTCGATATATCAACAGACAACGTTTATTTTTTTCGCAACCTTGCAAGAGATCACTTCCGCCGCTTTCTGGCGCTTGCGCAGAACGAAGCACCCGTGCCTTCAGATCACTTGGACGTGGCTGTGGTTACAAGAGATAAAAACGATATAAATGCTGTTCGTATAAAATACTTTATTGTGACGTTACTATGTACTTACATTGAAAAATAAGTACAATGTACCTATTGTGCTAATGTTGTATAGTTAAATACTTTTGCTGCTATTGAGGTGTAATACGGGTAGGTTTAGGGACAGATGTGGTGGTATGGGTAGGTTAAAGTGTAAGGAATGGGTCAGCTGTGTAGTTACAAATGTAATTTCATATATTTTAAAAATACCAGCATGTAATTACAGCTGTAACTAATTTAAGTACAATGTAAAACATGTATACACAATAAGTCCATTGTATCAAATTATTTGTTTCAATGTAAATTTTGTATTCCTTTTTAAAAAAATAATGAATGCTGGGGAAGATTATAGATTACAGTTTTTCTCGATTGTTTACACACATTTTCTGCAAGCATGCCTCATACTCCTGGAACTCTACACACAAATCTAAAAACACTCACACAATCGGCAAAACCCCTCAATTCTAGTGCAAAATGAAATTTTACATTCCAAACAATGTTATATATTCTCAAAATGTTATTTTGTTTTCAAATGACACACACAGACCATCATATGAATAGACATTTATAAGAACCAGTTGAACACTTATGTGCTCAATGGAAAACACTTCTTCTCCATTCATCATAATGACTTGGGCCATTTTTTGTTCAGTGTTACACTTACTGTACTACAGACATTACATAAATAAGTGTGTTGTAAAATATTTGAGAATATTGTTTTTATACCCAGAACACACAAATACACGGTAACAAATATATTTTACTGTATTTTTCTCACAAAAACAATGGGAGATAGATCGCACATTTCATACACCCCAACCAACACAAAGTTGCACATACAGTCTACACACAAAACAACAGAAAAAAATGTGTATGCTGTTACAGTAAAAAAATAAATACTGTAAATACATATCTAAGCTGTATCCTCTCTTCGGTTTTGCTATTTTATGCTAAAGCTCTGATTTCTAATTGTAAAACTGTGTGACGTGTGTTTGCCCATGTGGTGAGTCAGTGCGAATATTTGAATTGGCAAGTGTGTTCCTTGTGAAAACAAGAGATTCTCTGCATGAAAATTGTGCCAAATGCAGAGAATTTGTGTGTAGTGTTTTACTGCAATTTGAGTGTAAAGCAGGAATTGTGCTTGTAGTTCAGCAAAATTGGTTCAGGGGGTTGGTGAATGAGTTACATGTTGTGGTCATTGTGTCTCAAGTACCAGAAAATGTGTGTAAACAATTGAGAAAAACTGTAATAAATACTTATCTGTTTGCACTGTTCCTTGCACAATACAAAGTTACGACCTCACTTTTACCCTTTTCATAGAGCAAGATTTGTAAACTAATACATTCTGATGTTTGCATCACATAACCAGTTACATGAATGGCTTTGGCATTGCACTTGCAATGCATAGTGCTCAGGTACGAGTCTCATGAAACATGACTCACAACATTTAAAAATGGATCTAAAACATCTAAAATGGAATGGTTGCTACTGTCACGGATCCATCAGCGTCAGCACCAGACACCATCACTCCGCCCACTCGTTCCAGCTCCCCAGAATACTAATTACCGTCACCTGCTCGCATCAATCACCGTGCCAATCATTCTCCCTATAAAGACTCACCTCTCACAGTCACTCACCGTCTGGTCTCGTCTACACTACGACTACAGACTCCCGCTTCACTCTACCTTGAATTGGATTACTTACCCGCTGACTCCGCGTTTCATCTGCTCCTCATCTGCTCCTGTTCCCGGTCTTCTCCTGGTCACCCGTCCGCTGCTACAGCCCATCCGTCTTCCATTCCTGCTCCAGATAAGAGACACGCTATCAGACTGTTTACCAGCTACTTACTGAACTTCCTATACTATACTCACCTGCTATTTACCCTGAATAACCTGTCTCAATAAACCTGGCTTATACTCACCCATCTGTGTTCTTCTAATCTGTGACAGAAGACCAGACCAACAAAATGCTGCAATCCACCCCTAGCACCAGCGCTACAACGAACCCACCTTCTCCTTCCATTCCCCGGACCAGCGCTTCAGCACTTGCCACATCCTCCGTAACCATTTCTTTACCATCTGCCTCTGTCAGTCCCATGGCCCAACCGGCGTCCTTCTCTGGCGAGGAGGAGGAGTGCAGTGGCTTCCTCTTGCAGTGTGAGCTCTTCATGGAGATGAATCCTCTATCATTCCCCACCGAACGATCGAAGGTAGCCTTCTTCATTTCTCTGCTTCGAGGTCTAGCGCTCAATTGGGCTCATGCCCTCTGGAAGGATCGAGGTCCTGTTACCCGGACATTCACCGCATTCTCCGGCCACTTCACCGAGGTGTTCTCTCAGTCCGCGCATTCCATCTCTGTGCAAAATCAGCTGTACCGTCTGAGGAAAGGAAGATCGTCTGTCGCAACTTATGCGCTGCAATTCCGAACCCTTGCCGCCACTCTCGGATGGAACGAATCAGCCCTCATTACCGCCTACCGTCATGGTCTGAACCCAGATATCCGTCTTCAGCTTGCGATTTATGACGACAACGTCGGTATTGAGAGCATCATCCAGTGATCCATTCGCATCGATCAGCGACGCACTGCATGCCAGCTCGACAGCCCTGCACCTCCAACTCCTCGCCCATCACCCCGCCACAACAGTCCTCCAGCACCAGAACCGATGGAAGTCGGTACCACTCGCCTGCCAGTATCATAGAGAAATCGCCGCATCTCCAGCAGTTTGTGTTTATACTGTGGAGCCTCCGGCCATCTGCTCGCCTCCTGCCCCATTCGTCCACCCCGACCCGCTGTGAGTACGGTCCAATTACCATTACCCATCTCTACATTGAAATTTACATCGGTCACTGTCACTTATATGAACCGTTCCATTCCAGTTCAGGCGCTGATCGACTCCGGATCAGCGGCCAACTTCATCGCTCTATCTACGCTAAACCGTCTTCAAACCAAACAACGAACCATCCCACATAAACTGCAGGTACAAACCATTCTGGGACAACCACTGGGACGCAGTCGGGTTGGACATCGCAGTCCCGACCTGGGGTTAGAGATCGGCTGGCTCCATAAAGAGGAAATATCTTTTCTGGTGCTGGAGGGCTCAACGGCTGAGATCATCCTGGGACGCCCCTGGTTAGAGACCCATTCTCCACACATTCAATGGTCCACCGGTGAGATCTTACAGTGGGGTAACGACTGTTTCCAACGTTGTCTATCATCCGTTATGAAGACCACCGGTCATTCCACCACTCCGGTCGGGGAAGTTTCGCTCTCCACCACCTCCGTGGAGAGTCCTCCTGTTGAACTTCTACCCGAGATCCCCACTCCTTACCGGGCGTTCCAGGATGTCTTCGATAAACACCAGGCTACCACCCTAACTCCACATCGGCCATGGGACTGTGCGATTGACCTGCTGCCTGGGGCGGTTCTACCGCGAGGTAAGATCAGGGGCGCAACTACCCAGTTTCAGAGGGGTATGCAGCAACAATTTTAGCGCCCCCCCCCCCCAAAAAAAAAAAAAATAAATAAATAAATAAATAAATAAATAAATAAAATAAATGTAATGTAAGTGTGCTGTTTAATAAGTGAGTAGGAAGAAATGAGAGCTAACAGAAAAAAATAAGTGCAAAATTGTCGTTTATTAACACAATTAAACTATAGCTACTCCACCTTGATGAACCCCCCTAAGAAAACTATAAGCTCCATTGTAACAGCAATACCAGTGTTTCTCACAGGATTTTAGGTAAAACTGTGGTAGGTGGACCTCTGTTTCTCTCGGGGGGTTCGGGGGAAAATTTACTAAGAAAATTTTGTGTTCTGTAATGTTAAATTCAGCAGTCTGGTGCACTTTGAGAGTTCAAAATTAAAAGCTCCAACCCATATTCAGGGTGCAAATTAAACAAAGAAAAATTTGAACCTCTTTTAGTTAGTGTCTGTCTACATTACACTACTACATAATAATAGTTATAATATTAATCCCATGATAGTAGGCTAATTGCCATAAAGGCTATTGTAAAACAAATGGACAGAAAAATAAAGGAAACTTTCATAATTAGTTTTGCACTAATTTCTATACTTGAAAGATACTTGCGCATAATGACGTTTCATGGGCCAGTGTGTCAGAAAAAAAAAACTAAAGCTGACTTTTTTTGACCAATGCATTACACCAGCACAGCGCCGCCAATTAAGCAAAAAACAAAACAAAAACAAACAAACAAACAAATGGGCCGCCGATGTATGAGTTTTGTGGGCCGTTAAGACAAATAAATTAAAAAAGGATGAAATGTATTGGCTGAAAAGCACGTCGGCCCAGCGGGAATCTCCCGGTAGTCCCGATGGCCACCGAGATATAGATAGCCTATGCCTGGATGTCACATTTTAAATCCTACCTGTTGGCTTTCAGCAATGCATGCAGTTATTTAGCTGCTGTCGCATCAATTGACAAGCCATCTCCTTTTCTCTCTTTCTTTTTCTATTTTTAGCACCACAGCATTTTGTTTTATCCATCTTTTTCGACGACAACTAACTACTCGTACCTGCTCGCTCAGCGCTCACGGCGCCCCCGCCCGCTCGCGATATTACCCGCCCCCCTTCTCCATGAGGGCGCCTACTACTCTAGCCTGGCTGTTAGTCCTCTAAAATTTTATATAACATTGAAGTAATGCAGAAATGATTTAGAAACGCACAACGGCAGCTACATATAGAAATACAATATAGCCTATATATAATTTTTTTTTTTTTTACCATCGCTTTGGCGCCCCCCATTGTGCTGCGCCGCATATAGCGCATACCCACTTTTTGCGCCACTGGGTAAGATCTACCCTCTGTCCATCCCGGAGCAGAAGGCCATGGAGGGGTACATCCAGGAGGCTCTCGACCAAGGATTCATCAGACCATCCGTTTCCCCTGCTGCTTCGAGTTTTTTCTTCGTGGGGAAAAAGGATGGAGGCTTGCGCCCTTGCATCGATTATCGAATCCTCAATCAAGCTACAGTCAAATTCCGCTACCCTCTTCCTCTGGTCCCAGCCGCCCTGGAACAACTCCGAGGGGCATCCGTTTACACCAAGCTAGATCTTCGTAGTGCCTACAACCTCATCCGAGTCCGGGAAGGAGACGAATGGAAAACCGCCTTTATCACCCCCGCAGGGCACTACGAATATCTTGTTATGCCCTTCGGATTGTCCAACTCACCCGCCATCTTCCAAGGTTTCATGAATGAAATATTTTGAGATCTTTTCAACCAGTTTGTCGTCATTTACATTGACGATATCCTCATCTACTCTCCCGATCTGACTTCCCACATCCATCACGTACAAACAGTACTCCAACGACTCAGAGACTATCAGCTCTATCTCAAACTGGAGAAATGTGAATTCCACCAAAACACCATCCAATTCCTCGGTTACATCATCACTCCACACGGAATCACCATGGACCAGAGGAAGGTGGAAGCTGTTATCAACTGGCCACAACCCACCACTCGCAAAGAACTTCAACGTTTTCTGGGATTTGCCAATTTCTATCGCCGTTTCATCCAGAACTTCAGTCCCATCAGTTCACCACTCACCGATCTTCTCAAAAGCGGGACCAAGTCTCTATCCTGGAATACTCGAGCTACCCAAGCCTTCCAAGCTCTGAAAACCGCCTTTAGTTCTGCTCCTACCCTTGCCCTTCCAGATCCAGCCTTACCCTTCATCGTCGAAGTGGATGCCTCTACCTCGGGGGTAGGAGCGGTCCTCTCTCAGCGGCAGGGGAATCCACCTCAACTCCATCCATGCGCCTTCTATTCCAAGAAACTGTCCCCGGCGGAGCAGAATTATGACATCGGCAACCGGGAGTTACTGGCTATTAAACTAGCGTTGGAGGAATGGAGGCACTGGCTGGAGGGAACTCAACATCCTTTCACGGTTATTACTGACCACCGCAACCTGGAGTACCTCCGAGAAGCAAAATGACTCAATCCCCGTCAAGCTCGTTGGGCACTGTTCTTCACTCGCTTCAATTTCTCAGTCACCTATCGCCCTGGAGAAAAGAACGTGAAAGCAGATGCACTATCCCGTCAATTCCAGACCGAGGCACTTCCTTCTGAACCCAAGACCATTCTCCCTCCAGCCATGGTTGTAAGCCCCATCCAATGGAGTATGGATGATCACATCGCCGAAGCCACACGACTCGAACCTGCTCCGCCGGGAGGTCCAGAGGGACGGGTCTATGTTCCAACCCGTTTGCGCCTGTCCCTCATGGACTCAGTGCACACCTCTCCGGGCTCTGGTCACCCAGGCAGCCAATCCACTCTCTCGCTTGACCAATCGTCCCTATTGGTGGCCGGGTATGGCCCAGAATGTCTCCCGGTTCGTCAAAGGATGCTCAGTCTGTGCCATGGCTAAAGTTCCCCGTCACCTCCCAGAAGGCAAACTGGTCCCTCTGCCTATACCCACTCGACCCTGGTCCCATCTAGGAGTGGACTTCGTCACCGACCTGCCCGTGTCTGATAATCACACCTGCATTCTGGTAGTAGTAGATCACTTCTCCAAAGCGTGCAAACTGATCCCTCTTCCGGGTTTGCCCACAGCTCTTGAAACTGCAGAAGCTCTATTCCAACACATATTCCGAAACTTCGGAATCCCCGAGGACGTCGTCTCCGATCGAGGACCTCAATTCATCTCTCGGGTGTGGAAAGCATTCTTCAATCTTCTGGGTGTGACCGTCAGCCTCACTTCTGGATACCATCCCCAGTCAAACGGCCAGACTGAGCGGAAGATCCAGGAGATAGGGAGATATCTACGGTCATACTGTCACGACCACCAGGACTGCTGGAGTCGTTTCCTGCCCTGGGCCGAGTATGCGCAAAACTCCCTTCGACAAACCACCACCGGACTCACCCCATTCCAGTGCATACTCGGCTACCAGCCGCCGCTATTCCCTTGGTCAGGAGAACCATCTGACGTCCCAGCAGTCCATCATTGGTTCCATACGAGCGAGAGAGTCTGGGACTCAGCTCATACTCACCTCCAGCGGGCTGTTCGGAGACATCAGAACCAGGCCAACATTCGACGTGCCGATGCCCCTCAATATCTTCCTGGACAATTGGTCTGGCTCTCAACCCGGGACATCCGTCTCTGACAGCCCTGTCGTAAGCTGAGTCCCAGATATATTGGTCCTTTCGCGATACAGAGGCAGATCAATCCCGTCACCTACCGGCTATCACTTCCCGCTCATTACCGTATTGCACCTACCTTCCATGTCTCACTGCTCAAGCCATACACTAACCCTCTAACTCCTTCTTCCCCAGGGTCTGGTGCTTCGGATGTGCCCCCTCCTCCTGCGGATCCGGAGGATGACAACATTTACCGTGTCCATGAGATCCTCGACTCCCGACAACGGGGCGGCCATTTGGAATACCTCGTTGACTGGGAGGGATTCGGTGCTGAGGAGAGATGCTGGGTCAATCGGGAGGACATTCTGGATCCCTCGTTACTCCAGGACTTCCATGCCACTTATCCAGATCGTCCAGCGCCCAGGGGCCGTGGTCGTCCCCGTCGTCGGTCCCGTCCGCCAGCTGGAGCTGGCCGTGGGGGGAGGGGGTACTGTCACGGATCCATCAGCGTTAGCACCAGACACCATCACTCCGCCCATTCGTTCCAGCTCCCCAGAATACTAATTACCGTCACCTGCTCGCATCAATCACCGTGCCAATCATTCTCCCAATAAAGACTCACCTCTCACAGTCACTCACCGTCTGGTCTCGTCTACACTACGACTACAGACTCCCGCTTCACTCTACCTTGAATTGGATTACTTACCCGCTGACTCCGCGTTTCATCTGCTCCTCAAGCCTCAAGGCGAGGCTGCTTAATGAACTTCCTATACTATACTCACCTGCTATTTACCCTGAATCACCTGTCTCAATAAACCTAGCTTATACTCACCCATCTGTGTTCTTCTAATCTGTGACAGCTACAGCAAATGCAGTTTTTCTATCATGTTTACTTTTGTTAACAATATCGATTAGGTATAGTTTAGGGTTTAGTATAGGTGCTACATTATTTTCAAATGTGATAGAGCATAAATATGTGGTAATGTGGTAGAGCGTACGCTGGCGCGCTTGGCTGCCGCTGCTCACTGGGAGTTTTCCTTTTGGACTGTTTTTATTTAAATCTTTTGGTCTGTTTTATTTACCCCATAGTTTTTTTTTTTTTTTGAACTTCACTAAAAGAATGTTTACTCAAATGCCACTCAAAACAGCAACAGATAAAGGACCAAACAATCACTGTTATTTTAGGATTCTTCACATCATATAAGCGCATGTTATCACCTTTTTTTTTTTTTTTTTTTTAGATTTGTTTTTATTAACATTTACTTACAAGATGTTAATAGCGTGTACAAAGGATCTACAGTTTGATACATTACTTACATCTTAAGTACAATGAATGAACATTTTCAAATTTTGAACATCAGACAGAAAATAAATAAAAAGTAAATAAAATCAAATATTAAAAGAAAAGCTAATATCACATAAACATTTCCCATCCCACCCCCCACCCTCTTCCCATGTATGGTTTTTAATTTCTTTTCATTTATATAAGCAGTCTATACAGTTTATACATATATCCCATCTGTATACTCACATGCCTAAATATTACTCACAATAACTACATCAATAAGGAAGTTATACAGGATAGACCCACAGAGGGCTAATTCGAGTCAGGTCCAGGAGGGCTCATACTAACATGGTGAGTCAAGTCTAGGGAAGGCAAAATGTCTATGAAAGGGCCCCAAATTTTCCTAAAGGCTACATGCTTCCCTCTCACATTATATAATATCTTTTCGGGTGTGCAGTAAGACACAAGCTCATTTATCCAATGTTTTACTAATGGTGAATTTTCAGATTTCCAGTTGATCAAAATACATTTTTTAACTGCAGTACTTGTGAGTAAGATGAAATATTTTTTGTAGTAGTTCACATCAATTGAGCTTGTGTCCCCCAGGATCCATAGTTTTGGATCCTGTTCAATTTGACTTCCTATTACCCTTGATGTTAACTCAATGACACGTTTCCATAATTCTTCTATCACTGGGCAACTCCATAGCATGTGTATAAGATCACCATCGATCATTTTACATCTCTGACATTTGGAAGAAATGTTGCTGTCAATTTTATGTAACCTGTAAGGGGTGTAGTATGTCCTATGAAATATATTAAATTGAATTTGCCTGTGCTTTGTGGAGGTTAGCACAGTCTGTGCTTGTTCCAATAAAAGACACCAATCTGCCTCCTCATATGTACAGTTTAGGTCTTTTTCCCATTTCCCTTTTGTAGATATTTTATCATAAATAGGTAACTTTCCATTAATGATACCATATATAGAAGATATTATTCCTTTTGTTGATTCATTTAATTTATTACATAGGTGGAATTCAAGAGGAGTTTCTTTCGGGATATATGGGAATGTTTCTTTGGATTTCTCCTTAATCCAGTCTCTAATTTGTAGAAATTTGAAGAAACTTTCTTTAGGAAGTTTGAATTTTTCATTTAGTTGTTGGAAGTTAGCAAAAGTATCATTAATGTATAAGTCAGCAACTGTATGGATTTCTCTTCCCCTCCACGCCCGCAACACTAAGTCAGCTATGTGACGTGAGAGATTGGGATTGCCCCACAAAGGTGCCCTTCGAAGAAAAGAAATATTTGTGTTGAGAAGTGAATGAGATTCTTGCCAAACAGCAAATGTGTTCAGTATTATTGAGTTGTTTGTGAGTGCAGTTAAACATTTTTTTGTGCCTATGAATGGAATATCCTTTAAAGCCACGGATTTCATCTCATATTGTTCTATTGGGACCCATCTAACCTCACTATTCTCCGCATGCAGCCAGATCCAAATCGATCTGTACTGAGAAGCAAGATAATAATTCCTAAAATTTGGTAAGTTGAGCCCTCCCCTTGAATATGGAGCCTGAAGAGAGACAAGTTTGACCCTAGGGTTTTTTCTCTGCCATATAAAAGGAGTTAAAATTTTGTTAAGTTCTTTGAAGAAGCTTTTGAACATTAATCGGAAGACATTGAAATAGGTAGATAAACTTGGGTAAAATGCTCATTTTAATAGTATTAATTCTTCCTATGAGAGACAGTGGAAGATCAATCCATCTTTGAAGGATAAATTTGGTTTGTTCCAATAGTTTCATATAGTTCTGTTTGAAAATATGCTCATTCGATTTACCAATTTGTATACCCAAATATTTGAACCCAACGCTGCACCATTTTAATGGGTCAGTGAGTGTTCTAATATTATTGTCTTGTATATTCAGTGGTAAAATCTCACTTTTAGTGTAATTTAATGTATATCCTGAGGCTGCACTGTATTCTTTGAGGCATTTCAATAGAGGAGGGAGTGATGATTGTGGATCAGTTATATACAATAAAAGATCATCTGCATACAAAGAAAGTTTATGTTCATTTGTGCCGAATTTAATTCCTGTTATGAAAGTGTTAGATCGGATGGCGATGGCTAATGGTTCGATTGCGAGTGCAAAGAGTAGGGGATTTACCCCATAGTTTGAACAACCTGGACAGAAAGTCCTCTGTTTCTGTTCCTCACGATTTTGTATGGAGTCTTTTCGGATTGTTTTTACCATTCAAAAATCCGACTAACCTGAGGGGCTCTTTGTCATCGCGGGCTTGGCTGGAGTCCACCGTGGGAGATTTTTATTTATTTATTTTTTTAATTTTGTTCTGTCGGCTGCTCCTCTTGCTGTCGGCGCTGGCTCATGAAGACGGCTATCGGCAAACAGGCTACCTTGTCGGCCAGCGGCTGATGAAGCTTGGCGGCGGCATTTGTCCTTCTCTGGCATGGCGCTCAGTTACTCCTCTTCACAGCTCCACAAACTCAATTCTGCATCTCCTGGATTTAACATCTCCATTATAAATGATCTTAGAATTTTGCGTCGCTCCCGTTATGTCCACCGGAGTGTACGCAGATGCTTTGTTTATCACCAGCATGCTGAGCAGTACATTCCGTCAATCTGGTCGCCCGTCGCACAACTGATACGTCATCAGAGCGCTGCCACCAAGAGGCTATTTCATTCCAAGTTGGAAATAAAACGTGGAGTGGATCACAGCCTACTTCGGCACCTACAGAGACATTCTGTCACCCTTAACCCAGCACCCCCAGTCAAAATCGAAGTTTTTAATGCACAATCCCTTAATAATAAGGCATCTTTTATTCATGACCACATCATCAATGAGCATATACACTTCATGTGCCTAGTTGAAACCTGGCAACAACCAGAAGTTTACACTAGTTTGAATGAAGCCTGTCCCCCTGGCTATACCTACTTAAACAAGGCCCGTACCACTGGCCGTGGCGGTGGTCTTGCCGTTGTGCACCGTGTACCGTGTAGAGTCTGAGCTGTCCCCCCTGTCCTTGCTTGTTTACTCTTCTTTTAAATGCCTTGCATTCAAATGTAAACTGCCTCTTTCCACTACAATGCTCCACTACAATTTACCGGCCTCCCAAACCGAACCCAGCTTTCATTCCTGAGATACACGATCTCCTTACTATGTTTTACTCAACCCCAGGGAACATCATCATACTTGGTGATTTTAACATCCATATAAATGATCCCTCCTCCTACTCGGTTGCTGAATTTATTAATGTTCTTGACAGTCTTAATCTCACTCAACATGTCACTGTCCCAACACACTCCAGAGGCCACACGTTGGATTTGCTGATCACCAATACCATCTCTATCAGCAATCTCTTGGTACATGATCTGGGCGTGTCAGACCATAAGGCCATTTCAATGGAGCTTCCCATTCTGTCCCCCCCCCCCCAGTAAGACAAGCAGACAAATCAGTTTCAGGAATCTTAAAAACATCAATCCAGTCACCCTGGCTTACGACCTCCATCTTTTATCAGCCGCTAATCCCCTCTCAGTCACTGAATCCGTGGCTCTTTATAATTCATCACTAAGCACCCTCCTGGACCATCATGCCCCAGTCAAGTCCAGAACCGTCACCTTCAAACATTCAGCCCCCTGGTACACCAGTGAGCTGCGACTGATGAAAAGAACCGGGCGTGTCCTTGAACGGCGTTTCATAGAATCAGGGCTTGCTGTTCATAAGTTAGCATACCGTGAACATCAGAGGTCCTACAGCAAGTCCCTCAGTGACACCCGGTCCCAGTTCTACTCCCATATAATCAACAATAGCCTTGGTAACTCCAACCAACTTTTCTCAACCATAAATCATCTTCTCAAACCTCGGATCCCCCTACACTCTGAGAACACACAGGAGCGTTGAAACATCTTCATCTCCTTCTTCAACACAAAAGTTAAAAAGATCCGTTCTCTTCTCTCTAGCCCCTCTGTATCTGCTCACTCGCACCCGCCCCCTCTACTCCCTAGCTCCTTTGCTCCCCCAGTTACATTCACTGACCCTCATTCCGGCCCTACACAGCTCCTCCGCTGTTTTACGGACACTACTCAGCATGAAATTGAAGACCTTCTTCGGAAGATGAAGCCCTCCACCTGTGCTCTGGACCCTTTTCCCTCAGCCCTGTTAAAAAGTCATTCCTCTGCAATAAGTCCCATGATCACCAATATCATTAATCAGTCTCTCCGATCAGGCCATGTCCCTATGTCTTTGAAAACTGCGGTCATAATGCCAATCCTCAAAAAGCCCTGCCTTGACCCTGAATTACCAGCCAACTACCGTCCCATCTCCAACCTCCCTTTCTTGTCTAAGGTGCTGGAAAGGGTAGTCTCTGCTCAGCTCCACAATCATCTCGCAACAAACAGTCTCTATGAGAAGTTCCAGTCTGGTTTTCGCTCTGGCCACAGTACGGAAACTGCCTTGGTCAGGGTCACTAATGACCTGCTGATGACGGCTGATGTTGGGTCTCCATCGCTCCTCATACTTCTTGATCTCACCGCAGCATTTGACACCGTGGATCACCATATTCTCCTTCACCACCTTCACTCCTCTGTTGGACTCTCTGATAGTGCTCTGGCCTGGTTTTCATCATACCTCACGGATAGAACTGAGTATGTATCCCTGGGTGCTGCTAAATCGGACACACACTCTGTCACTTGTGGTGTCCCTCAAGGTTCAGTCCTTGGCCCCACCCTCTTCACGCTTTACATGCTCCCCCTTGGTCATGTCATCAGCCGGCATGGATTATCTTTCCACTGCTATGCTGATGACACTCAAGTCTACATTAAAACAAATCCTAATCCCTCTGAAGCCCTTTCCACACTTCAAACCTGCCCGGAGGAGGTGGATGGCGGCTAATTTTCTGCAACTCAACAGCTTAAAAACGGAAGCTATTCTTGTTGGCACTCCGCATCAGACCCGGTCATCCACCATCACCAGCATCACCTTCTCTGGTCATGATATCCACCTCTCACCCTCAGTCACAAACCTTGGTGTTAGAATGGACCCTCACCTGACCTTTGAGGCCCACATTAATCATCTATGTAAAACCTCTTTCTTTCACCTAAGGAACATTGCAAAACTTCGCCCAATGCTGACTTTCCCTGATGCCGAAAAACTTGTCCATGCCTTTGTTTCCTCCAGGCTGGACTATTGCAATGCACTACTAATCGGGATCCCAAGCAAGAACATCAAGCAACTGCAGTACATACAGAACTGTGGGGCTAGGATCCTGATGGGCTTGCGGAAGTACCATCACATCACACCCATCCTTAAATCGCTTCACTGGCTTCCTGTCCAGTACAGGATTGAATACAAAGTTTCCCTTCTGTCACATCAGTGCCTCCATGGCACTGCACCATCATATCTCAAGCAGCTCATCACCCCCCTTTCCCCATCTCGTCAACTCCGTTCTGGACAGGCCTATCTTCTTCAGCCTGTGAGGACAAGGCTTCTTACTATGGGTGATCGACCTTTCTGTTCAGTCGCGCCTACTCTCTGGAATGCTCTCCCTGTCCAACTAAGGGTCCCTCAGACTGTTGACTCTTTTAAAAAAGGCCTTAAAACCCATCTTTTTAGAAAAGCCTTTTATGGCTAACTGTGCTTTTAGTTCATTTATTTTATCTTTTTTTTTAATGTTCCTGTTTTTTATGTTTTTAATGTGTAGCACTTTGAGGTCATTAAATTGATGTAAAGTGCGTTACAAATAAAATATATTATTATTATTAAATCTTTTAGCACCACTCACCAGACATTTCATTTCCAAACCGTCACAATATGTACAACCAAGGTAAATTGTTGCTACATTAACCTGTTTTGGGAAAAATTGAATGCTATTTTTAGTACCACTACAAAAGTTTGCAACAAAATGTCATGAGTCTGAAATGATATGAGTCTGAAACCGCTCCGTAGAGCTTTGATAATGAGGCGTGTCTTAACCGAACCAGGAAAAAAAAAAACCTTTGCACTCAATTGGATAGTCAGACAGACCTACAACCAATCAGAGCAACGCAGTAAGTTAGCATAGCATAGTTGTCAACAACAGAACTTACTTATTTTAGAAGTAAAATAACGAGTGTTGCTTCTTTCACTTGGTCCTTCATGAGTGCGACCAAAGGAAAAACCACATCGACCACAGGCTTTTCATTACGTCCCATCTTCTTAACTTAGCGACCGTCAGAGCCAGCTGATAAGTTACACTTTTGCCGAATATCTTTCCAATCGACAAATGCCTTGATTTCAGTTTTCTGTTTGTCTATTAAAATTAATGCGCTGTCGATTAATTTTAAAAACAGACGCGACAGCGGAATCTATATACTTCTCAATTCTCCAGCTACAGTCATTTCTGAGGGAAACCAGTTAGCGTTCTTTGATAACTTGATGATTACGTCCCTGCAGATCATCTGTCCATCATCGTATAAAGCCTGCCCTGGCAATCTAATTGGCCCGATCATTTTTTGCCTGATCATAATTACTCCTCTATGGATCGAGTCCAGACCGAACTTTCCGACCAAAAAATGTCGTGGGCGGAGTTCGGGCTGGCATCCAGGCTAGCAAGAAGCAGCATATTATTAATATTTTTTTTTTTTTTTTTTTTTTTTTTTACAATGGTTAATAGTTATGGTCAAACAAATAGTTTGTCTTTTCTATACAACATAAGTCCCCAAAAAAGCTCCAAAACAACAACAAAGCACCATAAACATATCATAAAAGTGGTTTAAATGGCTCATGCACTATATTCTAAATCTCTTAAATCCATACAATAGCTTTGTGTGAGGAACAGATGTAAATAATTAGTTTGCTGAAAATCTTTTTTACGTCCAACTGATTTGAAGTTTGAATATTTAGAAGCAAATGTAAAGAGGGGTAAAGTGTAAATTTTGTGGTGCCAAACAAACAATCTCAAATAAAGAAATATTTTTTTTTTTTAATTTGCCATTGGTCTGATGGAAACAAATAGTCCTGCCCCAAACTCATGCAACTGGTTCATTCAGATATTGACAGAGTCAAGGTCATGCTACACTCTTCTGGAACACTATGGGTCAGTATAAAGAGGAGCATTGTACTGCAAATAAAAGTGTTTTGCACAAAACTTTGAAACAGCAAGCCTTTCTTTCATGTACATAGAAACTTTGCTTTTTTCCAAGATCTGTGAGTCATCTCTGGAAAGCTAAAAAAAACTTGAATGGTCTGGAAAGGTCATTTCATTAAATTCACTTTCTTCAACAGTATGAAAAGACATCTGATCATCATAAATCCCACACACATGAGTGTTAGTTTGTGTGTATCCACTCCTCTGTTGTGTGGCTTTCCAGTCTATGGACTTCTGTAAAAGTCTCAGTTTGCTGTCCATTAAAGTGCCTGCACACTAGAGAAAGCTCTGAGGGAGCATTTGACGAAGAGGAATGTGCAGAATCAGTTTTTTGGGGGGGCGTTGAAAGAGAGGATCAGTTTCAATACTGTAAATTTAATTTCCAAAAGCACAAAAATCGCCATTGGTCTACGAGTGCCTAAATTAGTGACTTTTGTTCAAATAACGGATCATCGCTTTTGTAAATCGTTGAGTTTTTCTTAGACCTTGCAAATCATTCCTTATAATCTATGAATTCAAACTGTAATCTGAGGGGATTTGTTTCTGGACCCAGATTTTAAATCAGGATCCAACACAGTGCCAATACTGAAAGCATGTACAAAATCAAAAATATAATTAAAATCAAGCCAAAAAAAAAAATTTGGTTGATTATTGGTTTCTAAATGTGTCCTGCACAAATCATGTGTATCTTCATTGCAACTGCTTTGTATGAATTTCCAACTCACAAGAAAACATTATTTTGCATAATAGTGATTTTGTATGAAACCGTACAATGTGATTTGTACAGAAACATGACTTTTTCTGAGAAAAAATTAAGCAAGCATGAGGGTCCACCCCTAATCATATTCGTCATTAGGGTGTAAGCAGATCGTATAAACATTTGTGAATGAGATCATACAATTTCATGCAAATTAGACATCAATTTCAAAACGTAAAATAGAGCCATAAGAGTGTGTTATTTATTTTATCTTGTGTAATTTTCTTCATGTTTTTAGAGAATAATGGCATGCCACGCATTCTTTCCAGGTTGTGATCTGCTGATTTAGCTTTGCTTTCCACTGACCCTTCGCTAAGCCACGCCCGAAAAATGCTACTGGCCAATCGTGTCTTAGCAACTGTAACTAGGCGTGGGAGGTCTGGCAAGCTTTCGAGTGAGGGAAACATGCCAAAGCATTGTGCGTATGGATTGTGCAAATCTGACACCCGGTATCCTTAAAGTTTGGATGGGGAAGTGGAAGTTTTTCCTTCCCGAAAATCTAAAAGCCAAGGGGAGAAATGATGGGCGTGATCAAGCAGTGTGAGAGCAGTGGCGCAAAAAGTGGGTATGCGCTATATGCGGCGCATAGGGGCGCAGCACAATGGGGGGCGCCAAAGCGATGGTAAAAAAAAAAAAAAAAAAAATTATATATAGGCTATATTGTATTTCTATATGTAGCTGCCGTTGTCCGTTTCTAAATCATTTCTGCATTCCTTCAATGTTATATAAAATTTTAGAGGACTAACAGCCAGGCTAGAGTAGGCGCCCTCATGGAGAAGGGGGGCGGGTAATATCGCGAGCGGGCGGGGGCGCCGTGAGCGCTGAGCGAGCAGGTACGAGTAGTTAGTTGTCGTCGAAAAAGATGGATAAAACAAAATGCTGTGGGGCTAAAAATAGAAAAAGAAAGAGAGAAAATGAGATGGCATGTCAATTGATGCGACAGCAGCTAAATAACTGCATGCATTGCTGAAAGCCAACAGGTAGGATTTAAAATGTGACATCCAGGCATAGGCTATCTATATCTCGGTGGCCATCGGGACTACCGGGAGATTCCCGCTGGGCCGACGTGCTTTTCCTTTTTTAATTTATTTGTCTTAACGGCCCACAAAACTCATACATCGGCGGCCCATTTGTTTGTTTGTTGTTTGTTTTTGTTTTGTTTTTTGCTTAATTGGCGGCGCTGTGCTGGTGTAATGCATTGGTCAAAAAAGTCAGCTTTAGTTTTTTTTTCTGACACACTGGCCTATGAAATATGTCATTATGCGCAAGTATCTTTCAAGTATAGAAATTAGTGCAAAACTAATTATGAAAGTTTCCTTTATTTTTCTGTGCATTTGTTTTACAATAGCCTTAATGGCAATTACTATCATGGGATTAATATTATAACTATTATTATGTAGTAGTGTAATGTAGACAGACACTTACTAAAAGAGGTTCAAATTTTTCTCTGTTTAATTTTGCACCCTGAATATGGGTTGGAGCTTTTAATTTTGAACTCTCAAAGTGCACCAGACTGCTGAATTTAACATTACAGAACACAACATTTTCTTACGGGGGAGCATGCCCCCGAACCCCCCTAGAGAAACAGAGATCCACCTACCACAGTTTTACCTAAAATCCTGTGAGAAACACTGCTATTGCTGTTACAATGGAGCTTAGTTTTCTTAGGGGGGGTTCATCAAGGTGGAGTAGCTATAGTTGAATTGTGTTAATAAACGACAATTTTGCACTTATTTTTTTCTGTTAGCTCTCATTTCTTCCTACTCAGTTATTAGATAGCACACTTACATTACATTTATTTATTTATTTATTTATTTTTTTAAATTGTTGCTGCATACCCCTCTGAAACTGGGTAGTTGCGCCCCTGTGTGAGAGACCCATTCACAACTAAATGTCGACAGGATTACTAATAGGCCTACTACCCCTGACTAAGTCACTTTAACCCAATCCGATCGCGGCTCTCCCATTGCTAATGTTATTCCACGAGATTTATGGACAAGCTGTTTGATTTGTAATTATTAGCATTATTTTCACATTTCACTTACCCACTTACCCTGCTGTGCACAAACATAGCTGTTCCTCAGTTTGTGTGTTTCCCATTTGAATGGTCAGCATATGAGGCGGCAGCTGCTTGCGCTGGGACTATAGGCTTTAGCTGCAATTTTTAAGAACTGATTATCTAATCGGTTGCATATTATGTCGTGGATATATCCCGCAAATGGAATACTGCAGTCCCTTTTGTCTTGCTCTCTCAGATATTTCACATTTTCGCCAAAAATTATTAATTATCTCATTGGGAATGTCTGACACCAGTGCATACACACTGTAATAGATGTGCCAGCCACGAAAACTTGACAGGCGTAGCAACAGTAGCTAGGGAGGGTTGGGCTTAGCGAAGGGTCAATTGTATAGTTCCATTAGATGCACAACCTTCAACGTCTCCAATAAATAATTTGACAAGCATTTTCCATCCCCTTTATAGGCTTGTTAATAAGGCTATTGATTCTGTTATCCTAACTATGAATATATGGTTATTTGCATTTTTTTAACATCCCTGCTACCCTCTCAACCCAAACAGCAGAGACCGTGGGCCCATTTTTGGGTAGTGTCCCACGAGATGATAACCACTGCTCTAGTGTGTAGTCACACTGAATCACATTTCTGTCTTGGAGAAACTGTTGAGACCCTCTTCTAATGGGTTTTCCAATATGTATGTTTCTGAGGTAATTCACTCTTACGATGTTATGAAAACCGTCTGTCTAATTGTGTGTGAGCCTCAGGCCTCATTCTGCACCACAAGCCTTTGATCACACTGCCTCAGTGTTTTGTGGATATTACATAACCATCTCTACTGGCTGTGTTTCAGGCTACCTTCTCTTTTCTTCACGGCTGGTATCTCTCTTTCTCCTATTCATTCTGTCTTTTGTCCCTGTTAGTGCCAAATTATTTTTTGTTCTGTCTATCTTTCTACCTCTTTGTCTTTCTCTCAGCCTCATTACCGTGGTTAAGTCCATAGACCCCCCCCCCCAATTGAACAAAACAAAGCTCAAAATTGACCCTAGTAAAAATGAATATGATGTCATCATTTACTCACCCTGATGTTGTTCCGAACCAGTGTGACTTTCTTTTTTTGGTGAAAGTGACACTAAAAGTGAAATGGAGACTGAGGCTGTTGAGCAGCATGTAACAAAGTTATCATAAAAATTGATAATGCACTATGGTCAAAGTCTTCTGAAGTCATTCAATAGCTTTGTGCAAGGAACAGACTTAAAAAGTGTTATTCACTACAAATCTTTCTCTCTGCCATAGTTTTAAATTATATTTTTTGTTTATGTATTTAAATTGTGGCTTAGTTCCATTATGGATTTTTTTTTTTTTTTTTTTTTTTTTTTTTGTGAATTAAAAAGTCCCAGAGAAGCACATATTTATTTATTTGTTTGTTTGTTCCAGTCCCGGAGAAGCATTTTACTTTGTACAACTTGTAGAGTAATTCTGATATGTGCAATGACATGTTTTCTTTCTAATGAGCATTTATTTATTTATTTATTTTGTCAGGCACCACTTTAATGGCAATGAAAAGGTTATTAGTTTTTAAAATGCCTTATGTTTTGCATTTCATTGGTACTTAACAAATTTAACTTATTTAACGAATCAAACAAAACTTATCTTACAGTAAGTCCATGCATGCTTTTTTGCAAAAAACTGAAGTCCATCTCTTTTGACAACAAGACAAACAGTTGCAAAATCACTAAATATGAAACATTGAAAAACAATGAAAATGATTAAAGCAGAATTAAAAATAAAACAATGAAGAAACTGATATACACAGTAGGGGGGAGTTGAAAGATTTCTGTCAGATTACAGCAGCACAAGTTGTGTTTACTTGCTACTCATGAAATCCTGTCATTGCCACTGTAATGATGGACAAAACATGATAAAAACTTGCAGCTCGACAATTGAAAGCCGGGTCATAGGCACCAGTGATGCGCGGGTTGATCCGAAATGAGCGGGTGCCTGCGGTCACCCGCGGTTACCCGCAGTTACGGGTCATCCAAAAATGTTTTTAATGATATTCGGGTCACGGTCGGTCGGGTCGTTTGAAAAAAAGATGCCAATTAAACATTTGTATATAGTACTAGACACAGTTTTTGATGAAATATACAGCCCTACACATTATTGGCTGAATAACTGGCACGAAGATAACACACGAGCTCAGTCTAAACAGTTCTCGGTTCTATACTAGTGATTCGAGAACCGCTGTGCCTGTGCGTTCGGTATACGCAGTATCAGCTGCTCGTGCTGATCACTTCTCTCAACAGTGGCAGCAACATGTCTCGGTTCAGTGAACTGTTGGAGTTACTGGAGTAAAATATAATTCAGGATATTGATTTATTTCGATTCGGAGGCGACTGTCAGGCATGTCTGAAAGTGAGTAACTTTAGTAACTTGTGGATCAGCACTGACGCAAGACGCTAGAACGATTCAGTTCGAGTGTACTGGTTCGACCGGTTCACTAAAAAGAACCGGTTCAAAAGAACGATTCGTTCACGAACCGGCCGTGTCTACGATGATCACTACAGTC
Source organism: Pimephales promelas (assembly GCF_016745375.1). The sequence continues at coordinate 238,455 of NW_024121239.1, forward strand.
TGCAGAGAGATGGAGGCGACAAGAGAAAAGGTGAAGACTGGGGAGTGGAAGCTCCGCAAACACACAAATAGAAAGAGTAAAAGTGTGGGAGACATTTGCTGAAATAATGAAAGATGATGACCAAAGTGCTGGCTTTGCCTTTGTTATGTGTAGGCCTACCCCAAATAGCAAACTGACATTGAATCAACGTGGAAATTTGACATTGAAACAACGTTGATTTGACATTGTTTTGCTCATCGAATTAACGTTGAACCAACGTCAGACGCGTCATTCTTTCAAAACTAACGGAAAATCAACTTGAAATCAACGCGTTGTTTCAACGTTATGAAAGCAAACCAATTTTCGATTTCATTTAGCTTTGAAGAATGCCGCGTCTGACGTTGGTTCAACGTTAATTCGATGAGCAAATCAACGTTGTTTCAATGTCATGAGAGACGTCGTTTCCACGTTGATTCAATGTCAGTTTGCTATCTGGGACGTCTTCTTGCGATGCTGTGTTGTTACACGTCTATATGGCCCAATAACGCTCCGATGAGCATTTACTACTTTAAAAAAATGCGGTCAGGAAGCGGGTCGAGTACAATGTTTTTTTTTTTTGCGGTCCGAGTTGCGGGCGGGTAGTTGAAAACGTCGGTCGGTTGCGGGTTGTTTATACATTGACCCGCGCATCACTGATAGGCACTCGTCAGTCATCTTGAAACTATAGCTGTGTCCCAATGTGAAGGCTGCGTCCTTCGAAGGACCCAGCCTACCCAACCTTCGAAGGACACTCTGAGTGTACCCTTCGTGGGATAATTGCGCAACCAGGTGTTCCCTATTACCGCTCCTGGCGCCAAGCAACAGTGCGAGAGTACAGCCACCACCCTGATCATTCATTTAATAAAATCAAGTAAACAGCTATGGAGACAGAATTTGGCTATTGTCATTTTTTTTGTTTGTTTTATAAGCTATTTTTATATTTTATGTTTATATTTTCATGTCTTTAAATGAGGGGCAATATATATATATATATATATATATATTTTTTTTTTTTTTTAAATCACATAATTTCAATTCCCCAAAAAATATTTTGATATGTACAGTTGGCCAGAGCTGGTTTACTGCGTAGCTAGAGGCTGCGTCCTGAATAGCCAGATTACACTCTAAACTGTTCAAATTTATCGGTTGTTAACTTACTTAAATAATGTAATGAAATAGCTTAAAAATATTAATAATGATAAAAAAAACATTGGCACGTATATACGCTAAATTCAAATGTTAATAGCACCTTGATGCAATTTTGAAGGCTATTTTGTCGGCGATTTTGTTTTTATTGTCTACAGAAATGGACCATGATGAATACATGCTGTCATTAAACTAGAGACCCTTACAAAAATAATCAAATGTCCAGAGCCATGAATTCTCTTTTATGTACAAATTTAAAGTTGCATAAAATAACGAAATAATGAATAGGCCTAATAAAGAAATAATGTATGTAGGCTATAGGCCTAATGCGAAATGAGTTACGATGAAAAAAAAAAAGGCCGCGGATTGCAAAGGACCCAGCCTATTCGTCCTTCAAAGGACGCACCATGCATGTACCCTTCGTGGGATTTCCTAATTGCGGAACCAGGTGTTCCCTATTACCGCTCCTGGCGCCAAACAGCAGTGCGAGAGTACAGCTGCCACCCTGATTATTCATTTAATAAAATTGAGTAAACAGCTATGGAGACAGAATTGGCTATATTGTCATTTTTTTAATATATATATATATATATATATATATATATATATATATATATATATATATATACTGTGTAGTGTGTATATATATATTGCTGGAGGACATGGGAGCAGGAATATATATATATACACTATTATAGCCAGAATTGTATATTGGGGCAATATGTAGGCTATTAGCCTATAGCCAGAATTGTATAATAAATTACTTAAGCAGAGAGTCTTATTTCTTTCGTTTTGAATTGTTCTGTTTAAAAGTAGACATATGTGAGGTGAGTAGGCCTACCTTTTATGCTGAGTTTCGTTAATTTATAGGCTAGCTATAGGTGGCCTATTTACCTCTTATTTATTAAAAGCTTTCTGTTTGATGTCTGTGTGAAAGTTTTTATGTATCTTTTAGTGCCGCTTTCAGAGCACTCAAGTCCGTATATAGCATTGTTTATTTCTCATAAATGCGAATACAATAAAATAAAATTAAATTAATATTTTATTTACTGTGGAGACTGAGGGTCAACCCTTCTTCATCTGGTGATTACCGTTAGTATTACCGGCTAGTATTACTGTGGTTTGCACAATGTATCCTAATTCACAGGCTACCTTGATGTGATTTCATAGTGCTTTTTATTGCATACAGAAATGGACCATGGTGAATAGGTATATCAGCTTGTCAACCATATTTGAATATTTAAAACCAGTTGAACATAAAAAGTACAGTGCAAGGTAACGCTCGTCATCGGCAGCTGCCTGTCGGTCACAGTTGCGACAAGAACAATTCTCCGTGGACCGGTCCAAGCGCTTCAGATGTGCACTTTCATATGGGGGGACGCAGCTAGTTAACAAAGAATTTAATATTGTGACAATAGACCAACATTTTGTTAGCCTACTTTAATTTTCAAAATAGGGGGAATGAACTTCACAGCCTACTTCATAGGCTATTCACGTAAATGTGAAGTAGCCTAACGTTACTTTCCCCCCTCACAGGACAGCAACACTACGCATTGTTTTACATTAAACTACACTAAAGCAGGCAATCCTATAGTTTAAATGTATCAACCTTGCAAACACTCAGATGCCAATACAAAAATAAACAATGTCCAGAGCCATGAATTTTATTTCATTTAACACATTTAAAGTTGTGTTAAATAATAAATTATGAATAATAATGTACATAAATGTATTTTTTCTTTTTCGCGTTTCCACAAGACAAATAAAGCCACACAATGGTGACGAATGAGTTGATGAAAAAGAAGATGAAGAAAAATCTTTTGGCTGTTAACACTGTTCTCTGGCTATTTGATTAATGAAAACAATACTTTTAGCCTATGTTTAAATGTGAATTTGCCGTCCGCCACCGAACTCTCAGCCGCCCAAAAAAATGCTGTCGTCACCAGCGCAATGACTTATGGGGTAGGATAGGCCGCGTAGGATCGGGTAGGATGCATTTATGTATCCTCTCTTTTTCGGCGAAATGAAGGGTGCATTTGGCCGTCGCTTTTGAATCAGGGTAGCCTTCGTCGCGCCGCGATGACGCAACCAGCCTTCGAATACGGCCTTCAGAGGATGCATAACTGAATTGGGACAGCCTTCATCGCGCTGAGGTGACGCAATCGGCTTTCAAATGCGCCCTTCGGAGGGTGCAGCCTTTGAATCGGGACAGCCTTCATAGCGCGGATGTGACGCAATCGGCCTTCAAATACGGCCAAGCGTCCTTCAAATGCGGCCTTCGGAGGATGCAGCCTTCACATTGGGACACAGCTTATATGATTCGATTTGCGTCTTCTGATTGGTTTCCGTGGACTTTGGAAGGATTTTGCAAAGTGAAGTGCTATTAGCGGTTTCTGCCAAACTAACCGGTATTTCAGCCCGTTCTCATCCTTTAACGTCATATAGAACGCTATATGCAAAAACGGCGCTATACTACGCACATGGCACCCTTTATCGTTAATATAACACACAAACCCAAGACGTCATAAATTCTTTAGCTTGAATATGACACGCAGACCCTACCCCACACCTAAACTTAGCCCTCACAGCGCGTGTTATATTAACGATAACGGGTGCCATGTGAGTATAGCGCCGTTTTTGCATATAATATTCTATATGACGTTAAAGGATGAGAATGCGTTGGGTATTTATGAATGGGCTAAAGTTGGATTCAGTGAATTTGAAGCGAAAGTATTTGATAAACGTATAGTATATCCAGAGAGCATTTGCTCACTATTATTACTCATTTTTGACAGAGGTGGCATTAAGCAGCTTTTGCATCTGAACTCTTAATATGTTGTTTTGTTGGCTCAATGTTGTTCTCATTGGCTCGGTGCTGTGCATGCTGGCGGCACACTCTGTTTTGATTGGCTCAAGTTTCAGCTGCTGTCCACTGTGCTGGAATGACTCCGCAAGGTTGACCCTTGACCCCCGAGGGTCATCGTCCATTACCACATGAAACATAAATGTCAGCAGCCCTCCTGCTAAAAGCATTTGTCTTCTGGTCGGTCATCGGTCACAGCCCACCTGCTTTTACCACGTCTCCCTCACATACACACTCAGATAAATGAATCTGAAACATTGAATGCTTTCCAGCTGGTTTGAACTATAGCAGACATGTTTAAAGTGCTGTGGATTTGTGTTGGTAATACACTCACACACTGAAAAAAATAAGTTTTTGTGAACTGTTATGTAAATGTTACGCCACAGTTATATACCTTCACTTATACCGAAGTCCTATTCAATGATATCCAAGAACAGATGCATTTAATATCAACCATCAGGATAATATTTTCAGCTTTGGTTTGTATTTGGAGAAGGAATGGATTAAAATCATATGTGGAGCTGGAAGCTGATTGGTTTATCTTAACGAATGGCCCAAGAGGATGCTGTTACAGGCAAAATTGCCGAGAATTGCGACTAATGATGCCTTAGAGTGTAATGGTAATTGACCCATCAATCGAACAAACACTCTTTCCCTAGAGCATGACTACAGTGCATTCACTGTTCATTCATCTGCCTAATGCGTTCTGTCAATACTCACAATACTACCAAAGGATTGATTTGATTGTTGGAATGTTTTGTATTCTGTTGTATTCTAGACATGTTAAGGGCGAATACTACTGTTTTCTGTCCTACAATTTTCTGTAATAAATACATGGACAGTTAAACTTTAAACATATTTTTGGACTTCCAGTACTTGTAGCTGTAGATAATTTTGGGGGTTCCTCCACATCTTGCTCTCTTTCATTTCTGTGGTCATTCTGAAATGCAAATTCATGTGTTTTTTGAGTAAAGTTGATGTAGGCTATGCAAAAGTGTCCAGTGCGTTACTTAAAAAAATTAAGAAATGGTAACTTAAAATTTCCGCGTTCATTTAACTTAAAATGTTTTGTAATATCAATTACTATATTAGTATTACACATAGTATATTTAAGTTCAGTCTACTAAGTTAAAATTATGTCAATTGATTTATTTTTTAGAAAAAAAGCAAATAAATCTACATTTATATAATGTTCTGTTTTATTTCAATTCAATTCCAAATTTTCATTTGAAATACAACAAAACGTGAATTTTCCATGCCCTAAAATCATTTTCCTCATGAAACATAAAAAAAAGAAAATTAGTTTGTTTTAACAAATTAGAGTATTGCTAAGCATATGACCAGAATCTCAGAAGCACCAAAGCTATATGGTTTGTTTAGACTCATGAGTTCACATCAGTATTACATTTTAGGTACCAGCTCACCTTTTCTCAGGCTAAACAATAGCTGCTGAATAAAATTTTAATTGTTTTTCATACAGTTGGTTACTCCAGGGCAGGGCATAAATCAGTCTGAAAAAAAGGACACAGAAGGCCTGAGGTTAGTCAGTTCACCAAACATCCTTCCAAATCGTTCCTTACTCTAGATGGGTTTAGCTGAGGACTTTCTTGATCAACGCAGTTGATTCTCATAGAGTTTGTATGAGTCCTTGTCAGCTGCATCCTAACAGAGGAAGAAAAAGATTGACAAATACATTATCATGTCAGATGATTCTGGTGTCAAATACTCAAGGCAATATGCTGCATTCATGCCATGTGGTATTACTGTAATTTTGAGATGACAAAATGTGACGTACTCTGAGACATTTATGTTCTTTGACTGGGAATTATGCATTTTAAAGGCAACATTATCCACGGCTAAAGCCTTGTTCACACCACATGATTTTAATACGTCAGGCTGAACTGGGGTGCATTTCCCGTACAACGACATAGTTCACTGTTTCACTACCATAGTACAATGCATCGTTGGAAAAATCAACTAGCTAGTCACGACACCCCTGTTTCCCGAAACCCACTGTCGCAAAGTATCGTTCAACCACGTTGGTTTCGCACGTGGTGGAGTATTAACTACTTTTAATGAAACTGTTTAAGATCCAATTAACGCTAGATTTGTTTTATATAAATTACAGACATGTCATCTGAGGACTATTTCTAATTGTTCTCAGTTGTTTTGCTTTATTACCAGACTCAATATTTGGCTCGTTCTTACATAGTAGAACACGTTCGCACATGCGCACTCTTCAAACACGCTAGTTCAAATCTTTTGAAAAACTAAAAGACGTTATAGTTTTTTTTCGATTGCTAAACGACAGTGAGCACAACTGGAGCTAAATGTGCAAAACTCTAACTACAGTCTGCACTACGAACAGTCACCTGAGCACAACTCTTAACACACGGCTCAAAACAGGCTCAGTGTGCACAACACACAACCCTCACTGAGATAACACACACTGGCCCTCATTTATCATTGTTGCGTAGAAACAGGCGTATATTTTGGTGTAAGATTATGCTTACACTCCTCTCACCGCCTGATTTATGAAGCTGTGCGTACCTTTAAAATCCAGGTGTACGCAATGCCTGCCCTTGATAAATCCCGCGGCCGAAAACGATCGTCATTAGAATAACACGCCCCTAAATATTCAAGTCTCCGCTGCCCCACGTCCTAATTTTACGCCATGGACACACGGAAGACGGCAAAGAAGAGAAACTTTTCCGACGTGGAGCCGAAATGACCTATCATAATGCATTATTTTACAGCACGTCTTTTGAAATGAGCATTCAATTTTAAATCACGTCACATGTATAATAGTGATGATGATGATGATGATGATGATGATGATGATATGATGATGATGTGAAGTAAAGTACCATTCATTCACATTAATAATTGCATGACAATTTGTAATATTCTTCTTATTAAGATTTGTATTAATGATGCTTATTGTTATTTAGAAGAAGGATGTCGTTATTATTATTTGTATTATTATTATCATTTAAATTTTATTATTTTGTCAGTCTGAATTATTTTTTGGTCATTGAAAGCCTTTCATTACCGAACCGAGTCTGTGCGCACCTGCCGGGGATAGCTAATCCTAAAACGGCAGGGTCCACATTCTCGCAACTGAAGGAATACATATGCTTACAAATCAGATGCTTTGGTAAAGTCACACAAATTAAACATTGAAGTCAAAAATAAACACTGAAGTTTATAATTTTGTTGTTTTTTGTAATAAAGTTATTTTTTTTGTTTGTTCATTTTATTTTTTACAGTGGGTCATAATATATCATCTTTTAGTTTGTCAGTGCGTTTTGTGGTGTTAGGATTTTTCTGCGCATTTCCTCACTAACTCAAAACGTGCGTACACCACCTCCTGAGCTGGTGTAGGATTTGAGCGTGCCGTACGCCAACGTCCATATTGATAAATCTCAAAGTCACCGTGGTTTTGAGTGTACGCCAAGTGTACGCTGGAAATTTGGTGTACGCACTTTTGATAAATGAGGGCCACAGTCTACTCAGAACACACTGAGAGGAAAAACACTAGCATCAAACACCAATACAGAAAATACAAACTTTTCATCTTTACAGTTTCAACAATTTCTGTGACTTCATACAAAGTAATATTTTCTTCAAAGAAAAGAGTGACATTCTTTCATTTGATATATTTACATTTTAGAACATAATAATGGAAAATTAGCAGTTTGCTTCAATAGTCTGTAGTATTACAGTAATGAGAAAAAATGTAGAAACTAAAAGTACATACTGTAATACTGTAACCCTGCCTCTCTCAAGCATCAGGCCACAAGTTAGGCACATAGCCTTGTTTAGGGTATAAGAATGCCTTGACCATCCCTGGTGCAAATTCAAGGCATGTAGGGGAAACCGAAAGGGCCTGAAGGTCACCGACTCACTTAAGGGATGAAATAGCTAACAGAAACACTGTTTTAAAAGTGAGAAATTTCTCTGAAACCGAATCCAGGGGCTCAAAGAGAACCCCAGATAAGCCTTCAAGAACAGTAGCCAGATCCCAAGCCGGCACCCTAGTACGAGTTGCAGGCCTCAGCCTCAGTGTGCCACGGAGGAAACGTGTAATCAAGGGGTCTCGACCGAGGGAAGTACCCCCTACTAGGGCGTGGAAAGCCGCAATGGCTGCCACGTAAACCTTGAGCGTGGAAGGACATAGACCTGTCGAGAAACACTCTTGTAGAAACTCGAGAACTGTGTTGACTGAACAATTAACCGGGTCCCACTGGCGTTGGCGACACCAGGAAGTAAACACTTTCCATTAAAGTGCGTAAAGTTTCCTCGTAGCCGGAGCTCTGGAGCTTAAAATGGTCTCAGCTACTTCCGCTGACAGACCACTACTCATGAGTTGGGCCCCCTCAGAGGCCACACCCATAGTTTCCAAATCTCTGGCTGGCGGTGAAATATCGTGCCCCCTGCCTGCGACAGAAGGTCTCTCCTGATGGGCAACTCCAGGGGAGGCCTGTCGAGAAGATGAATGAGGTCCGCAAACCAAATACGACTTGGCCAGCGTGGTGCTACTAGCAATAGACTTATCCCATCCTGGCATATAGGCATACAGAAAAGGCATACAGACGCAGCCTCGGCCATGCCTGAACCATAGCATTCAGCCCCAGGGGGGCTGGTTGAGTGAGGGAGAACCAAAGAGGACAGTGCGTCGTGTGCTGAGATGCAAACAGATCCACTTCCGCCTGGCCATACACCCTCCAAATCTGCTCCACCACCTCGGGGTAGAGCCTCCATTCCCCCGGCCTCAGCCTCTGCCTCGACAGTGTGTCTGCTCCTACATTCTGGGCCCCTGGAATATATACTGCCCTCAGTGAGAGCAATTTCCCTAGGGACCACAGGAGGATCTGGTGCGCCAGTTTGCACAGTGGACGCGAACGCAGACCCCCCTGTCGATTTAAATAAGAGACCACCGATGTGTTGTCTGTCCGGACAAGCACATGATGGCCCCTCAGATCTGGGAGGAAATATCTCAAAGCCTTGAAGACAGCCATCATCTCCAGGCAATTTATGTGCCAGGAGAGATGATGACTCCTCCACAGACCCTGAGCTGAACGGCCTTCCATTACTGCTCCCCAGCCAGTGAGGGAAGCATCTGTCGAGATAGCCACTCGATGGCAAAGAGCTCCCAACACCGGACCCTGGGACAGGAACCAGTGTTTCCTCCATATAATCAAGGCGTGGAGACACCGCCGTGTGATCTTGATCATACGAAGTGGGTTCCCGCTCGGGGAGAACCCTCTGGTCCTGAGCCACCACTGCAGAGGTCTCATGTACAACAGGCCAAAAGGTATCACGTTGGACGGTGCTGCCAAGAGACCTAACAGTCTCTCGAACTGTTTCACAGTGCGTGACTGGCCTAGCTTTAGCTCCTTTGTGGCGGAAAGGATAGCAGCTACACGAGCGGGCGACAGCGTGGCTCGCATCGTGACTGAATCCCATACCACACCAAGAAAAGTGGTTCTCTGTACTGGAGAAAGCACACTCTTCTTGGCTCAACCCCAATTTCTGCATATGTGCGAGAACGACACCTCGGTGCCGAACCGCTAACTGTTCTGACTCTGCTAGAATCAGCCAGTCGTCTATGTAGTTCAGAATGCGTATGCCCTGCAGCCTGAGCGGGGCCAGAGCTGCATCTACGCACTTTGTGAACGTGCGGGGTGATAAAGCTAGACCGAATGGAAGTACCCGATATTGGTATACTTTGCCCCCGAAAGAAAACCTCAGGAACCTCCTGTGCTGAGGGAGGATGGAGATATGGAAGTACGCGTCTTTCAAATCTATCGTGACGAACCAGTCCTCGGATCTGATTTGAGTCACAATCTGCTTGAGTGTCAGCATCTTGAACTTGAGTTTCTGAACTGAACGATTCAATAGACGAAGATCTAAAATTGGACGCAACCCTCCATCCTTTTTTGGAACAATGAAATAGCGGCTGTAAAAACCCGATTCCCTGTCAGGTGGATACACCTGCTCTATAGCTTCTTTTGCTAATAAAGCTTTCACTTCTTGCTCCATCACCAGAGCCTGCTTGGGGTGTACCAACGTGGGCAGCACCCCGTTGAAACGTGGAGGACGAGAACCGAACTGGATTCTGTATCCTCTCTCTATCATCTGCAGGACCCAACAAGAAATATTTGGCAGATTCCTCCATTCTGTCAGAAATTCTACTAGGGGAACCAGCCTCTCGAGGCTGGCCTCTGATGTATTTAAAACACCCAGCCCGGGGGCCTGGAACATAACGGCAGAAACCAACCGGACTGACTGTTTTTGAACCCCCCTCAGAAGGTTCCCGTCCGACGCAACGTCTAGTCGACGCTGCGCCAGACGTTCTCTGGCGACCACTGCGCCCCGAAGCACCAAGGGTGGCGGGGTGGGCAGAATTGTCCCCTGAGGACCCCGAAATGAACCGGGCACCGTATACTGAGGTGTACACCGGTTCACTTTGGTTGGGGCCGTCCTCACTGGTCTGACACCCGTGGCGTCAGGACCTTTTCTTTTGTGCCGAAGCCTTCTTAGCCTGAAGAACGGTCCTCAGATCCGGCTTCGACTTCGAAGGCTTTGGCTGAGAGTGTTTCGTCTGCCTCCAGTGTTTTTGCGGAGGTGCACGAGACGCAACACTCTCTTTTTGTTGCGCACGATATGATGAGCTTGACGGCTGGGGCTGCTCACGCCCAGCAGCCCCAGGGGGTTAGACACGGCGAGGGAGACATTTTTTAAATGCCTCGGACTGTTTTTTAGCTTCCTGAAATCTCTCGACGACCTCATCAACAGCGTCGCCGAAGAGACCATCAGGATTAACCGGGGCATCTAAAAGGAAGGAACGATCTCGGTCCTTTAAATCAGTCAAATTCAACCACAGATGTCTCTCAGTGGCCACCAGGGCTGCCATAGACCGCCCAATTGTTGTAGCGGTCTCCTTAGTAGCCCTGAGAGACAAATCTGTGGCCCGACGAAGTTCTCGAATTTCATCGGGTCCAACTCCCTCACTTTTATCCAAATCCCCCAACAGCTCAGCCTGGTATGCCTGTAATACAGCCATTGTATGGAGGCATGCACCAGCCTGACCTGCTGCCGTATAAGCTTTGCCCACTAACGTAGATGTTGTTTTTAATGGTTTAGTGGGCAAAGCTGAGGCCTTCAGAGACGATACCGAACCGGGTGACAGATAGCTCGCGAGCGTCTGTTCAGCCCGGGGCATCGCCTCATAGCCGTACTCTTTCAGCCCCCTTATACCCGAATAAATATGAACTTGAGGGCTGAAAATACGTGCAGAGTACGGCTTATTCCATGTTCTTGATATCTCATTATGTAAATCGGGAAAGAATGGAAGGCCTCGTGGTGGAAGTAAAACACTAGATGAAAGAAAACGCTCGTCGAGTTTGCTTTTAGGACGCGCGTCCTCTCTTACAGCTGGCCAATCAATATGTAATTTTTCAACCGCTCTAGTAATCACTTCCACCAACTCATCATATGTGGGAGAAACAGATGGCGAGTCTTTTTCTCCCGTGTGTCTGCTTAAACTGTCGATGCTCAGTACATCTACCTCCTCAGAGCTAGAGCACTGAAGCATCGGGCTCTCTCCCCGGGCAGAAGGAACCGCAGCGCGGGCTTCTGACACCGGAGCGAGAGCACTGGATCCTTCAGAAAAGGAAGGCGATAAGGCCACAGGACCCGTCTCCAACCCCTCTGAAAGATCCTTTTGCGATCCCCAGGAATGCATTCTCCGCGCTGCCTCGGCAGACGCGGCTCCTGCACCCTGAGGATCGTGAGCCTGGCCGCTCTCATCAAACAGCGCCAGGCGGGAGCGAAGCATGCGGAGCGAGAGATTCTCGCAGTGTTGGCAGTCAGCCACCTCGAAGGCTGACACCGCATGCTCCACTCCCAAACAAATGACACAAAGCTCGTGAGTATCCCCACCCGTTAAATAGCGCAGGCAGGGAAAAGCACAAAGCCTGAACATTTGTTTCGCCATAATTCCGTTTCCAATAATAATCACAGACAACAGTAAATAAGACAGACAGAGACACAGATCGCTTGCTGAGGCAACAGAAGCTAATGCCGGTTTGCACCGGGTGCTCTTTTATCATTTCCTGGTCATGACGTCATCCGCCCATGGTGGTCATGTTTCCTATTGGACTAGTTGACATAGATGCTTCAGACGCAGTCAAGCTGGAGGCGTTCCCAAAAGCGTAACAGTGACGCATCGCGAGTTCCCTCGATAGGGAACAGCACGTGTGTCAATACCCAGCGAAGAAGAAAACACAACATGTGAAAATGGACATCAGACAGAAACTAGTGCTGCACACTGTTTGCGCGATGATTTGCTCCATAGACTTGCTCTGAGAAAAAAAAAAAAAAAAAAAAAAAGAAAAACTAAGATTTACCCAGTGATCTATACCCATGCGTTGCTATGATTGGCTGTACTCATGACATCACTGAGGTTGAGTCACGTGACGGCTCTGGATATCTAGCATGCTAGATATTTTTCTGGGCTCTGCGAGCGTCTTCGCTGCGTTGTTGGCTCTTTCATACTAACAGATTGGCAAGCATTCATTTCCCGCTAATCCCCCGCGTTTTGCACGCGATAACACCCTGACCTGTCGGCGAGCTCAACGATTTGCAAATCGGGCATAAATCCGGCTTAAAATCCTGTAGTGTGAACTTGGCTTAAATGAATCAGCAGCAGTAGGGTGGTACACTGGTCATGTGGTAAAAGTAGGAGTATACAGGTTGCAATTACAAGATTACAAGAATTACAAGCTTTTTTTACAAGCTCAATCTCATAATTATGGTAACTACAACATGGCGTGAATGCACCTATACTGTATATACCTGGTTTACTGTAGAATGAGCTGGCCATTGAAGTACCATCAGGCTGATGTTAAAGCTTGTCGTTGACAACTTTTCTGGGAGGAGCAAACATTAAAGGGGGGTTGACTGCTATTTTTCTTTGCATGATTGTATTTATGGGGTGCAATATAACATGTATTCGTGTTTTTTTCTTTTTTAAAAAGTCTTATTTTTCATAAACTTCACCTTTATTGTCAGCCGCGCTCTCCTCTGTCCTCTGAACGACCGGTTGACTTCCTGAGTCTATGAAACCACTCCCTCAGAAAGGGGCAGTGGGCTCAGATTCGTTAGTTTGGCCCGGTGTGTTGTGTGTTGTTGGCTAAACTGTCGCTCACGTTGTCCGGAAGGTGAACGCCCATTACCTTTACGGGCGAAACGTGCATGTCATTAGCTCCGGTCCAGATGTAAATATGTGTCGATCTGCAGTATCAGTTTGAGGCAGAATCAGACCGATAAAGCCGCGATGAAGAGAGTCAAACAGAACCTCACCACACACGGCTCTTACCAAACGTTTCTGAATGATAATTTGCTACATTTTTTTAACTTTATACACGTATGTTTTACACAATAACATCTGACTGGCAACAATAGCAACTGACTGGCTACTAATGTTATACTCAAACAGCGTTGCCAAGTTTACATTCTTGATCAAATCAAAAATAACATCATAAAACATGAAAAATACATTTACAACATTAGTACTTCATGTTTGTACGCATTTGTCGTAGACACAAAATAGCATAACTAGTAGCCTAGTGGCAATAAAGCTAGCAATGGCATTTGAAAAAAATAAAACAGAAGGATTATACATGCAAATACATTTAAAATGATTAAGTCTTAGCCTACTTACAGGTTGTGGCCCAACAACTGCTGCCTCTGGTTTTAAAGTCGAAACTGCTTCATGTTTTAGTTACAGTTTCTTGTTAAATCCGGCATTAAACTCGTGGAGATTCTGGAAGCTGTCTTCCGTAAAATGCGCAGCACAGAGAGCTAGATTACGATCGTCATTTGAACATAATCAAACATAAATTGTATCCATTGTTGACGAAGTACAGCGTCCGTGGGCAGCTCAAACAAGACCTGACAGCTGCGTGAACACAACACACTCGACGAGCTGGAGCTGCTGAAATATGCGCATGCCCTTTTTTGCATTTTGTGACATCTAAAACCCAGCTGTAGTCCCAATCGAGTCGTTTTTGTAGGCAATATACTTCCTGATTTTTAAAAAGACGATATCTCTGCTTACACTGAACTTTCAGCGCTGCAACTTTGCAGATACTGTTCATGCACCAACAGCAACATTACACACTATTTAAAATGAAAAAAATGAAATTGCAGTCAACCCCCCCTTTAAAGTTAAATACCTAAGTCTTTATAATGGCACCTGACTTTATGGTTTACATTGTGCACTGTGCAGTATGCAGATGAATACACTAATCAGCCTCAGAAAACAGGTCTCAGTAAACCCACATGACATACTGCTAATTTGGAGTTTTGGTGTGAATGGTAAATGGTAAATGGACTGCATTTATATAGCGCTTTCATAGACCTAATGGCCACCAAAGCGCTTTACATTTGCCTCACATTCACCCATTCACACACTCATTCATACACAGACGACGATGAATGGCAGGATAGGTTAAACATTGTGCATAAAGTGATTTAAATGTACACACATTTCAGATGTAAACAAGGAAATTGTTCTGTATAATGTATTGAGCCTGTAATGTTTAAATAGATGTGCTCTCTTCTCACAGACTTTATGAGGGGAATACTTGCAGGTCCTAAGTATTGACCTGCAACACAAAAAACAATATAGTCTGTAAATGTGGTCAATAAATTATTGCACTCATCACCATTTTTGCACCACGATCCTTGCGGTGTTCCTCGCCGGCCGAATGTTTAACCCTCATGTGGTGTTCAAAACCCTATAACACCTGTGGTGTTCCCGGTCAAAAATGACCGGCCCATAAGAAATAGCTTATAAATCACTCATTATACCATATTTTCACCCAATCTTGGCTTCAATCTTTTTGTCAACTAGTTCTCTTTCAATTAGGACTGGTTTTATATTTTGATTTGCATCTGAATAATCATAGGCCTCGTTTATTTGAGAGTAGGTATTTAATTTTTTTGAGTGTTTTTTAAAATTTTTGAATAATTTTGGAAATCTTAAATAAAATCTGAAGAAAATTGGTATTGTTGATCACACTAGTCAACTTAAAATTTCACCAGGAATTATGTTTTGAAACTTTTGTTTTGTAAAAAATATGGCACATAGTCACACTTGTAGTGTTCCCGGTCAAAATGACCGGCCAATACAAAATACTGTAGCTTATAAATCACTCATTATACCATATTTTCACCAAATCTTGGATTCAATCTTTTTGTCAACTTGTTCTCTTTCAATTAGGACTGGTTTTGTATTTCTGTTTGCATCTGATTAATCGTGGGCCTCATTTATCTGAGAGTAGGCATCTCATTTTTTGAGTAAAAAATAAATAATTTATGAGTAAATTTGGAAATATGAAAAAAAAAAATGAAAAAACTGTTCATCACACTAGTCTACTCTAATGTTTCACCAGGAATTTTGTATTGAAACTTTTGTTTTGTAAAAAATATGGCACATAATCACACTTGTGGTCTTCCCGGTCAAAAATGACCGGCCTATACAAAATAGCTTATAAATCACTCATTATACCATATTTTCACCCAATCTTGGATTCAATCTTTTTGTCAACTTGTTCTCTTTCAATTAGGACTGGTTTTATATTTCTGTTTGCATCTGATTAATCGTGGGCCTAATTTATCTGAGAGTAGGCATGGTTAAAAATTGTCACAATAGCCGACCATTGAAAGTGAATGGGAGAGACTGAAAATAACAGAACAATTTAGTTTTCAGGAGCATGTTCATTATTTTCATGTACACATATGAGCATGTGTGCTTGCAAACATCCAGCCCTTGGACCTGTGCATGTATCGATACATTTATACACACGCTACCCAGATACACACACACGTTAAAACACACAAACTTTTTTGAGTATTACACACATTCTTTTCCACAGAGAGAAATTTGATCCTCCTCACTAGTTTCTGAGTCAAAAATCTGATGAATAACATCATGTGCAGAGAGCTGCTTTGCCATTGTGCTGCCACAAATGAATGACAAGCAAGGTGCTATGAGGCATTTATATATGCCTGTGCTATCACATGATATATATTTGTAAATATTGTCTAGTTCTGTGTGAGAACGCGGGAGCTGCCATCTTGTAGCAGAACTTCACTTGCGTTAGCATTTCCATTGACTCCCATTCATTTTGGCGTCACTTTGATAGCGAATAACTTTACATCTGAGGCGTTTGAAGACCCCATTTGTCCATTATTTATTTCTAAAGAAACACGACAGTGTATAAAATGCTCCATTACCTTGTAGCTTATGTTATGGCCCCGTAGAAGCAGTTTTTTGTAAAATAGGCTAACGATTGCATCATAACCACGCGACTCTCTGTCGCACAGTAGAGAGATTATCGTATGAACAGGAGGAGAAGCTCGCGGGCAATCGGGGAAACGTGGAGGCAAAATGACAAAATAATTAATCAGAATAACTAGCAAAAGTTTCTCCTGCTCCTAGCTCATGGACAGCTCCTACTCACACTCTCCGCCTCTGTGAGTTTCGGAAGGGAATGATTCAGATTTCTCATGCCACAGCAACTAGAAGACAGACGGGTTGCTGACGTCACTTCTACGTTGTCAAGCTCTGTTTGAGTCGGTTTGAGTCTTCGCGTCAGGAACAGAAGTGCTAAAAAAATCGCTAAAAATGGGCTTCACTTGTCTCAATGGAGTTCCAATGAGATGGCTCTGTCCATTTCTTATACTGTCTATGGTGAGAACCTCACAGTTCCAAAACAAAATGTCATAATATTTTGTCTGGAATCTGTGATGAAACAAGAACATGAAAGAAAGATTCTTTTGAAGCCGGATCACTGCAGTCACGGCCAGTTTGTGTGTGTGTGTGTGTGTGTGTGTGTGTGTGTGTGTGTGTGTGTGTGTGTGTGTGTGTGGTAATGTCAGATGGATAAATGTATATTAGAGGGTTAGGATCAAATTTCGGTAACACTTTAGAATACTGTATCTTACTTACTGCATAACTAATAAGGAATTAATGAAGAACTAATAGGTAATTCTTTATTAACACATAAGTCACTACTGTTAAC
Organism: Pimephales promelas; assembly: GCF_016745375.1. Next base: position 255,579 of record NW_024121239.1, read on the forward strand.
TACTAAGGAAGATGTGTTAACTAATCAGTATGTAATATAATTTTATGATTGTGTTAAGTATGTTAGTTAATCAATAGCTAATGAATTCTGTCATACCTCCTGAAGAACTACTATTAATTATCTATTAATTAAGGTTCAAGAAAAATAACTATGAAGTAACTACTAATTAACAGTCATACACAGTAGTCAGTTTGTCATTCTTCAGCACTAATAAGAAAGATAAGTGCAGACATTTACCTATACACTGTAATTATTTCTGTTGTTTTCACAGGATTATACTGTTTTTCTCAACAGTTTCTTACTGTATAATCTATGTACAGTAAGTTACAGTAGATTTAGTTGTTTTCACAGTAAATTGTATTTTCAACAGTAATGTACTGTGCACACAGTTGACAGTATGTTACTGTAGAATTTCAATGCATTCTGGGAAATTATCAGTTACTGTTAATCTAAATACAGCAGTGCAATTGACTGCGAAAAACACCACACACAGTTCCACGGGTAATTGCTAGCCTAATGTTATTCTTACATTTAAAATAAAAATGTAGCACTGGTTGACCATTAACACTCATAGTTTATGACATATTTGACTTTGGAAGACTTTCTCTGTCGTGTCAGTGGTGCTGCTGTCTTTTCTGCCGACCTGCAACTTCTTCATCTGGTAAGTAATAATTCTTATAATGTGTATGCATACGGATTCTAGCTAATAACTTTTAAAGTTATTTAGAATAGCTGACCACGATTTCTATATTCAATTTAATCTATTCTAGACATTTTAATATAATATGTATATGATAGGCTACTCTTCAATGTAGCCATTTGGGATGTTACTGTAAATTCAAATACATTAGTACGAAATGACCGCGAAAAATATCCACAACAAGCTGCCATTTTATGAAGAACTTTCAGTTCCCTTCCCTCTGTAAGAACACGCAGGCCGTGCATCGCGTCACTGTCGGCAACGTTTTCGCCATACATCTGGTTAGTAATTAATATTTTTATGCAACCATATGAGTTACTAACGTTAACAGATTAGCTGCTAAGAAAGAAGTGGCCGCGGAATGTTCTATAACGTCTGTATAAGTCAGACGCGGATTTCTTTTATGTTGATAGCCTTACTTGATTAAATGTGATTTTATTAACATATATTTCATATGTAACCTCTTATAAGGTCAAAATGGTCTAATCATTTTGTTATTTACCACGTTAAGTCAGTGGAAGCGCCTGCACGTTCATTATTTTATGACTTACAGGGGTTAGGAATTGATAATCGATAAATCTATCCTGAAATCGGACATCCAAGGTTGGGATTCGGATTTATTGTTATAAAATTAAAGTGTCGATTCCTCTTATTGATTTTTTCACGCTTATTTTCGTGTAAATCCTGACTGGCGTTCTGCCATTATAACGTTACCTCAGTGATAAAGTTGGACCGCGGAAAGCGCCCAAGGTGTATTTTTGTCCAAAATACAAAGCTATTGTGTGACATTTACAGTATTGTCGGCTATAATATCATTTTTTTTTTTTTTTTTTTTACTATGTGTAAACTGACATGTACTCATTTGAATGGGAACGATGCCTTGTCAAGCTTTTTTTAAGTCATGTAACTTAGTATCACACAAACAAGATTTAGCCTACGTTTTCACGTGATCGTAAAATGAATTGATTTAAAAACAGTCCAACAAACAAAATTTTAGTATTAAGTGAATTACACTTTAGACATCATTTTGTCTGTTTTTGCTGTTTAGCCAAACAACAACAAAAACGTACATATATTTTAACTGTCTTGTCTGTTCTCCTTTTCCACAGGTTGTGAGCTGTGCATGTTAAGAAGACCCCTATCCATCTTGATGACCGATGAATTTTAAATCTAATCTAATTTAATTATTCTATTTATCTAACTACCTTGGTCCAGTACTGACCCACTGAGAAAATTTTAAACGGATTATTATCCATCTGTGAATTTTGTCTATCTGCAAGTTGTTTAGAAATTGTTGTTGTGAAAAATAAACGTTACTGTACAGTTTAAGGTTTAATTGCATAAAAGCTTAGATAGAAAACTTCCTATTGCAAAAGTTAGAACATAAGTCTGCATATAAATGATTTAATACCGTAATGCAAGTTTTTCATGGCACATGTGCATGATGAGGTTGTTTTGTGTTTAGTTTTTTAAAGGACACTGGATAACTTGTCATTTTGTAATACTCATCTGGATTGGTGGTTTACTCGTCAAAGCTTTTATAGTTTATAAGTTTATATGTGTCTCCCAGCCCTGCAAATCTGGTCCCTTAGATAGAAAGCAGCCAAAAACCCTTTAAAATCAGCAACTGACCAGTTAGACAGTCTATCTCAAACCAATAGACAATCTTAGACTAGTTTAAGCTGTTTTACCCAGCAGGGAGTGGTGGATGAGTTGTTATGAACTATCTTTTTTCTAATAGATTGATCAGATAGCACCCCTTTAATCTTTTCTATTTTACCTGTTCATGATAATTTTTGCATGTATTTATGCATAATTGTTCATGATTGTCATGCATGATTTTTATTGTATTATATTACATTTTTATTATTAATGTATTTAATTGTATTAATGTAATTAATTAATTAATTAATTTAAATGTATATTACGTAAATGTACTAATGTGTTTGAAAATACACAATAAACCTTGTGCAGTTAAAGCTTCAATTGTTCTTTTTTCTATTTCCCATTAACAGTTAAAATATATTTCTACAGATTTTCGACAGGTTACACAGTAGCACTATAAAATAAATACAAAACAAAAACATTTCATATTATACAGTATTATATAAAAATACACAGTGTAATTCTGTACTTTAATATGGTAAGAAATTACATTAAAATAATGTTATTTAATTTGCAGTATGCTTAACAGTACTGTTGTCACAGACTAGAAGGGACTCAGATGGATGAGAAATAACCAGGTTTATTGACACAGGGGGTAGGAATAAACAGCAGGTGAGTATGTAATGGAGAAAGTTCGGGGATTGCAGCGGGAAACAGTCTGATGAAGTATATCTTATCTTGTGCAGGACGGAGAGACGGAGAGTGGAAGCAGCGGACAGATGAACAGGAGGAGACCGGGGACCAGGAGCAGATGAGAGGCAGACGGAACTGAAGCAAGCGGGTAAAGTAATCCTTTTCGTAGCGGTAAGAGTTGAGGGAGTCTGTAGCCGAGAGTGTCGACGAGACCAGACGGTGAAGTGACTGTGAGGAGTGAGTTTATAAAGGGAGGATGATTGGGACGGTGATTGATGCGGGCAGAGTGACGGTGATTAGAAGGCTGGGGAGCTGGAACGAGTGGCGGAGTGAAGGTGTCTGGTGCTGACGCAGATGGATCCGTGACAGTACCCCCCCCCCACGGCCAGCTCCAGCTGGCGGACGGGGACCGACGACGGCGGACGACCACGGCTCCGGGGCGCTGGAACGATCTGGGTGGGTGGTGTGAAAGTCCTGGAGTAATGAGGGGTCCAGAATGTCCTCCGGTTGACCCAGCATCTCTCCTCAGCACCGAATCCCTCCCAGTCCACGAGATATTCCAAGCGGCCGCCCCGTCGTCGGGAGTCGAGGATTTCATGGACTCGATAGATGTTATCGTCTTCGGGATCCGCCGGAGGAGGGGGCACCTCCGCAGCACCAGACCCTGGGGAAGAAGAGAGAGGGTTAGTGTAAGGCTTCAGCAGGGAGACATGGAAGGTGGGTGCGATGCAGTAGTGAGCGGGGAGGGCCCAGCCGGTAGGTGACGGGGTTGATCTGCCTCTGTATCGCGAAAGGTCCGATGTATCTGGGGACTCAGCTTCCGACAGGGCTGTCGGAGACGGATGTCCGGGTGGAGAGCCAGACCAGTTGTCCGGGAAGGTAGTGAGGGCGTCGGCGCGGCGAAGGTTGGCCTG
>NW_024121239.1:259990-322995 GCF_016745375.1 Pimephales promelas
CGTTAACCCCCTGAGCCCGACGGCGTCGTCGACGATGCCACACGTCACCTCCGATAAATGTTTACATAACTCGATGACAGATTTATCGATTTTCTTACCGTTTTTTCCAGCAGAAAGCTAACGAGCTAGCCATCACGGGGGTGTCTTTCGTGTCTTTCTAGCCTTTACAGAAGGTTTTCTATCCAGCCTGGAACTTGTGCTTCCTTTCAGAGGTTTTCAGAAATAAATCCAAACGCTTTATGTCAAACTTTGATAATCTTGAAGTCCATAATTCATAAATATTCGGTCATTTTTGCCGCTAGCTCGACGCTAGCGGCCATTCTGGATATCACGTGATGTTTTCACGTGATGGTTTTTGACCAATTACAGGCTGATCCGTTGTAAACATTGGTGTGCGTCATTACGCATGAACCAAGCGCTGATATAGTGTAGAGAGATAGAGAGACGCACGGAGACGCGCGATTCACAGAGAAACACAGCGAAATGGACGTAAATAAAGCGCTGGTCTATTTTGGTGCATTGCAGGATGATGGATTTTCAGGAGAACAGAGCTTTTTGACAGATGAGGAACTAGATTACCAGGATAGACCCAGCTGAAGTGCCATTTATTTATTTACTGTAAAAAAGTATTATAGAAGTATAAATGTATTATAAAAGAATAAAAAGAACATAATAAATAAAAGAATAAATAAAATAGAAATGCAAAACCTGTGATGTGGCCCTCTGTGTGATTGCTGATAGGAACTGTTTTGGCACCAGTGAATTTCATGAGGCCCCAAACGCCTGGACTTCTTTTGGAAAAATGTCAATAGTTTTTGTTCTGTACAAGTTATAATGTTTATTCCTGTGCTCCAGGACTCCAAAGACATGAACAAACTATTTTCCAGAGGAAAATTGCTTAGCTTTTATTTATTTGTGTGTGATTTCAATAAATATTTGAGTGATTCCATTTCCGATTTATTTTTTCATTTGTCTTTATGGTCCCATAACTTATTTTACATTCAGGTGACATCAATGTAACACAAATATGCTGAAAGTTCAATTTGTCCTGAAAAAAAAGAGGTGTGTCAATTGTCTGTGCACCAAAGGGTTGATATTTTACAAGCTTTTTTAGTAAATGACACCAGACGGAAAATTTATTGTAAAAATACCCTTAGGTCTCAGAGGGTTAAAAGCCATATCAATCAACTGCTGGAGACGCAGGTTATTAGGGAGAGCTGCAGTCCCTATGTGTCCCCCATTGTGTTGGTGCGGAAAAAGGATGGTAGCCTTCGTCTCTACGTGAACTACCGTATTTTTTTAACTTGTCCGTTACCACGCATTGAAGAATCATTGGATGCCCTTTCTGGGGCCCATTGGTTCTCTACTCTCGACTTGTCAGCGGTTACAATCAAGTTCCGGTGGCAGAGAAGGATTAAGCCAAAACAGCCTTCTGTACTGCTTTTGGATTATTCGAGTTTAACCATATGCCTTTCGGCCTTTGCAACGCCCCAAGTACTTTCCAGTGCCTCATGCAACGCTTGTTTGGAGAACAACATTGTCAACCTCTCTTACCTTACCATAATGACGTTGTGGTTTTCTCTTCTTCCATTCCACAGCACCTGAAACGATTAGAGGGGGTGTTAAGCCGACTGGGACAGGAAGGGCTCAAAGCCAAGCTGGAGAAGTGCACCTTTCTAAACCAGGAGATTGGCTATTTAGGCCATGTGATCTCCAGCGCTGGCATCTCTAAGGACCCGGGGTCATATAGATAAAACCAATAATTCGAAAGCAGTAGCGTAGCCAGAAAAGAAACTTTGGGTGTGCATCTGAAAAACTTGGTGTGCCACATTTATTGTCAGATTACTGTGCAAAATTTTTTAACCATAAAAATGCCCCACATAACCATAAAACTATATTATAATATAACTATATTATACTACATTACACTCAGGATCACCAACAACATAAGTTAAAGGGATAGTTCCCTTTAAAATGAAAATTCTGTCACCCTTTACTCACCCTCAAGTTTCAGTAACCAAACACTTAACTGGAACCATTGACTTCCACCATGGAAGTCAATGGTTCCAGTTAACTGTTTGGTTACTGACATTCTTCTAAATATTCCCTTGTGTTCAGCAGAAGAAAGAAATTCATACAGGTTTGAAACAACTTTAGGGTGAGTAAAGAATGACAGAATTTTCATTTCAAAGTGAACTATCCCTTTAACATAGTGCCTATGGAGATGCTGGGGTCACAGCAGCTGCTGTTTGCTGATTGATTGTCAGTACGAATGTCGAAAATAATTTAAAATGTAAATTACATTTTAACCTTTTGAGTGTTATGGCACCATAGCCTATATTGGATTTTTATTTCTGTGCCCCTGAGCATATGAATGTTTAGTGATGTCACCAAACTGCCAGATTCAAACTGCTTTCATGGGTGGGGTTTGCTGGCTCTGAGCCAGAGACGGACGCGCTCAGCACATTGTCATATATATCACTAATACACTAATACAACTAATACACATTGTTTTCAACCACATAAGGTTTATTTTAGGTTTCAGATATTTAAATACACATGAGCACTAGTAAAGCAATATTTGGAGTTAAAATATACACTGATGTCTAGTATTGAATCAGCAATAACGATATATTCAAATTTGCCGATGTATTTTTATTTATATATATATAAGACACATAGCGTAAATATAAAGTTTACTCTATTCATCTCCCAGTTTAACGGCCACTTTCTTTCATGTATTTCGGGAGAAACTGATTTCCATAGATAGTTTCAGGTGCTGTAAATTCAGCTGACAGGACTCTCTAAAGATGCTGCATATGCTGCGCTCATCTTGCATATATTATAGATCAATATCATTTATAAAGGTTTTTAAATGAAGAATTGGAATATCAGACATGGTAAATGAAATAAAAACAAATACATCTGTCAGTTATAGAGGGAATGCATTGACACGTGACTTTCCCACGTGACAACCCCCCTCAGCCTGACCGAGTGGCAAAAGATCTGCTGCGTGACTGGATTCAATAGGGGAAAACTGCGGAAATGCGACTAAATCGAACAATTTTATCAATTTAAACTAAATGTTGGACTCAATATAGTGTTCCTTACAACTTACTAAAGATCCAGTGATCCATGGATATTGACATGCAGCCAGGAATCGTGTTGCCTGACATTTATTGCCTGATTTCGACACCGGGGAAATAAAAGCAAGACCTAAACATAAAGCAAATTTGCCTGTGAACGCTTTATATAAATATAATATAGGTAGGTCTAAATCCGGGTGATCACTTATATCAGTGTTATATCCTATATATATCATATCCTCCAGCTTTTTGGTCAGTGTTTATTAAAAAAACATCCAATAATGCAGAATATGCAATGATAAATATTTAATTGATGAGCTGTTAATGTAACAATACAAAATAGACGGGTATGGTTTTACAGCTAAATTCAGCATATTGACACAAAATGATAACTGCAAATCCACCTTTGGCTGACTGGAGTCCAGTTGTTTCTGAATTGCAGCGATCCATTTGCTCCTCTTTCCATAGCAGTCTGTAAAAATATACCTTCGATGTTTTGTCAAATCTAGTTGTAGGCCTACAGTCAATCGCAAAGCTCTTTCCCACTTTATTTGTGTGTTGTGTTTGTTTTTCGCGGTATTCACGCTGAACACATATACAGCCGCTCAGTCTTTTTGCCACTCACTGTATGCATCAGCTCGTCTTAGTTAAGGGAATAACATATGAAAACCCGGTGGAGTATCCCTTTAAGCAGTAGTAGTAGTGTTTCAAATGGACTCCAACACAATTCAGACACCCACGGAAACTCCTCGTAAGTTTTTTTTTTTTTTTTTTTTTTTTTTTAAAGCCTAATCTAGCGCGGCCAAAATAGAGATTGACTGGCGTCAGGCAAAGACAAGAGTCAACGTCCGAGGGCTGGATATAAATACAGACCTCGAGCTGTCAAACAAAAACCTTACAGGCAGACTTTTGTGCTGTGTATGATGTTCACAAGAATTAAATCTGAACTAAGAAGAATGTTTGTTTGTTTTTTTAATTCTGGAATCAATGATAAATACATGTCTGACTGTTGGAACGAACCAAAAGAAAAATGAAAAAATCACATTCATGATGATTTATGGTGATTTTATTTCCGTTAGACCTTTGTCTACATTGACGCTGATGCATTAAAGTCGAGGGGCTCTACTGTTCCAAGATGGCGGCTCTATTGACGCAAAAACTTTTTTTTTATTGAGTTCAGCACTGCAAGGTCTTTTTTCAAATTATCCACTCAAAAACCAGTACATGCATGCTATTTTTTCTTATGTCACATGGTGTTTTCTTTAACATTTAAAATCAACTGCTTGTGTTTTCATGGAGAGTGACCTAATAATATATGCTACCTATCAGAATGTTATTCCAGTGCTATCATAGTTACAACTTATAAGGTCTATCCATCCATTTTCCCAAACTGTCGGAGGGTCAAAGATTTAATGTGTTGGAAGCAAAACCTATGCAGATGTAATGCTTGATTATAAACAGTAACTGCAACTCTTCAAAGTATCAAAGTCAAAAAATCATTAGCCGATCTGGAATCATTTACACATCCTTACATGTACATTTCAGAATATGGCTTTACATGAGTTGTCTGTTAATATTTTAAAAGCAAGAAAATCTGAAAAAAGTGCTACCCTAAATATATAACACAGTCTCATCCCAAAAAGTCATATAACTGACGTTTTGGGACGTATTTTGACCATACGTCAATATCCGCCTTTTTAGGGCCCCCTTAAACGTCGGTAGATGGCGATCCCGGGCCGTCATACAACTGATGCTTTACCTTTAACGTCAGTTAGGTGACGGGTTAGGTTTAGGGTTAGGTTTAGGTATGGGGTAGAGTTAGGATCCCATAACCTTATCTACCGACGTTTAAGGGGGCCCTAAAAAGGCGAATATCGACGTATGGTCAAAAGACGTCCCAAAACGTCAGTTATATGACGTCTTGGGATGAGACCGGGTTGAAATATATAGAAAAATAGAAATGGAATTTATTGAATACAAGAACATGTAAAAAATACAAGAACATTCTACAATAATTATGATGTGTTCAGACAACTGTGGGCTATTAATTGTTTAGAGAGCATTACCTGCAACTGTGTAGTCTATTCAACTCTTAGATCTGTCAGAAACTTGTCTTGCAATGTCTTCATTGACTACAACTTCTGATAACACTTTGACTGATTATAAAACTTTAACTTACATTCAGCATTGGTTGGAAGAACAACAGAAAGGGTTAGTATGGTTATGTAGAGCTCCATCTTGATACAAGAGAGTCGAGCAAACGTCAGAAATATTTAACAAAGGTGAAAAATCAGGTATTTCCTCTGTAAAGGCTTTTGCATCATCCACTCAGAGTTTGACCCACAGAGTGACATGACTGTATCTAGGAGAAATAAAAGCTTTTCCTTTTTCACCTGTCAGGCAGCTTGGTGAACTTTTTTTAACATGATTGCTTCAGCCTGCAAGTGTAAATACAATACTCCAGAGGCAAACTGTTTTATTTTTATTTTATTTTTTTGTTTGTTTGTTTTTTACTGCTAAATACTGTAGAGTAATGAGCTTTGGACTGACCCTCAAAAATATTGTCCTTTTTTAGTGTTGGTGAGTAACTCACTTAGCTCTGTGTTAAGATATTGGGTTATTTCAACGCGTTCTCATCCCAAAGCGCCATATAGGACGCTTTTGCAAAAGCGTAAATATCCAATGCACATGGCACCCTTTAACGTCTAATGAGACGCTTCGGTTAGGGTTAAGTTTAGGTAAGGTGTAGGGTAAGGGTTAGACCACTAGGGGGCGCCTTCTGCCCAAATATATCTGCGTCCCATTTCACGTTAAAGGGTGCCATGTGCGTTGGATATTTACGCTTTTGCAAAAGCGTCCTATATGGCGCTTTGGGATGAGAACGGGCTCGTTATTTCTGCATGTCAGATTCTTGTATATAAATATGAAAATATATGAGTTTTGAACTGTACCAGTTAATACAAAGTCACTGTTTGGCCAGAGTCAAAATGGTAACCAGCATTAGTTGTTATTTCAAGGATCTGTTGTTACTTGACCTAAGCCATTACAATTACTTTCATTTATGTAAACTAAATTTGTTAGGTTAATATAGTAAGATTACAGGACATTTCTAACTTAAATAAAACCAGGTAAATAGTTGTTTCCTCAAGGATCACACTTTAAGCACACTAAGAAAAATATTAGGCTAATTGTTTCCCAGATAGCAAACTGACATTGAATCAACGTGGAAATATGACATCGAAACAACGTTGATCTGACATTGTTTTGCTCATCGAATTAACGTTGAACCAACGTCAGATGCGTCATCCTTTCAAAACTAACGGAAAATCAACTTGAAATCAACGCGTTGTTTCAACGTTATGAAAGCAAACCAATTTTCGATTTCATTTAGCTTTGAAGAATGCCGCGTCTGACGTTGGTTCAACGTTAATTCGATGAGCAAATCAACGTTGTTTCAATGTCATGAGAGACGTCGTTTCCACGTTGATCCAATGTCAGTTTGCTGTCTGGGTTCCCACAACTGTAAATACTTTTATAAGGCCTGTGCATCAAATTGTAATGGTCTGGTCTACATGCACTTCAGGGACGAATATGAACTCAGAATAGTCTTTATTTAAACCTAACACTCAGAGAAACATAGGAGAAAATCACAAACCACTCAGCACACACGTGAACCGACATGGGACTGGACATAACAGGGGGTTTAAATACAAGACGAACATAATAACTGACAGGTAATAATTATATGTAACTATAGGAGCCAAATGTCGTGTTTGTGTATTTAGATATTGGGTGTTGTTTCTTGTTTGTACTGTGGGTGTCGCTCTAACGTTACCTGAGGTCAAAGTTATAAAGGAAGCATTCAAACTGCCAACAGGGAGGGGTTTAACCTGGAAGGATATGGATATTGTTTGCCGTTGAAACGGGATAAATGGACATTTACCTCTGCACGGTAAAACAAATAAATGGAATAATCAGCAACACAACAAAGCCTGGAGATTTTTAAGACTGAGACAGAATGGTAATAGAATAACAAGGGTACAGCGTGTCAGCCAGGGCATCGCTGGGATAAACCCCCTTATATTAGCAGCTGTCAGTATTAGACTGAGCGGTTAGAGTAGCATTAGAAACAAACAAGGAGATAATCAGTAACTGAATGGAGCAGTGAAACATGAGCTAAAGCCTGGCTCACACTAAAGGACTTTTAAAATCTTTAAAAGAAACTTTGCAGATTTTCTTTCCTCAAATCTTAAACATGCTCACACTACAAGATTTGAAAATAGTGGCGCATCACACACTACAAGATATTCTTAAGATTATCTTGCCAGATTTAGCACCTCACGTGATGCAAACTCAAGGGGAAGCGAATGTAAACAAAATGGATGTGTCGTGGCAACTTGCTAAATTAATACTTATTCTTTGTAGCAATAAAAACAAAAGAAAATCAAATGAGCGTGGATGAGAAAATGGTTGGGGAGACGGGGTCAGCATGGGTAGTCTGTTCTTCAGCAAGAACTGGAGGTACAATTTTTACTGTTTTTAAAGGGACACTTCACCCCTTTGCGTTAAGCTTTGTATCTTTAGAAACCCAGACATATTTTTGAATGGTCATGGTTTATTCCCTTATTTTCCCCTGAGATGGGAGAAATAAGGATTTAAGTGTTTTACTTCCTGCTTATTAATCGTCATTTTGCATTATAATAAGCAGAGACTACAAACATAACATATAAGTGTAGAGAGTACAAACATTAGCTCATTATTGTTCAAGGGTGTGGGACCCACTCACGCTACAGGCCTATTACAGATCAGTGGGTGGGACTTCACTTGCAGATACTGAATCAATATCAACCACCTTGTTTGGAAGCTAAGCTAACAAGCGCTGTGGAGATAGGAAGTATGATAATGACGGAAGAAACTAAACATGATATGGAAGAAGAGGATTTTGAAATTCTGCTGCTCGAATTCAATGTTCGTGGCTATCTTTACGAGCCGCAGTATAGTGAAGAGCAGCTGAGGCTGATAGAGGAACAGGAGGAGGATGGACATGGTCAGAAATAATGCTCAGGTAGGCCGTGGAATTTAAAGGATGCCCAATTGGCACTAAGAGGCCTAAAGTGTGCCAAGAAAACATCCCCCACACCATTACACCACCATCACCAGCCTGCACAGTGGTAACAGGGCATGATGAATCCATGTTTTCATTCTGTTTACGCTAAATTCTGACTCTACCATCTGAATATCTGAACAGAAATCGAGACTCATCAGACCAGGCAACATTTTTCCAGTCTTCAACGGTCCAATTTTGGCGAGTCTTGCAAATTGTAGCCTCTTTTTCCTATTTGTAGTGGAGATGAGTGGTACCCGGGTGGGGTCTTCTGCTGTTGTAGCCCATCCACCTCAAGGTTGTGCATGTTGTGGCTTCACAAATGCTCTGCTGCATACCTCGGTTGTAACAAATGGTTATTTCAGTCAAAGTTGCTCTTCTATCAGCTTGAATCAGTCGGCCCATTCTCCTCTGACCTCTAGCATCAACAAGGCATTTTCGCACACAGAACTGCCGCATATTGGATGTTTTTCCCTTTTGACACTATTCTTTGTAAACCCTTCAAATGGTTGTGTGTGAAAATCCCAGTAACTGAGCAGATTGTGAAATACTCAGACCGGCCCGTCCGGCACCTACAACCATGCCACGCTCAAAATTGCTTAAATCACCTTTCTTTCCCATTCTGACATTCAGTTTGGAGTTCAGAAGATTGTCTTGACCAGGACCACACCCCTAAATGCATTGAAGCAACTGCCATGTGATTGGTTGATTAAATAATTGCATTAATGAGAAATTGAATAGGTGTTCTTAATAATCCTTTAGGTGAGTGTAGAAATAAATACAAACAAGGAATAATTCACTAATGAGTTTGCCAATGTAACGTTAACAGGGTTTGTTGTTGTGGGAAGAAGGAGGCGGGAATCGGCGAACATTTAAACATTTTAATAGTAAATTAACAAATACAAAACGAAAGTATAAACCAGCAGCCCCTCATTGACGACTGCTGTCCACACACAACAGAAACAAAACACAACATAAAATCAGGCCTGTTTCTCTCTCGATCTGCCGTCGTCCTCCTTGGCTACGTTCACATGGCAGGGCTTAATGCTCAATTCCGATTTTTTGAAAAAAATTAGATTTTTTTGCAAGGCCGTTCACATTTCCAATTAAATGAGACCTTTTTGTGATCTCCTGTGTGAACGTGAAATGACCCAGAAGTGACCCGCATGCGCAGAAGAGTAATCAACGGTCAACGACGTCACTTGTTGTTTGCGGAATAGTTATTTTTTCCATATGTTGCGAGCTTTTGTTTTATTATTATTATTGCCACAGCCCATATACAAACACAGACAATAATTATTTTATCAACGGGCAAAGTTTGCACATAAATGTAAGATTTTTCCGATCCTCACCGACCTCGTCATAAAACCCGTTTAATTGATAGTACGCGTCCTCGGCGCTCCTTGCTTTGTCACCGGCGACACTGGTGGCTGGTGGTGTTTTTCGCTACATTTTGAGGAATGTTTACATGTGTTTTAGCCAGGTTTTCGCCTGGAAGGCTCAATAGAAATCTGGCACCCAACTGTACGAAGTTAAACTGACAGAGAACGCACGTTCACAGACACCAGAATGAACGTGTTCACAGTAATGTTCATCAGGCAGTAATTTTGAATAATATGAACGCGGTCATGCACAATCGTTCATTGAACGCGTTCAGGCACAACACTGGGGAAGAGACACGTCTGCAGTGGCCCATAACAGTGCAGAAACGCGTTGGCGTTAGCGTGTATTGGCTAGCTACAGGTGCGTGCAATGACGTGCGGGTCGGATATATGTGTACTGGCCGTTCAGATTGAAGTCGCATTTCAAAAGATCGGATACATATCGGATTTGGACCACATACCCAAGTGGCCTGGGTCACATTTGAAAAGATCGGATCTGTGTCGTTCAGACTGTCATGGAAAAATCAGATACAGGTTGCATAGGGGCAAAAAAATTAGGTAGTTTTAGCCTGCAGTGTGAACGTAGCCTATGTTTATGATCCGTTCCTCCGTAAGAGGTAGGAGTTTGAGTGTCTCGCAGGTGCGTGAGTGTCTCACAGGTGTCTTTCATTACAGCCCATTCTCACTCCCAAGGCGTCACCTAACTGACGCCTTGGGAAGCATTTGGACATGCTTCAATATCTGACGCTTTAGGCGCCCTTTAGCGTCAGTTAGATGACGCCCTAGGATCGCGTGTACCCCACCCCCACCCCACACCTAAACCTAACCGCGTCCTCTAACAGACGCTTTCCTTTAGCGTCAGTTAGATGACGCCATAGGATCGCGTCATGTAAGTGACGCTAAAGGGCGCCTAAAACGTCAAATATTGAAGCATGGTCAAAGGTGACGCCTTGGGGTGAGAATGCGTTGTTCATTATCACTCACGCCACTGTCCTCGCGCCGTCCTCTTACGTCCCTCGCCCTCGATCGTCCAGCTCGCCACAGCCAACTAACTAGAAATTTTGTGTGAAATGAATTTCAAACTCTAGTGACGGCTAACGTTAGCCTTGTAGACGGAGGAAGAGTGATATCTCTGTTTGCGCTGTTCCGGATTAGTGGGTGTGGCTTGCGGAGCTGTGCAATGTGGTGCATTGCGGGAGTTGTTGTCTTACAAATGCACCCCTCGGTTATTTTCTCGGTCAAGAGGGCACCAAATTCAAAAATTATTTTACATTTCGACTACATATATGATCCATTTTCAATAAAGATTAATGTTGAAATGGGTGAAATGCTCCTTTAAAAGTTTTCAGTAGTGCACTAGCAAGGGCTAGATTCTTTACAGTTTGGCAACATGTTAGCACTCATTTATAGCGCTAACGTACTGTACACTGATACAGTGTTTGAACTGAACTGTGTTTTAGTAAAATTTAAATTTAAATTATTGTATTCCAACATAAAAGCAGGGAATGTTGCAACCTTATGCAACAGGTCTGGTCACCAGGAATGTGTAGCTGCAACAGTGGTGATCAGCAAGTAACGATAATTTGGCAAATTCACTGAATTTGTTGCCTTCTCGTGCAACTGGTCCTCACTATATAAAGATCCTTGATCATGTGTAATTTTCAAAAATCGGAATTTTCAAAACTATTTTAATGGAGTTAATGTATATTTACTGTAACTTTTTTGTTGTTGTTAGAAAGATGTTTTGTCAGCTGAATAATAAGTTTGTTGTTAAACAATACAGTCCATTAAACACACTGTACTTCTATCCATCACAGCCTCGTTTTCAAATTAAATATAGTCTATGGTGAATCCCAAAACTCATGAACAATGAAAAAAAAAAAAAAAAAAAAAAACCTTTGACCACTGGATTTGAGCCATACCAGATCCCAGAATACATTTTTACAGAGATCAGGCTAGCACAGATCCTATAGACAGGAGGTGTGCAGGGGTGAGCATTTGATTTTAAAACCACAACTTGATAAAAAGGCAAAGAAAATAATTAAACCAAACTGCAATATAACCCTTTTTACCTTTTTATGAGTTGGAACTTGACTAATTTGTCAAGTAAGTAATAATAATAATAATATGGTGAATTTTGGTTGATTGGGACACTTTTCCCATTTTTTCAGTCATCTCAATGGCAAAAAAATGTCCCAATCACCATAATACTTTTTTAAACTGAGAACGACATTCTTTTTTTTTCTATTGTGAGTGACGTATATTGACTTGCTTTTTTTCCCATTGGGAATTGATTGCATCATTGTGGTTTGCTTTTGATAGGCTATGATCTTATGTGAGTGACAGGTTGTGCAGCCCTCAAAAACACTGCAAGAGGGAGGGGAAGTTATTTTGATTAAAGATTTAATGAATTGTGTGTAAGGATAAATAATTTATGTAAAAGGAAATGTACTGCAAT
Source organism: Pimephales promelas (assembly GCF_016745375.1). The sequence goes on from NW_024121239.1 coordinate 272,021, forward strand.
ATTCCATAATATTTAGATTTGTATGGTGGCTTTAATATGTTTGAGATAAGAGCCTGTAATTTTTATGTATATCCTCTAGGTGACAGTATTATCCCAACAGTAAATATCACAAAAATTAAAAACCAAAGGGGTTTGATCTTAGGTATGTGAAATATTAACAACCACAAGATGGCAGTCTAAACTCTGTGATGTGACATCCATTCAGAAGATTTCCCTGTCTTTCACTTGCTTTACTGAGACATTCTCCAGCATCCCTGTAACCCCACAAATGACAAGCAGTCTAGAGAATGGATTGATAGAAGACTACAGTCTAGCAACTACTGAAGTAATTCTGTATTTATAGATAGATGGTATTTGAATTAAATGTTTGCTATGTGAACGATTTACATAATATTGTAGAATCTCAGACTAAAAGTCCTCTTTTGTGGCACAATTTTTTAACAATACACCAAAACAAAACAATTATTGTATTATGAAATTAAACTGAAGGGATTTGTTTGGCTATATTGGCAAAATATCATTGTTTACTTAATGTTTCAGCATTCCTATAAAAGGCAACAAAGCCTGTTTCATTATGTAACCAGTACAATCGTGTTAAACCAGTTTTGGAAAGTCCCCAGAGCTCCTGTCACAAACACAGCCAAACCTAAACCAAGTATTTAGGTTTGTGATACTTCCTCATTCAGAAATCACATGGTTATAAGGAAGTTCATTAACCATGTGAAAGTTACTGTCAATTTGATGAAGATATAACTTATTCTGTTATTCATAATATTTATTCACAGCCTAGTGTTTTAACATTGATGGTCTTCAAAAAAAAAATAATAATCAGGCTAATGATTTTTAAATGAGAAATTTTAATTTCATTGTAACTTCTTTTTAATTATTAACTTTAATATCTGATACTCTGTCTGTGCTCTTGTGTATCTTGTTTTGCCCACTCATCAGAAAGAAAACGCTGACATTTCCCACAGAATGCTGTCAATAGACTCTTCATATGGTTTCATTTCAGAAGCGTGGCATTTGAGCAAAACCACAACCATGAACTGATTATAGCATGTTCTTCCTAAAACCACTTTCCAAAACCATCCAATTACAAAAGACATTTCATTAGTTTCTATGCAGATTGAAATCTAAACATTATTCAATCTAAATATGTCATATTAAAAAAGGAATCACTTTTTCACAGATTGTCAACAGTCAAGTTGCTCACTGCAAATAAGAAAATGTTTTATGTTCAAAATAAGGTCTTTACTTGATACTCTGTTAAACCCTTGTAACCTTAACCTTCTTCAAATGCTGTGAACAGTAATATTACAACAATATCACAATCCACATTTGACTGCAAAAAAAGCCATATGGGTCTTATGTGGTGTTAAAGTACTGTCAAAACACGATTCCATTCAATATTTTTTTAAATAAAAATAATGAAAATTAAAATAAAGCTTTAAGGGAAAACTAGCAAATTGTTTCATTGGGAGCATTGTTCATGTGAAACATCAGCCACAGACCAGTTTGAAGAAGTTTCCTCTGCCACTGATCTACCAATGAGAGAAGGGAATTTAGATGTCATCAGTATCTAGGTAGATTTAAGTTGGTGAAGACTGGGAAGCCTTTTTTAAAGACTAGACTCTTTGAAAGGGCCTTCATGGAAAAAGATTGTGAGGGAAATAATGTTGAAATATCGGTAACACTTTATTTTACGACCCGCAAACAACTGTGTAAGTACACTGAAATTACTGTGTACATTTCTGTAATTATAGTGTACTTCCGTGTAGGTATAAGGGAACAATATGTTAAGTTTGGGGTAATAAAGGGGTAACAAGCACCACTTTAATTTACAGCCCGCAGGAGTTACACTTACGCAGTAACTATGCAGAACAAGGGTGTATCAAGCACCACTTTAATTTACACCCCGCAGGCGTTACACTTACAGTCAGATCTCCCCTCTCCGCTGGTTCCGTCCAGCCCTTCCGAGCCTGAACTCTCTCCCCCGCTGGTTCCGTCCAGCCCTCCCGAGTCAGATCTCCCCTCACCGCTGGTTCCAACCAGCCCCGTCCAGCCATCGCCCGAGCCCATCCAGCCATCGCCCGAGCCCGTCCAGCCATCGCCCGAGGCCGTCCAGCCATCGCCCGTCCAGACCGTCCAGCCAGAGACCGTCCAGCCCGAGACCGCCCGGCCAGCGCCAGAGACCGTCCAGCCCGAGACCGTCCAGCCCTGGCCACACCCTCATCCTGCTCCGCCCTGGCCACGCCCTCATCCTGCTCCACCCTGGCCACGCCTTCAGCCTGCTCCGCCACGCCCTCGTCCTGCTCCGCCCTGGAGGCTTCCTCCTCCAGTCCACGCCCTCCACAGCCTCCAGGGCGCCCACCCCCCCTCCCCATTGATGTTACGGCGTGAAGTCACGCCTACCGGGAGGGGGGAGTGATGTCACAGTCCTCCGTCTGCACCAGTCTGTCTTCGTCATCTGCACTACACTTCCCAGGATCCTTTTGTCTCTACTCCCGATCTCACTCCCTCATCAGCCACCTTTTCCTCGTCTTGTTTCATCATCTTCACCTGTTTGCACCTCGTTTTGGTTGATTCCTCTGTCTATTTAGTTCCATCTTATTCAGTCTGTCTTGGTCGGTCAATGTTGTATGTTACCCAGTGAAACCCTGTCTTCCTGCCTGTAATGTTGAATAAATTCAGTATCTTCGTGTTTATCCGGACTCCTCCTATTCCTTCTGCCTGCACTCCTGCACTCCTGCACCACACCCCGTGACAGTTTCCAATGTTTCTACTATCAATACATATCCCCCTTTAAACCAGCGCATGAACACGCAATTCTCTCAGATAACTCAATACAGCTATACTAATCATAACCGGCAGGTATGTTCGAAGAACCTAATTAGCTAGATCATGATGCTGATTATATCATCTTGGATGTCTCATTTGATCTCGGATGTTTTAAGCAACGTAGCCTATGAAGAAAGGACCCCAGATTGTGCAGCCCTCAAAAACCCTTTTACTGTCTATGACTACGTTTACATGCAGCCAATTTTCGGGATATGGTCGGGTTAAGGTCACTATTCGGGTTTCTGAAACATTAGGAATAACCAGCCCATTCTCACTCCCAAGGCTTACATGCGTGAGCAGAGAGAGTTTCTCCTGTATACATGGAATTGCAATATCCCGATGTAAACGGCGACGCACGGTTAGCGTTTAGACTTACGGACAACCTTAAGACGCAAAATGCGTAATTTCCGATTCTTCTGTTCCGTGAACATTGTTATAAGAACGTTTTCACTCAACATTATGAGAACATCGCAAGAACATTCCGTGAACATTATTATGAGAACGTTTGCACTCAACATTATGAGAACATCAGTCAATTTTACAAGAATGTAACGTATTTTAAATCTAAACATTATAAGAACGTTCCAGAAACATTATTTAAGAGTTTTTTTACTAACATTTATATAACATTAGTTAAAATTATGGGAACGCTCCCTGCTGGGTTTCTATTGTGTTGTTTTCCACATGTCTTGTTAGATTTGACTTGTCTAGTTGTATGTTTGAGTTTGTGTTTTTTTCCCCCTTGTGGTGTGGTTGTGTTTTTGGTTTAGAAAATGTAATTTTTTTTCCTCTTTATGATTCCATTGTTTGGACTGTGTACTACCCAGAGACTCGTACGAAATGTAAATCTTGAATCTTGTAAAATGTGAATCTTAAAGTAAAGTCTTTTCTGTTGTTTTTGTAATTCAAATATTTAATTCACTTAGAAACGTTATACTCTGGAAAAATGTAAACACTCTGGACAAATGTGTCAACAGGTTTTGGTACAAAATCCTGTCACTTTGAAATCTATCCCTGTAGCTGTAAGAAATTTAATTGCTTACATTTTATGAATTCATAGAAATAAATGTTCAATTAGCTCAGCACAGCAGCTCAGTGGGTAGCGCTTTCACCTCGCAGCATGAAGGGCCCCTGGTTTGAGTCCTGGCTGAAGCAGGACTTAGGAGGTGGTCTGTCCTAACCTAATGGGAATGTTAGCAAAATGTTTTGACAACTTATTTTTGTTAGCTGGGTTATAGCATGATCTTCCTAGCCTGGTTCAACCAGACTCTTGTAAATTTCATTTGTACATAGAGTCTGGCCTCTCTCCATTGAGAAACGTTTACTTCCTTGTAGGCGGGTTCTCTGTTAAAGTTCAAAACTATTGGATTGGTTGTGCACTTTACATAATATATTTATATAGTTTACTTATAATAATTGTGTTTTTTGACTTTACATGTTTTTTTCTATTAACGTCTATGTAATTATGTCTCAATTTAACAGTACAAAATCCTAATGCGCTGTCTAAACACAAACCATTAAAAAATCTGTACATCCAGAGGGTGGCAGTATAGTGCGAGACAACTGCCATTTTGCCCGAACTTAATTTTATTGTGTTCAATCTGCTTAAATATACGTAAAACTTAAGTTTACTTAATCCGTTTGTGTTGGATTACATGATTGATTTGTGTTGCATTAACTGAAACCTTTTAATTTCCAGCATGCTTTGCATATGGTTGAATTAAGAGAGAATAAATGTAAAAATTAAGTGTTATTTTATGTTTTTTTGAGAAATTTAGAAAAGGGGAAGACTTGATAGTGTGAAATAGTGTTTAATGTTAAATTACATTGGAATTATTAAACCATTTAAATTACAGTGGGTTACCATTGAGTAGAAGAGTGGAGCATTTTGTTTGGCTGTCGACTGATTTCATTATTTTCTATTGATTTGGATGAAGGAGCATGTAAATCTTAGCATTCAAAATGCTAATATGTGCTACTGCTAGCAAATAGCTAGCTACAAGTCTATCAATTCAATTAAATGTCACTGAATTAAATGAAATATAAATGGATGAATGAATATAATAAAATGTCTAAATCATGACAGGAAGCCTTTAAAAATTTCATGTTGAGATAACTTAAATTGGGTAATTTTAATTTACTTAATTCCATTATGTTGAAGTTACATGAACAAATAATGTTTGTTTACCATCATAAAAATATGGTTAAACGTTGTGCCTCGGGCATTTGTAACACAGATACGCGTTTTCCAGAGAGGTTAGAGGGGGGTGTCAGTTTTTTCCCTTCCCAAAACCGAAGTAAAATCCTGACAAGTGTCGTCTTTGGATTAACGTTAAACTGTGTGGATGTCCTCAGTCTGCTAAACCCCGCAAATATTAACAAGCACATCTTTTTTTTTATTTCTAACTTTACTGTGAAGTTATACTAGTTAGACCAATTTATAATGTTTTAGGTGATGATTTCGGTTCTCATACGGTTGTTGATATGCTAGCACACACTGCTAATAAACAACGTTATACTCGTGTAGTCCGTTTGCTTTGTAATAACGATTAAGTGAATACAGACCTGCCCAGCTCTGCAAGAACAGTGTTGCTCCCTGATATTGTTAGTCCCAGCCTCCGATTAGTAGGAAATGCGGTGGTTAATTTTTTTTGACTGTGACCGGTAACGTTATGCTTTTGCCTCTATTTTGGATGCCTTGTTGTTTCTTGCGTTTCACCTTTATGTCTTGAATATAGCCTTCGAACGCATATTGCAGCCCCTTTTGCCTACTTCTATCGTACACTTTATTTGCTGCTTTATAAAAGTTTGATAACATTTCAGCAGGAAGAGCTGTCACTGCATAAGCCATGCAGAGCGCAGATGAAGTTTGACGGATGTAGCAACAGTAACTAAGGGGGGCGGGGCTTAGCCAAAGGTGAATTGTCCAGCTGTCTCCAGCTGGTGTTAGCCAATAAGATTTCAGTGAAAATGGAGAAGGAAGGAGTTCCCATATTCGTCAGTAGTATGACGTAATGTCGAAGTGACCACCTTGAAAGGGAACTTAGCAAACATTGTTCTTGCTCCGGCTTTAAATGCTGTATATTAGGCAGTTTTCCAACAACGGACCAAATAGCTTTTCTCACGTCTTTCTCCGCTGCCATTACTGAATTCAAACTGACGCGCTACATCAACGTCATCGTTCTTAGCCGCTCCCTCTATTCGCTGATTGGTCCTAGAAAAAATTGATTTCTGGAAACCTAAGAATACACAGCAGTCCCAGACGTAGTACTGAAGGAAAATGAAATTGAGCGGAAGTGCGTAGGAGGGCGCAGCCAGGCTATGATCTTCCTAAACCACTCTCCAAAATCTTCCAATTACAAGAGAGACATTTCATTACATAATAAGTCTCTAGGCAAATTTAAATCTAAATATTATTCAATTATTTAAATAATATGACATGTTAAAAACAGAAGCACTTTTTTTTCACAGATTGTAAATAGCCTCACCACAATTAAGAAAATGTTTATATTCAAAATAAGGTCTTTACTTTAAACATATATTGGCATGTATCATAAAACTGGTACTCTGTTAAACCCTATTAACCTTTAACTTTTTTTAAATGCTGTGAAAAGTATAAAATTACAACAATATCGTGAACCACATTTTACTGAAAAAAGGCCATTTGGAACTTGTGGAGTTATTAAAAGTACTGTCAAACCATGATTCCATTCATAAAAAAATAATAAGATAATAAAATAAAATAAAATAATAAAATAAAGCTTAAAGGGGAAACTTACAAACTGTTCCACATTTTCAGTTTCTGTTTCATTGTTCATGTGAAACATCAGCCACAGACCAGTTTGAAGAAGTTTCCTCTGCCACTGATCTACCAATGAGAGAAGTGAATTTAGATGTCATCAGTATCTAGGTAGATTTAAGTTGGTGAACACTGGATGCCTTTTTGAAAGATAAGACTCTTTGAAAGGGCCTTCATGGAAAAGATGATAAGTGTGTCAGTGTCAAAACATCAATGATATATATTTACACAGTGAAGATTTGTATCACTTCAAATCCATTACACAATCTATGAAACAATTTATGCCAGATTTGCCTGTCAGACTACTGAAAATAACCAACATCAATAAGTCAAAGATGTTGTTATTAAAGGGTGGGGGACTTTCAATTATATTGGACATGACAGAAAAATTACAGTCTGTAGATACCAATCACATTTAACGATACGCTTGATATGTAACTTTCATGTTTCAAATTCTGAACATGGATATGGAAAAACTAAATTTATAAGAAACAATTTATCATAACATCCAAAAAAAAAAAAACCTTGACAATATGCTTGTTTCTTTTTTGCTTTTTGTAACACTCCAAAACTTCAACTACTCCAAACAAGCAGTGTCCTTTTTGTCTGTGGGAACAGTTGATCGCACATAACTACATTGAAAGACTGTGTAACAGTTGCGTTCAGCTTGCAAGCACAAGAACACCTTGCATGTTACACATCTGACATTTTTCCTCCTCTTGAAGATGTGCATTAGCCTTTCTACAGACTGAGATGTGGGGCATTTCCTTTACAGGGCTTTTTTTTCTTTGGCTCTGAATGGTCTGTGTTGTCTTTGTATTCTGAGGGGTCTGTAGTGCATTGTAATGCTGGGCCAAGAATGTCTTAGCCAGTTCCATTCGGAATTCAAGAAATTGCATAATGCCCTTTCATCTGCACCCTGATATAGTTCAAAGTCGGGCATATAGCAAATAGTACCTGATATAGTTCAAAGTTCACCATGCCTTCCGCTGAAGCACAAAGTTTTTCATGCCAACTGGATTGGGCTTCATTAAACATGAGTCATAAATGTAAGTACACATTGATGGCCAAAGACACGAAACGAGCGGTTTGTGTGAGAAAACGAACAGTCTTTATATCGTTTTTACCTCATGTCACCACAGCCACTTCCAAGTGATCTGAGGGCGAGGGCGCTTTTCTCTGCGCACGTCACTCATTATTTACACAGAGATTTCAGAAGTGTTACCCTTCACTGTCAAGATCTAAACATATTTAGATATACAGGAAACTGCAATGGAAGACGATTTCGATAAATATCAACAGACAACGTTGATTTTTTTTCGCAACCGCACAAGAGATTACTTCCGGGGCTTGCGCAGAGAGAAGCGTCCTTGCCCTCAGATTACTTGGATGTGGCTGGTTACAAGAGGTAAAAACGATATAAATACTGTTCGTTTTCTCACACAAACAGCTTGTTTCGTGTCTTAGGCCATCAATGTGTACTTACATTTACGAATCATTAAATCATGTTTAATTTGGACTTCTCTGTGCATGCTCTTTGAGGTGGACCCAGGGTAGACCCCATAAACTTCCATTATATGATTGACAGACAAGAACGGTTTGGCCTAAAAATATCAAAATTGAAACTACTGTGGAAACAAAGACACCTACAACTTGGATGCCCTTGAGGTAAGATAAAACATATCAAAAAAATTATTTCAAAGTGAACTATCCCTTTAAACTCAAAACTGGGCTAAGGTTGGGGATAATTGAGCAGCCCCCCAGCGTACTCCTTGTCCTTACTTGGGTTGTCCTTGAAAGCTTGGCCGTGGTGTTGGCTATTTAGGGTCATCGTTTGAGCCATCAGACTTAACCAGCTGAGTCTGAAGTCTAGGAGTGTGCAAAATGACAATGCTACGGTCTGAACAACAACCATGAAAGCTGATTTATACTTCTGCATCGGACCTACGCTGGAACCTCTATGCTGTAGACTACGCGTTGGTTTTAATTTATACTTCTGCGTCGTTGTCCGCGTTGATGCACGCAGAGGGAGCATGTGAAACCCGAGGGAGCGGTTCTAGCAGATCAATCATAGCCCTTGCATCCGCGTAATTGACGCGTTATTACATTTGGTGCACGTCAGGGTACGCCGATGGGTACGCGCACTTCATACAACCTCCCTTTCTTGTCTAAGGTGCTGGAAAGGGTAGTGTCACGGGAACACACAGGGAAACAGGTGGATCCAAATGCAGCATATTTATTATCAGGGCAATCCAACTCATAGTCATCCATGCAGGGGTCAAAATCCATTTTAGCAGTCCAATAAACAAGAAACAAACCACGAACAGGCAAGAAAACAGACCTCAGAAGTGTTGGTGACATTCAGCAACGAATCCGTACACAAACTAACACAGACAGGGAATATATACACAGAACTAACAAGACTAACACAGAACAGCTGGGAACAATGATTACAGGGAACAGCTGAGTGCAATGAACTGATGAGTGACAGTGACAGACAGAATGCTGGGAAATGCAGTTCCAGAATTACATGACACCGAGGGGAAGGAGGACATCTAGTGGACAAACAAGGAAACACAACCAGACACTGTGACATAACACCCCCTATACGGAGTGGCTACCAGACACTCCACGACAACAACTACAACACAATCACAAGAGTTCAGGAGGGAGGTGGAACGGTGGATGATCAGGGGGAGGGATGGTGGGCCAGGTCCATGAAGGGAGACAGGAACAAGGGGTGAGGGCTTTACCGAGGACCAGGGCGAGACACAGAGTCCATCGGGTGGCCAGGGCGAGACACGTAGTCCATCGGGCGGCCAGGGCGGAGAAGACCCCTCGGGTGGCCAGGGCGGTGAAGACCCCTCGGGTGGCCAGGGCGGTGAAGACCCCTCGGGTGGCCAGGGCGGAGCAGACCCCTCGGGTGGCCAGGGCGGAGCAGACCCCTCGGGTGGCCAGGGCGGAGCAGACCCCTCGGGTGGCCAGGGCGGAGCAGACCTTTCGGGTGGCCAGGGCGGAGAAGACCCCTCGGGTGGCCAGGGCGGTGAAGACCCCTCGGGTGGCCAGGGCGGTGAAGACCTTTCGGGTGGCCAGGACGGTGAAGACCCCTCGGGTGGACAGGGCGGAGCAGACCCCTCGGGTGGCCAGGGCGGTGAAGACCCCTCGGGTGGCCAGGGCGGTGAAGACCTTTCGGGTGGCCAGGGCGGAGAAGACCCCTCGGATGGCCAGGGCGGTGAAGACCCCTCGGGCGGCCAGGATGGAGCAGATCTTTCAGGTGGCCAGGGCGGTGAAGACCCCTCGGGTGGCCAGGGCAGTGAAGACCCCTCGGGTGGCCAGGGCGGAGCAGATCTTTCAGGTGGCCAGGGCGGTGAAGACCCCTCGGGCGGCCAGGGCGGAGCAGATCTTTCAGGTGGCCAGGGCGGTGAAGACCCCTCGGGCGGCCAGGATGGAGCAGATCTTTCAGGTGGCCAGGGCAGTAAAAACCCCTCGGGTGGCCAGGGCGGGGAGGACCCCTCGGGCGGCCAGGGCGGAGCAGATCTTTCAGGACCAGACACCGGCTCGGGAACAGGCGCTGGCTCTGCCTCCGGCACGGGAACAGGCGCCGGCTCAGGAACTGACACTAAAACAGACACAGTCACAAGAACAGACACAAACACAAACAAAAACGCTGGGTCCTGAACCAATATGAGCTCCGGCTCAGGGATCGGCTCAGGGACAGGGACCGGCTCAGGGACCGGCTCAGGGACAGGCTCAGGGACAGGCTCAGGGACAGGCTCAGGGACAGGCTCAGGGACAGGCTCAGGGACAGGCTCAGGGACAGGCTCAGGGACAGGCTCAGGGACAGGCACAGGCACAGGCTCAGGGACAGGCTCCGGCTCAGGGACAGGCTCCGGCTCAGGGACAGGCTCCGGCTCAGGGACAGGCTCCGGCTCAGGGACAGGCACCGGCTCAGGGACAGGCCTCTCCAACGTCTTAATCAGACGCTCCAGATAGTCCCAGCTCAGGGATACAGACGGGACCTGACCAGTCTTTCGTCGGGCAGACGGGACGTGAACAGTCTCTCGCTGGGCCGACGGGACGTGGACAGTCTCTCGCTGGGCCGACGGGACGTGGACAGTCTCTCGCTGGGCCGACGGGACGTGGACAGTCTCTCGCTGGGCCGACGGGACGTGGACAGTCTCTCGCTGGGCCGACGGGACGTGGACAGTCTCTCGCTGGGCCGACGGGACGTGGACAGTCTCTCGCTGGGCAGACGGGACGTGGACAGTCTCTCGCTGGGCCGACGGGACGTGGACAGTCTCTCGCTGGGCCGACGGGACGTGGACAGTCTCTCGCTGGGCCGACGGGACGTGGACAGTCTCTCGCTGGGCAGACGGGACGTGAACAGTCTCTCTCTGGGCAGACGGGACGTGAACAGTCTCTCTCTGGGCAGACGGGACGTGAGCGGTCTCTCGCTGGGCAGACGGGACGTGAACAGTCTCTCGCTGGGCAGACGGGTATTTCCTCCTCCTTCTCCGTCGTTCTTTATGGTGAGGTATAGGCTCCAGGCTGGACAGGACCAGCGGTGAAGGAAGCTCTGGGCTGAGCATCACCGGACCATGGTCGGAGAAAGACCAAAGTTGAGAGTGATTCCGGGGCTCACTTCTAGGACCTCCTCTCCTGCGGCCTCCACGAATCCCAGAAAACTTGGCCAGACGGGTTCCCCTAAAAGATTCTCGGTCATCGGTGGCCGGGTTCTCAGGGGAATTGACCACCTTGACCTCAGTCCGGCGGGCCAATAAGGCAAAGCCCTGAAAAATGTTCATGCTACTGGATCCATTATTTGACGGATTCGTTCTGTCACGGGAACACACAGGGAAACAGGTGGATCCAAATGCAGCATATTTATTATCAGGGCAATCCAACTCATAGTCATCCATGCAGGGGTCAAAATCCATTTTAGCAGTCCAATAAACAAGAAACAAACCACGAACAGGCAAGAAAACAGACCTCAGAAGTGTTGGTGACATTCAGCAACGAATCCGTACACAAACTAACACAGACAGGGAATATATACACAGAACTAACAAGACTAACACAGAACAGCTGGGAACAATGATTACAGGGAACAGCTGAGTGCAATGAACTGATGAGTGACAGTGACAGACAGAATGCTGGGAAATGCAGTTCCAGAATTACATGACACCGAGGGGAAGGAGGACATCTAGTGGACAAACAAGGAAACACAACCAGACACTGTGACAGGTAGCCTCTGCTCAGCTCCACAATCATCTCGCAACAAACAGTCTCAATGAGAAGTTCCAGTCTGGTTTTCGCTCTGGCCACAGTACGGAAACTGCCTTGGTCAGGGTCACTAATGACCTGCTGATGACGGCTGATGCTGGGTCTCCATCGCTCCTCATACTTCTTGATCTCACCGCAGCATTTGACACCGTGGATCACCATATTCTTCTTCACCGCCTTCACTCCTCTGTTGGACTCTCTGATACTGCTCTGGCCTGGTTTTCATCATACCTCACGGATAGAACTGAGTATGTATCCCTGGGTGCTGCTAAATCGGACACACACTCTGTCACTTGTGGTGTCCCTCAAGGTTCAGTCCTTGGCCCCACCCTCTTCACGCTTTACATGCTCCCCCTTGGTCATGTCATCAGCTGGCATGGATTATCTTTCCACTGCTATGCTGATGACACTCAAGTTTACATTAAAACAAATCCTAATCCCTCTGAAGCCCTTTCCACACTTCAAACCTGCCTGGAGGAGGTAAAGACGTGGATGGCGGCTAATTTTCTGCAACTCAACAGCCTAAAAACGGAAGCTATTCTTGTTGGCACTCCGCATCAGACCCGGTCGTCCACCATCACCAGCATCACCTTCTCTGGTCATGATATCCACCTCTCACCCTCAGTCACAAACCTTGGTGTTATAATGGACCCTCACCTGACCTTTGAGGCCCACATTAATCATCTATGTAAAACCTCTTTCTTTCACCTAAGGAACATTGCAAAACTTCGCCCAATGCTGACTTTCCCTGATGCCGAAAAACTTGTCCATGCCTTTGTTTCCTCCAGGCTGGACTATTGCAATGCACTACTAATCGGGATCCCAAGCAAGAACATCAAGCAACTGCAGTACATACAGAACTGTGGGGCTAGGATCCGGATGGGCTTGCGGAAGTACCACCACATCACACCCATCCTTAACTCTTTCCCCGCCAAACACGGAATTTTCCGTGTTTAATGAAAAAACGCATCTGCGCCAAACACGGAATTTTCCGGGTATCCGTGTTTTAGGTGGTATACGGTAAGGAAGACCCGCGCGCATGTCCTGAATGATTGCGCAACTCTTTGTTTAGAGAAACAGATTGCAATCGTCTCAAACAGTGGAGTAGTGAGAATGTATCAGACAGACAATGCAGAGGTATATGGCTGAAGTACTGGAGTTTAATGGACTCGGAGTCCGATCACTCTTTATTTGATAATTCTGAATCTGATCGGGACGAAGTGGTCAGTGAGAGAGATGCACATGTTGTCACAGAAAGTTCTAGCCATGGACGTGCCGCAGATAGATCGTATAATATTATGACACTATAATATGTATGTGTGTGTGCAGGCATTTATGTGTGGCTGTCTAAATATGAAGGTGTAATTGTCAAATTATTTCTCTCTTTGTGCACATTTACCACATTGTAATATGTATTTGTGTGTGTGTGTGTGTGTGTGTGTGTCTAGGCCTGTTTATTGTAATTCCAATTATTCATTATTCACAGGTAGAACACAGAGAGGCAGAGGCAGAAGTTTTATTGCAAAAGTTACATTTCCCTTACATCCTGGGAAATTTGATATATTTTACATTTATTTTATGTTTTTAATTTATTTTGGAAAGTTTTATATATGAAGGAAACAACATCTGAATGTATTCTGCTTTTAAATGCACTTGTTTGATAAAAACACCTTTTTCTCAGTTTTTTGTCCAAAATGTTGTGTTTTTGACAAAACCTACCTCTGTTCAAGAGGCAATAAAAAAAGAACAGATGAAGATAAAATAAAAACGTTTTTTTTTGCCTAAAAGCAGAGGCTCAGATCTTTATTTTTATATATATCATCTTCATATATTCATGGAAGAAAATATTCAGCGGGGGCATTCAAATTTAGCGAAAATCGTCAAAAACCCTGGCGGTGGCTGGCAACTTTTTTTTAAAACGCTGGCGGGGAAAGAGTTAAATCGCTCCATTGGCTTCCTGTCCAGTACAGGTTTGAATACAAAGTTTCCCTTCTGTCACATCAGTGCCTCCATGGCACTGCACCACCATATCTCAAACAACTCATCACCCCCCTTTCCCCATCTCGTCAACTCCGCTCTGGACAGGCCAATCTCCTTCAGCCTGTGAGGACAAGGCTTCGTACTATGGGTGATCGAGCTTTCTGTTCAGTCGCGCCTACTCTCTGGAATGCTCTCCCTGTCCAACTAAGGGTCCCTCAGACTGTTGACTCTTTTAAAAAAGGCCTTAAAACCCATCTTTTTAGAAAAGCCTTTTATGGCTAACAGTGCTTTTATTTTATTTATTTTATCTTTTTTTTTTAATGTTCCTGTTTTTATGTGTAGCACTTTGAGGTCATTAAATTGATGTAAAGTGCGTTACAAATAAAATATATTATTATTATTATTATTATGTGGTAAACAATCAGTGTTATTGTATTGGTGTGTACTGGTGAGACCAAGCAAGTTAAACCAGTATGTAAAATCCCCAAATCTCCATAGCAGTCATACACAGACACGCATAACATATTTGATCTGTGAATACTTCCTCAAACAATAGTGAACATGGCGATGTTGCTTTAGGAGATTGGCTGTTTATTAGTACTTTCAAAGCACATAATGCCTTATTCTGCATGATGGTATTCTACATCCCTAATCCTACCTAAACTTACAACTAACTATTAATTATAGGCAAAAGTGAAAGTTAATAGTTAGTTAAGAGAATTGGACCATAATTAAAATTTTGACCAGAAAGCCTAATGTCTTTATTTATTCATTTATTTCTCTCTGTTATCTATAATATTTGGTAGTCATCAAAATCCTAATTTTTAAAAAAAGCAAAAACAATCAGGTGTTATGAGATAATAAGCATATGCCCTTATATAACCTTCAGAGTTAAATTAAAACTGATCAAGCTTTAGATTTTTCTCAGTCCAGCTTTTGTTTTCAATAAAACATGTTTGTACCATTAGATCTGGGGGGAAAAATTAATAAAATAAAAAAGAGTTTACATTACAGTGCAGTTTTTCTCAATTGCTTAGACATAAAAATCCATTCTATATCCCTAAACATAATCCAAAAAAAAACAAACAAAAAAAAACTGAAAAATATAAACACTCTTTAATGTGTTTTAACTCTGTCAACCCTTAGCTAAACCTCAACACAAATTTGGCATTTCACACCATGTACTCATCTAAAGCATTTAAAAACAAAATCACAATGTCATCACATCCTTAACAGTACACAGTCACAGTTTTTATCAATTGATTTACATAACTTCAATATTCACTGCAGAATTAATCACTTCATTTTATTCTAGTAATGCATTTATTAGATAAACACTATGACACTAACATCAAAACTACAAGCGTGTTCTCTGTTGATTTAATAACAAATTCGGCTGAAGAAACAAAAATACATGAATGAAAATACTTGTTTATTCGTGAACTTCTTTAACAAGGAGTTTAGTTTAATACAACAATGAGTTTTCCCCCAAAACTGATCTTGCCTCAGGTCGATGCTCCATCCTTGACAAAAACATTTTTGCGTTTAGAGAAATGTATCAAATTGGTTGAGAAAAACTGTAACACACAACTGTGCACAACACAAAATTGTGTACACACTAAGTAGAACCACAGATGAGATTATTGGTTAAAGGATTAGTTCACTTTTGAAAAAACTTTTGCTGATAATTTGCTCAAACCCATGTCATCCAAGATGTCCATGTCTTTCTTTTCTCAGTCGAAAATTAAGGTTTTTGATGAAAACATTCCGGGATTTTTCTCTATATAATGGACTTACATGGGAACCAGACGGTACAAGGTCGAAAAGACAGTTAATAACAGTTTCAGATGCAGCTTCAAATGTCTTTAAACGACACCAGACGATGAATAAGGGTCTTATCATGCGAAACGATCGGTTATTTCAAAACTTATTCCAAAAATGTAACTTTTCTAAGGACAAATGCTAGCCTTGCTCTATTCTGTGAGGCGCGTTTGTAACGTCACGTAATACGTAATACGTAATTACGCAGCCCATTCTCACCCCCAAGGCGTCACCTAACTGACGCCTTGGGAAGCATTTGGACATGCTTCAAAATCTGACGCTTTAGGCGCCCTTTAGCGTCAGTTAGATGACGCCCTAGGATCGCGTGTACCCTACCCCCACCCCACACCTAAACCTAACCGCGTCCTCTAACTGACGCTTTCCTTTAGCGTCAGTTAGATGACGCCGTATAGGGCATTTCAGAATGTTTGTAAACAATAGGCACCGCGATACTTCCGGGTGGCAGAACGCGAGCGGCTTCCATTGACTAACTGAAGAGATCCAGCCGGCAACTGAACAGTTACACAGTTAAAATCATTGTTGTTGATCAAAGTTGAATCTATGGCGAAAATATGTTGTGTTTGGGGTTGCGCCAGATATACAGCAAAAGGTGTAGGCTTCGATTTCCTTCAGAAAAAAGTAAATCTATCCAGCAGAACCTGTGGGTGAGGAGGTTAAAGCGAGTGGACGTCGTCAAAAGTGCATGTCGTTTCTAATTATGAGCCTGAGCCCGATTTAAACCCAACCATTTTAATACGTGGGTCGTTATATAACTGACGTTCTCAACTAACTTAGTTATTTCTATTACTTTCTATGTTACTTTCTTTTGAGCGGGGAGTAAATGCTTCTTCATCGTAAATGCTTCTGATTGGCCAATGCGTTCAATAAATCAACACATATGTCTGTGATTGGCTACATCGCTCATCGCTGCAGTCACGTAATAAAAAGAAACTCTGGCATGTAAGTCATTTCTATTTTGTTTTAGTTGTTCTTGTTGCTTTTCTGCAACAGATAAATACAAATGTATTAGTTTTTATTTGTTTTATTCATAGATATTTCTAGTTTGCGGGAGTCCCGCGAATCGTTTTATTCTCCTGCAATCCGCACACACAGAGTGCATTACCGCCCGCACTCGGCCATCAGATCTAGTCCCGCGCCGCGGTCTAGTGCGTTGGGAGTGCACGTCTCTAGATCAAAGAATCTAAGCTTTAATGATCATGTTAACTATGTCCGAATTTCCACCACGTCTGTTTTTGAATCAACTGTTGAAATGTAGATTAGGCTTCTGCCGGCGGTGTGTCTTCCTCCATGCAATTTACTAGTGTTGCCATAGGGACGCTTCGGCTTTTGCCACCCGGAAGAACGTCTTTTATTGTTGTGACGTCATGGTGAATTGTCGTATAGGATCGCCGAAAGTACAGAATCAAAATGGTCCGACATCGTTGTTTTACCTTTTAATTCCTTTTTTTGTAAACGGCGTTTGAGTTAGTTTGCACGTTCAACCTATGCGTTCAACTTGTAAACACTGACTCTGTACTTACGACTACATCGCCCGTGACCTTTTGAGCGTAACGTATTGCGTGACGTTACAAACGCGCCTCACAGAATAGAGCGAGGCTAGCATTTATCCTTAGAAAAGTTACAGTTTTGGAATAAGTTTTGAAATAACCGATCGTTTCGCATGATAAGACCCTTATTCATCGTCTGGAGTCGTTTAAAGACATTTGAAGCTGCGGACCTTGTACCGTCTGGTTCCCATGTAAGTCCATTATATGGCGAAAAATCCTGGAATGTTTTCATCAAAAACCTTAATTTCTTTTCGCCTGAGGAAAGAAAGACATGGACATCTTGGATGACATGGGGGTGAGTAAATTATCAGCAAAAGTTTTTTCAAAAGTGAACTAATCAGGGTTGAAACAATATAGAAAGGGTTTAAATTATAGGACAACATGAACAAGAACATGGCCGTTTCTCAAAACCAAGAATGCAAAGAACGGACTTGTGTTCTTGGGAAGAAAACTCTTGCTAGTTGTTCTTGGAAGAACGAACTCACGAGGTGACGAGCACACAGAACGCGCTGACAGTTTGAGACGATGCGTTCTTGCTGGTATTGCGCAATAGTACGCACAGACGCCGTCTGCAGTGCCCAAACATAACAAGAATTATTATACAGCCAGGCTTTATCGCCCAAACCTAAGGGATTACTCTACATACACTACAATGTAATGTATATTCATAACAATAAAGCAACACCTGTCTCATTTTAATTCTGCTTCTGTTGTTTGTTTGTGTACATCACTAGCCAACGGCGGGAAAAAACGCCGGTAAAATTCGGTAATATTCAGGTAACTTTTGACCTGCCTCTCTCTACTTCCCACTCCTTCCACGAATGCCGAAATGAATTATGGGATATTTCTGCCGTCAAGTTCACACAAGTTACCATCCGATGCATCCTCTGTAAAATGGAAGTGTCAAGAACACATCCGGGATTTTTAACCGTTCTTGCCTAAATGCAAACTTGTGTATTGGGACAGTACTTGGGCCGCGATTGATGACGTTTTACAAGTCCACAAGAACACAAGTACAGACAAGAAGGCATATTGAGAAACGGCCCATGTGTCTCTGATGAGATCTGTGCTTATAGTTGACCATGCGCTTCTCTCACCTGAATCAGACTAAAGACAAGAAGGATGAATGTGAGTTAATATTTTTGTTATTGTTTTTTTGTTTTTTTAGGGTTTTTTTTTTTACAGTTTTTCCCAACTGGTTACACAAGTCTAAAAACAAATCAACAAACACGAAATGCAAAACAAGAATCTATAGCAAATAATGCATTAAAACCTGTTACTAGTGTGTTTTGCTGCAAAATGATATACACACATGAAGAGATCTGTCTACCGACAACAACACACTGATGTGCTCAACACAAAACACTGTATGAAACCCCATCAGTATAAGTTTATGCCTTTTGCATTGTTAATATTACACTGTAGCTGTTTGTAAAAGATTGTTACAAAAATGTATACCAACTCAAATATTAATTAACACACAAATGAAATACAGTAACAAAAACTTTGTCATTTACAGTAGCAGTATTATTAATGTAACACTTGGGTTTTAAAAACTCTTTAACAGGAGTAAACTAGGAAAAACAATCAGTAGGATAAAGTGGGGGGAAATGAAACAAAAACACAGTACTTCATCTGCAATACAAGTAATGTTGTCTCTGGATAAACAGTGGGGAAAGAGTCTGAGTGATGGATCCATCCACCACAGGCCTGCACATCAACTTCACCATATGCATCTTTAGTGAAGAGGCATGCTTGCATCCTTGGGATGGCAGTCATATATATATATATATATATATATATATATTCATCTTCATGCCAGGATAAAGAACTTGGGAAAAAAGTAATGGGGAAATGTGTTGGGAGGTATAGTATTATAGCACTTTCTTTGCTCTTGTCCTCCTCTACTCTCACTCTCACTCCTTCACCTCTAGCTCTTGCTTCACCATCGACTTCCATTTTACTACAAAATAGGAAAGCTCATCCATGTAAACAATTCTGAAACTGTTTACACCACTGAGTGTTGCCAAATGGTGTAAACAGTTCAGCAGTGTGAATAGTGTTGCTTTTCAACAGGATTAAAGAGATATTCATTTTGAATGATTTACCAAGAGATCTGTGGAGTTTTGCAAACAGTGTGATATTTATAAAGTGTTAAGAATTTATAAAGTGTTAAGAATTTATAAAGTGTTAAGAATTTATAAAGTGTTAAGCTGGAACTGTGATTCCAATTCGAGAGACTTGGTTTAGTGATTTGGTACATGAGTTCCAGGTTTTGGTGATTGTGTTTCAAGTTTTTGATTTTAGTGAACAACTGGAAAATAAACATACTTTTTGTCCTTTTTTTTTATCTGGTTAATTATTTTATTAGTTTTACTTTTACAGTATTACAATTTTAAAATGCTTTACATGTTTTACAACATTTAATGCTGTGCTTATTCATCCAACATATTTCTTTTCAAATAAAGATATTTTTCCACATATTGAGGAATTTATTTGACACACTGTAAAAAAAATATTTTCAAGATTTGTTATCACAACATATCTTCTTTTGTCAAATCAACTTTATAATAATTTATTTAGTTCAGATAACTTATTATTTTGAGTTTCTGATGGTTAAATTAATCTACTTCATTGTATTAACTCACTTTTTCCAGTTCAATCAACTTAAAATTTTAAGGCAACCCAGGTTACTTACTTTTTTAAGTTAAACCAACAATATTTTTTTACAGTGTAGTAATCACAACATTTTTTTCTTTTGTCAAATCAACTTAAATAGTTTATTTAGTTCAGATAACATATAATTTTGAGTTTCTGATGGTTAAATTAATCTCCTTCATTATATTAACTCATTTTTTCCAGTTCAATCAACTTAAAATTTTAAGGCAACCAGGTTACTTACTTTTTTAACTTAACTTAAACCATCAAATTTTTTTTACAGTGCACATATTGAGGAATTTTTTTGATAGTAATACTCACTATACTGTAAATTATGTTGATTACAGTAGTATAATGTTGCAAATGTTGCTAATTTCAAAATGTAGGTTTGTGTACAAAATAAAATCAATCAATGTATTTTTGTTAATGAAATTATAATGTGTTAGTGTGTGATGACATTGTTAACAATTTGAAGCCAGTTGAAAAATAATAAATATTTAATTTTAGATAGTTTTTGATTTGTAATGAAAGTGTGCGGTTTGTGCAAGTGAGTTTATAGTTTTGATTTTGTGCTTTCGTAATTATTTTAGTCTTGTCCTCTACATAACTTTGTATGGGTTGTGTGTGAAATTCTGATCACTGTGACCGAATAACTTTTTATATTACCAGGCCACTGAGAACAATATGCTCATCACAGAGATATGGTTTATTGTTTGATTTAATTGTTGTGGTGTTACCTTTTTTTTCTTTTCTTTTTTTTTTTTAAATTAAACACAAAATATGTTTGTGTATTCATTACTATAGTCAATGTAAAAATTTGAAGTTTAAAAAAATGGCTTTCCTTGTTGCATGCCTGTCTCATTATGGTTGTTATAATTATCTTTCACACTGAAACCATACAGTTTATATATGTCAAATATCATATTCAGGTATTTTCACAAGATTTGATTTGATAACAGCTGCTGAATTCATCCAATTGTCATCGGCTTCAATGAATCAGTGATCCCACTTCATATTTTGACATAAATCAAACATAAATCAAATAACTCAATAAATGATTGTACGGCTAGAAGTAAAATATTCTGGCACACGGCAACCGTGTCATCTGAACCAAAGGAAATATCAAATAATAGTCAAATAATATATAAACGGGAATAAAATATGTAATTTGAGAACATAATAGTCAAATAATATATAAACGGGAATAAAATATGTAATTTGAGAACATGCTGGTATTTGCTTTTTTCCTTTATTTACAACACATTCTCACCCCAAGGCGTCACCTTTGACCATGCTTCAATATTTGACGTTTTAGGCGCCCTTTAGCGTCACTTACATGACGCGATCCTACGGCGTCATCTAACTGACGCTAAAGGAAAGCGTCAGTTAGAGGACGCGGTTAGGTTTAGGTATGGGGTGGGGGTAGGGTACACGCGATCCTAGGGCGTCATCTAACTGACGCTAAAGGGCGCCTAAAGCGTCAGATATTGAAGCATGAGGCTTGTTTGAGATGCGCCTCGCCTCGCCTGCAATGTAGTCGAGAGTAGGCGGCTGCAGTTAGAGGAGGAGTGAAAAAAGCGCATTCAAGCCGGACAAATATCGGTTCTCGCAGTGAATCAGACACCTGTGAGATCAAATTCTGATATCGCGGGATTCACGCTCGTGCACGTGTTGCTAATAAACTGGATGTGATTTAAGTTCGCTTGCTTTTATATAAAAATAAATATAATGTAAATAAAACCCAAAGTACTTGTTATTTAATTACATTCCAAATAGCCTATGGTTTATCAATCTTTTTTTTCTTTAATACAGACGTGTTTTTATATAGCCTATTGTTTTAACAAAAATGAAATATAACCCATATGGCACTGTCAGAGAGTTTATTCACCCATATGTATACATAAAACATGATATCAGTTTTAAAATCAAACATTTTAAAAGAGAACAATTCATCTGTTGTTCTTTTATTTTTATTTATTTTACTTTTTTATTAGAATGCAAGTTACAAACAGCCTACCTACAAGCACCACAATTCGTGAAACAAATAGGCCTATTATACAGTGACAAATACATAAACATCAGAATAAAATTAATAATAAAATAAATAAATCAATCAAAATAAGCTTAGCTTAAATAGACAGACTTACAAACTTCATCATCTATAAAATGAGAGCTATTTTTCACTTGAACATTTTAGAGTAGGCCTAGTATATTTGAGTTACTGACTATAGGCTAGCTTTCTTATTTTTAACCCGTTTAAGAGATTCACAATATAGATCAGTTTCAATTTGAAAAAAATAAATAAATAAAACATGGCCTTGATTTGGAGAATTTAGCTTAATGAATATGGAATTTACCTTCATCACTGTTGTTTAAACCAATGAGCATTAAGCTGTGTCGTCAGCAAGTCGTTTCCCATCATGCTTTTGATCAGCGCAGTCGGTGGAGAGCAACTGCGCGCGACTGCAGAATCCGACCCTTCCGCCTTGCGCTCGCGAGAGTTTTTTGACATACGTCGGCATGACATCAGAGCCAGGCGGACCGTTCTCGGACACATTTCTAACCGGCATGCATCTCGCGCTGATCAGCGGTGATCGATTCTGCGCAGAATTTGCTCATTTCAAACAAGCCTATGGTCAAATGCTTCCCAAGGCGTCAGTTAGGTGACGCCTTAGGAGTGAGAATGGGCTGTTATTTACATTTATGCATTTTGCATGCCGATTTTATTCATACTTGACAACTATTGCATTCAATGTTTACATTTTATTAGTTAGTTTATTTCCTGGAAATCAAAACCATGACCCTTATACATGTTTATGGACTTAGTTATGCAGTTAATTTAATACATTGTTGTAATGCACTTAAAGTGAAGAAAAATGTTCTTCTAAAAAATCTTCAAATAAGCAAAAGAAAAAACTTGTAATTGTAAAGAATTGTTTATTTAGAACTACAATGTACAGACTCACAAATAAAAATTACTCCATATGATTTAGCATATTTTATAGATGTTTTTTTTCTGCTAGTTACAGTAGTATTAGTAAGATTATTTAAACGAAGCAATCACACTGAAAACTAAATGCAATTAACAATAATGACAGTAGGGGGCGCTTAAGTTCCATGAAAAAATGTTTCTGTGTGTGAACGCTGAATCTATGACTCAAATCAAACCGTTTGGTTTCATAATAGTTCTAAATGTTATGAAAATATTGATTGAAACACTTTATAACATCCTCATTCACACTACTTCTATCCACATACGATCAGCTCTAGAGAGTTCAAGCAAAATCATTACACATAATAAAATACACATTATTTTATCACTACCAACATTGCATAGATATGCTCAAATACAAGTCATGTAAGCATTTTTTTATGCAATTTTTACATTTTAATTATTACTTTAATTATTAAAGTTTAAAAAAAAAATAAAAGTTCAGCATAAGGAGAGTGTACGAAAGATGTGACAAAGAGAATACATCAGTGATCCAAGGAGGTCTTCTTTCAGTTGGCATTAGACGTACTGTAGTCAGTTTGGCACCAGGATCCTCCCTGACAAAGTAAAAACAACAATTAATTGACAAGCTAGATGAATGTTCAGACATGACATATATCAGAAATTCTCAACTCTGGCCCTCAAGGTCCTGCAGTGTTTGGTTTGATCAAACCTTGATCATATTCTTGGAGCTTCTAAAAATCTGTAAGACCTTTATTAGCGTGTTTAGGTTTGTTTGATTAGGGTTGGAGCTAAACTGGAAAGTCGATGAGTATCAGATGGTTTGGCCTTATCTCCACTGACCTGATGATTTCTTCTTGTAGTAAATGAGTCCAGCAGCTGCAATGATAATTCCCAGCACCAGACCAGAGGATCCAATAGCGATTTTATTCCTCTCAATGTCTGGCATAGAGGGATCTGTGGGGAACGGAAATCATGCTCTGTTAGTGAATGATTACATTCTTTAACAGTACATATGAGTTGAGTAATGAGTACATTTTCAATATTTACTTTTAATATTTGTTTAGATGTGCAAGTGTAAAAACAAAAGAATTTCCATATTTTCTATTTGCTCCCATAAATGGAAAGGAAAGAGGAAAGACTAGTAAATGTTTTGTCTTACTCCAGTCTTTAACAATAGGTTGAGGTGAGCTGGCGTGCTCCACCACACAGGAGATCTTCTCTCCAGATTTCGGAGTGTATTCCAGCTCAGAGTGAATCTGGTAGTACCAGTCTCCATCAGCCATCTCCATTGTTGAGGTCACGTCTGAGGTCATCAGTTTACCATCTCTCAGCCAGGACACTTTGATTTTTTTTGGGTAGAATTCATATGCACTGCACATCAACACAGCTGGATGATTGCCTTCAGCCTGCTTCACTGAACTGAGTGTAACCTCCGGTTTTACTAAATCAGAAGAAAAAAAAAATACTCTAAAATTAGCTTACAATATTCTAATGTATAACACAAACAAAATTATAAATACATTAGGTGACCAGTAGCTATAATAATTGAACCAATTAAACTATATGAATAACATGAATTATTTGTACTATAAAGTAATTTCTTTAGATTTAGAAATGGATTATCGAGAAAAAAAGCCCATACACTTTTTCTTATATTATTCAGTTGGAAAAAAAAAAATCTTAAAGTTAAAATTTTGTAAAATAACCCCTGTGTAAAGTTGTTCAGTTGTAATTGATATGTTATTGATTTTGTTTTAAAAACAATCATAAATCAAAAGACAACCACAATGTGCAGACACAACACCAGCAAAACAACAGACTTCCGTTTTAATGCAATTTGAGTGTGTTTCTTCTGCACCAGTGTACACACATGGTGAGGTATTTATTATGCAGTAAAGATGAGACAGGAGTGTTGTAGCACTCACCTGCTTTATCACGGACATTTGAGTCAATGATCTGAGCATTATATCTGCAGAATCTGTCCACCGCAGCTTTATACTGCTGCATAATGGCCTGATCTTTGTTCCAGTTCTCTGCATACTTCACTCCTTCCTCAGTGTACCCCACACACTTCCCAACAGAGCTGTTAAATTGTACATCCACAACTTTATTGAAGGACTTTGACAGAAGATACACCATATCACTGTAATCACTGGTGCTGTAGATGCATTCATGCTTCATGTATTCATAATATCCATCAGCTGAAACATAAAAACAGTGTGTTAGATCTTTAGTTGTTGTATAATTGTATATCATTCATAAAAACAAAAGTGCCTGTATTCATTTGCTCTTTGCTATTTCTTTGTTTTGGTGTCTAGTGAATACTGTGTGCTATAGATACATTCCCTTTAGAGAGACCCCACAACTGGTTCATCTCACTCATATTTTCTGGAATATTCATGAAAATGTTTTATAAGGCAATTGAATTAACAGCTATGACATTAACTACAAAACCAATATGAAAGATTAAAACATAAAAATGCATAAATCACAGGTGTGTTTATAAATTAAAGCATTACATTTGCTTAATATTTTATTGTACTTGCCTGTTCCAATAAATGCAGACAGCATCAATATGGGATGAAAAATCAAAAATTTTCGCACAGACATATTTGCAGTCTATGAATTTGCCAAATGAGGAACTTTTTCTCTGTGCTTGTTCTTTTGGTGGATGTCTAAATAATCTGACAAATCAGCTTCTACTCACATAAATGTCAAGTGTTGCTAGGTGGAAAACTGCTTTCATTTTCCTGTTTTTTTATTGGGCAATTGTTGTGTGTGTGCATAAATGAATGTGTATATAGGCAAAACAATGCACTACAAATTGACAAATAATTTTTATTTATTTATTTTTCTGTGTAAAAAAGGAACAAGAACAATTATTTTTTCTTTATTTATTTGGCCTTTATTGCCAGAGTTGAATTTCTTCTCCTAGAGGAATATATGAAGAGTTCAGATGCAAAAGCCTCTAAATGCCATTGGAAATTTTCTTCTAAAATGATAATTTTTATCAAGCTTATATATTCAAGTTCAGTAATTTCACTTAAATGACAATTAATAGGTAATTATCATTGCCATTTAAGTGAAATCACTGAACTTAAATATACAAGCTTGATAAAAATTATCATTCTAGAAGAAAATTTCAAATGGCACTTAGAGGCTTTTGCATCTGAACTCTTCATATATGTCTTTGAAGATATACATTTTATAGTGTAATGTATTATTTATTTTATTTGTGCCTGGTTTACAAAACAATCTGTAGTTATTTCAGCATTCATTTTATTTATCTTTCTTTGAAACCCTAAAATAAACTCTCCTCTTGTTCTTATACTGCTGTAGTCGAGCATGTTTGAAGGTTCAAAATGTTAGTTACAGTTTTTCTGAATTGCTAAAACACTAAACCCCATTCTCTGAACCAAATTCTCAATTGCCTGAACCAATTTGTCAAATAAATCACTCTTTCTGAAAAACACATTAAACAAGTTCAGGTGGTTAAAACACTGTTTGCAAATCTCATGAACTCCTTTTGCAAAACAAATTTCACACTGTGATGCACTCGTATTGCAAAACACTAAACACAGCAGGCAAAAGTTAAACACCTAAAACATGAAACACAGTTGTTATTGTTTACACACATTGTTCACACTTATGGTGTGATCAAACCAACTGTACAAAACAAGCCAGCTCAGAGTGCACATGTGACAGTGGTGTACTGAATGAAATCAATAGATGGAAACAATCTGAGAAGGAGAGGAGTAAGAAGGTGTGTAAGAGGTGGTGGACGAAGAGGAAGAGGACGAGGACGAGGACGAGGAGTGGACAGTGTTGTCAAGTCTGGATCTGGCACACCAGAGTGTTTTTCCTTTTGTCTGGCAAAAGACAACATTTTGTCTGTGATGTGGAAAGAGTCCTCACGCCAGTCAGGGCCCAGAAGAATTATAAGGTGTAATACCAACGCATTCTCACCCCAAGGCGTCACCTTTGACCATGCTTCAATATTTGACGTTTTAGGCGCCCTTTAGCGTCACTTACATGACGCGATCCTACGGCGTCATCTAACTGACGCTAAAGGAAAGCGTCAGTTAGAGGACGCGGTTAGGTTTAGGTATGGGGTGGGGGTAGGGTACACGCGATCCCAGGGCGTCATCTAACTGACGCTAAAGGGCGCCTAAAGCGTCAGATATTGAAGCATGTCCAAATGCTTCCCAAGGCGTCAGTTAAGTGACGCCTTGGGGGTGAGAATGGGCTGGTAATACGTAAGGTGATGATCAGAAAACACAGATTGAACAGATGGAACTTAAATACAAACACAGGTGATACGGGATTTTTTTTTTTTTTTTTTATTAAACCTTTATTTAACCAGGGATATAGTCACATTGAGATAAATATCTCATTTACAAGTGAGCCCTGGCCAAAATAGCAGCACACGATATACATAAATACATAAAACATAATACACAACACGAACATGTACAAAAAATAATACAAAATTAAAAGTTAAGAGCAAGTGCAGACAGATTTGAATGATTTGTTTAAGTGTAGCTTGAACTCACTTATCGAAATAAGTTCTTCTAGTTTCAGTGAACTTTGGATCTCATTCCAAACATGATGACCATGATGACTAAACAGGTGACAAAACTGAACTGATAATGACAGTAACCATGGATACAAAGGAGTGGCGGGAAAAGAACAGAGGAGAACAGGAACCAATCAAAATACAAACTGAAAGTCCAAACAAACACTGACATGTGACAACTATCCTTGCAGTAGATACTATTTATTCACCTTACTACTGTAAGTTGTCATAACTATACTTTTGATGTAATTGCAAAATGTGTTTACTTTTCTTCTGTACCCGCATGCTCTGGATTCTGTGTTCTCCATTTTTTTATGTCGTGTCTAATGATTGATCTGTTGTGTTTATAATACTAACTCATGTGTGCATGATCTGAAAACACTGTTTGATTTTGGGCACAGATTAAATGGTTTTGGGCAAATGTTTGATTGAGTCAGGGGTTCTCTGAATGAAGTTTGAAGATTTGGTTTTGTGTTCAATTGGGTTTTGAGAAAGTGGATTATAGTTTCAAGAAATGTGTTTTCTTTTGTTAAATACCATTTTATTAATAGGGAAAATGTTTATTTTTAAAACAAAAACATCATCAAGCTTGTGTTTAGATTACTTTAAGAATGTTATTATATTATAAGGTGACAGCTTCATTTAGAAAAGATAATAGCAGAAAGTAAAAAATAGAATGGATGAATATAATAAAAAATGGAGTAATATTCTATGTTTATTATAATTATATGACATTTTGTAGTTTTCCCTACCTTTTTCATATCATTCATTCTTCTGTTGTAATATATTTTGTAAAGTGTGTCTATCTTTTCTCATGTATGTTCTGGGGTATGAATGTGAGGATGAATGTATAAGCAGAGTTTCTGTCTGTAAATTGTATTTCTTATTAAATAAAGATTAAAAAACAGTCTACTACTAATACTCTGAGAGTTAGTTTCACGTAGTTGTAAAGTTATTAGAATGTCTAAAGTGTACAATCGAAATAAAGTGCAACTAAAAATATTTTTGTTTAAAGATAGTATTTATTTCAAGACATTGTTTTCACTTGACAAACCTGTCATAAGACAAAAACAAACACGAAAAGAAATTGGAAAATGTCAGAAGGATTTATTAGTTTCAAAAATAAAAAAAAATATATAAGGAAAAAAAGCATTTGAAGTGTGCGTGTGGGCATCACAACTCTTCCACAATAAATTGTTTTTAATAAAAGACTACAATTTGGCAAATAAAAGTACAAGTAAGTGTCGAAGACAAGAATAGAATGTGAGTTAATGTTATGTATAAACAAATCTGCAAGTAAATGTTAAGTAAAAGAATATTGTTTGTCCAGTGTTTAAATCAGAGCCCTGTGTCTGTGGACAATAACCTTTCTGTAAAACATCCGTCCTGTAGAACATCGACTCTTGTCGTTTCTCTTATGAAAACCACAAACTGAAGGATGAAATATATTTTTATTACAATCAGGTGAGGATGCACTCTTTTAGTGACTTTCAAAATAAATGCACCTCAAAACGTTGCATGTCATGTTTGCCTTGACTTCTGACAGAAAAATGTATTTGAGATTACTCATTATTTGTACAAATGAAAGAAAATCATGCTGTGTCAGAATAATAATTCGACAAGGACTCCAGTAAAATTGTAACAAAATTTGTCATGTACAAAGGCACACAAAACTATTGTTTTTAGCACCAAAAGCCTTAATTTACAAAACTTTCATTGGAGGAGAATTTTATTTAGAAGTACAAAAAAAATCTGAATTACAAAATAAGAAAGTGTTCATTTTTAAATCAGAGCTTTCAGTTGCAGTTGTTTCCTTTAATGAGGAAGAAAGTTCCAGCAGCGACTCCCAGCAGTCCCAGAGTCAGACCCACTCCACAGAACACATCTGGACCAACACTGGGGAGGGCAACGTCAACATCTGAAACACACAAGCACATGATGATGCATGCCACAGAATGTACAGTAAGTGCATTTATTTAATGTTTACTGTAAAGTGACATTTTTAGAGTTTTACTTTTTACATTATCTTCCTAATTTTTCCTGAATATGGCAAATGAACTAGATTTATAACACTATGTTTATGATTAATGTCTACATAATCTTTTCCAACAACTTCTCAAGAAGTTAGTTTTTAGGATAGGCTATGTCATGTTTGCCTTAAATTGTTTAAGATGATGTCTGTTTTAAAATACCAGGTGATCTAAAGAAAAGATTTTGGAACAATTAGGATTAATACAACCGTACATCCACTGAATCAACATGAAGCAGTGCCTCACCCCATGTTTTGGTTATAGGTTGGCCTGGAATGGATTTGTGGTTCACAGTGCAGCTGTAAATGTCTCCCTCTTTAGGCGTGAACTTCAGAGTAGAGAAGATGTTGAAGGTGCCGTCGTCTTTTAAGCGGTACTGGCTTAGACTCATGCCTTCTGTCACAATCTGATTGTTTTTAGTCCAAGACACATTGACAGGTGGAGGGAAGAATCCAGTCACATGACAGATAAGGGTGTTCTCGGCATCCTGCAACACAACAGCTTTTGGATAGATGGATGTATCTGGGATGTCTGTGAACACACAGAAATAGATGCTGATTTGTACTTGGGACCTCTGTGTACATTTTATCTTGGACCACAAGATAAAAATAAAAATAAATCTTGCAAAATTAAATCGTGATTATATTGGTTGTAATTTCTACATCTGATTTATTTGCACATCTCCAAAAAAGTTAATTTCAGATTATTGTAAAACTATTATATCATCAACTAAAAATATAATAATTATATGCAATGTGTCTGTTTTACCTAGTTGTTCAACCGAGGGTTTGTAGACTTTAATGTCTAAGTCTAAGTTTTGTTTGCAGATCTCCATTTCAGAAACACCATTCTCATAACCTCCAGGATAGCTGATAGGATCTCCAAAGTCAGGCAGCGTCATTACTCCTTCTTTTCTAATGAAGTCTGCATGGAATATTTCCTCTCCATCAAATCCCATTAAATATTCTTTCTCTTTATCAGAACATCCAGAAAATTGAACATCCCTGTGCACAACTGAAACAGATAAAGTATCATGTTACAAAAGATCGAATGGATGAACAGAATGGATGAATAATAAAGAATGAACTTTATCGGATGTGCAATCAGTACAGTGATAAAATTGGGAAACAAACAATTTAAAACAACATAAAATTTGTTTCTCAACCCTAAAAAAAGTACTATTCAACAGATAGAGTTGTAAGTCACTTTGGATAAAAGCGTCTGCTAAATGACTAAATGTATAGTATATATTAAAGGATCTAAGGAGTTTTAGAAGCAACCTTTGTAAATAGTTTCAAGAGAACCACATATATATATATATATATATAATTGAATTGCATGTAATTATATAATAATTGATTATAGATTTTTAATCCAGTATCCATTTTTTGTTTCTAATTTCACTAATTCATTCATTGATCAGTCATTTTATATTATTTTCCATAACTGTATTGTATGTTGTGTTCTGAGTTGTCTTCACAAACAAGTTAGAGATAAGAGAATGCCTCAGTTTTAATGCCACATGATGTTATGAAGTATTTTTTATAATAACGTATTTGGTATAATAACACTTGAATTTGTGCTGGTCAGACAATGTTTGACTGAGCATTGAAACAGAAGCAACTACAAAAATGTACTCTGCCTTCTGCTCTTGTTCCTATATCTGACTCTTAGGCTGATAGGCTGTTAATACAGTTTCTATATCAGACAATATAAAGTCAAGCTACTGATTTGGGGTATCAGACAATTATCTGCAGACAGGTTTTGGGTACCAGACAAACATCTTTATACATCGTTTGGGGAATATGATCATGATCATACTTGCTTATACTATAACTTTATAAATCAGCAGATATAATTGTATAAGGCAGTTTCCTGACTTACCTTGAGTCTCAGTTCTCACAATAACAGCGAGCATAAGCAGGACACCATACATCTCCATTGTTCATGCAGAAGTGAATAGAGCAAACACATATCAAACAGTCCTGGAGTGAATAATAGGTAAAGCTGCTGATCTCTGATGATGTATAAGCCTCCCAAACACAACATCCAATCAGAAATTGAGCCCTACTCTGACATCACTGTATCCAGTTAAAATCATGTTCTATTTCAGACTTGTTTGATTGCTAAGAAGTAGGTTTCTTTACTCTATATTGTATTCTGCTTTGCAGTTTGATATCTATATTTCATAAATCTATGAATAATATGTATAAAATAATGTACATTCATTGTGCTGTGTGTGTGTGTGTGTGTGTGTGTGTGTGTGTGTGTGTGTGTGTGTGTGTGTGTTAAGTAAATCTATAAATTTTTATTTTAATGTCTGCCTTTTAACTTTTATATATTTTTTTATTCTTACATGTTATTATGTGTCGTTATATGGTAGTTAACATTTGAAGTGAATCAAAACCTTTCATCTGATTAAATGAATTTTGAAAAATAACATTACCCATTCATGTCTCAGGACAACTTTGACAAGCTTTTTTGATCCACTTTAAATGTTGTATTATTTCTTTGTGTGTACTGGAATATTCAATGCAGGGTAAATTCCTTGTGTGTGTGCAAGCACTCTTGGCAATAAAGCTCTTTCTGATTCTACATAAATATCTTCAAGAAGTGCAGAAAACATTGAGACAACCAATTTACAGAATTAGATGAAGTTCTAAAATGTCACCTTTTCACATTTTGGTGGTTTTAATACTTTCAAATGTAATACTTTAATGCAGTCCTTGATCCTTATTTGATTTTAAAACATCTTAATCAACTGAAAACTGTTATAAAGAAAACCTCACTAAAGCAAAAGTACTGTGGAGTCCCCTGCAAATCTTTTCAAGAACTCTTACCAATTAATATTTTTGTAATGACCACTAAACTGATTTTGCCAACCAATCTGCTACACCTTGCAAGTTTCATGACTCTTAAATGCACTCAGCACACTATCTATTCACATAATAATTTAAGTTAAAAACAATGGCCTTGTGGCAGGATGACCGATGGTGGAGTCAGGAAGATGCAGGTTTTCTAAAATAGTCTCTTGTTTATTTATTTTATTTTTTTCACATATATTTTTTTTCCAAATACTTGCAAATATTTACAGTGTCAGGAAAATCAAAATGCAAAACAAAAACTGTTCAAAAAAGAAATTAAAGAGGCATTAAGTTGCCAGGCTACATCTCTCAAGACCCTGCACACTTTTCCACTCATCAAAACTCTGTCACAGTCCGTTCTCTCTGCACACCTCTCCTTGCCATGGGCCTAATACAGCCTTAAATAGCTGTAGCCCCACCCACTGGATTGCTGCAATGCAAACCAGACAATTAACTATAAATTCACAAAAAAAAAAAATAAAACAAATAAACAAAATAAGCCCCCAACAAATATACAGACACATACCACGCGTTTTCTCCCCAACAAAATGTAGAGAGAAAAACCCATATTAGATTTAGCTCCCTTACGCGAAACCAGGAAGTTGAAGCGGGGTTCGGGATGCCGGTGGGTTAACTGTATACCGTGTTGACAATTACAAAGTTTTAACTAAATAAAGGTAGAGTTTGACCGCCCATGTGGATATTTTCATTACTTGCGGCTAGAGATTATACAGATGAGGATGAAATTACAATGTACAGTTGGTGTAATATATGTTCGGATTCATGCACAAATATTTGCTACTTAAGAATGCTGGTAAGCCTTTCCCTACACCTTAAACAACATTACATGCTATCTGGCATTTATGATACACGGTGATAAATGACATTGTGAGTAGTGAATCAGAAATAGAACAGAACAAACAGAAATAACAGTGATATGACCCTGAGAATAGTGGTAGAACAGCTCGACTATTAGCACCGGCGTTTGGCTGACTGCTGCGTGAGCATATCACGGCTCAGTCCGTGACAGGCCTCTTACAACAACAAAAACGTTTTTTTCAGAGTAAACTTATCATTTTGAATATTGCAATTAAGTTTCAAACCAGCTCTAAATATACAGTTTTGATTTTATTATAGCATTGCAATAAAATATAGCAATTTTTAACAAAGACAAAAAAAACAGTTTGCATAAAGAATGTGAAATCATGAAACTGTTCATCACTATAAGACCATGCTGCCGTATTTGTGACCAAACCTACAGTATCAACATAGGCCTAACTTCAGTATGTTGTGTACTGTAACAAGGTTTATAGTTCAGGGAAGAGGGAGGCGGGAACCAGCGGACATTTATCGATTTTTAATAAACAAATAAAATAAATACACAAACAAAAAGAACCGCTAGCAGCCCCTTGCGGACGCTTGCTGGCTACCAAAATAAATCACACACCGCACACAAATAAAATCGGTGCTCTCTCACAGGTGTCATTCATTAACACTTCCCTCGGCCTCGTCCTGCTCGCTACTACGCCACCCACTGAAACATTTTCTTTCTACTGATAAATAAAGATGTATTTAAGGTCTGCACTGGTTAAGTTTACACCTATAAAGATGTGCTTCACTATAAACATCGCAAGTTTGCATCTAAAGTACATCCGAATAAAATACAGGGAGTGTTACTGTAATTTCTTCTTCATTGAAATACTTAAAAATGTTGTTAGAGCCAAGTCACTTTTCTTTATATAGATGTGAAATAAATATTGTATGCATTAAGCAATCAATAAATAGTTAATAATAATAAATAATAAAATATTTTTTGTATTAACGATGATGTCATTTCCGGCAGTGACGGTTAGTTTTTTGTGAAGCAATGTTGGAGCGACACAGTTTTTTGACCGTGTAACATTTTCCAGTTAATTTTGTTATTAAACTTGATCGAAAAGAAGTTTCTGGACCTTGATATGTTATTCGAGTTCAAATCACGCTCACCCAAACATGAAGATGGATTGCTATCACAAATGTTCTAAAGAATTCTGTCCATGAACCTATAAAAATAAACAAAATATTTTTTGCTTTTTGTTGATCAGTATTTGCAATATATAGCCTACTTGTGACAATATTTTCTGCAGTTGTATACAATATCCCAAAAGTTCCCAAAGATTTTTATTTTCAGAGAAATAATGGCTCGTCCCTGTTCACTTGTCGCCTGTCAATGACGTAATATCAGTGTTATCCCTGGTTTCTACTCGCACTGCCATAGTAACCATGGCGACAGACATGGACCAAGACACGCTCACACTGTTGTTGTCTTCTTCAAACATTAAGGACCATGGCAAGCAGACTTTAGGAGAACTAAAACGAGGATTAATATCAGCTTGACGTTTTCGAGATGCCTAGAGCTCCGCGTCCACGACAAACTTCACCTTGGCAGAGATGCCATTCTTGCACATACTTTATTAGACATGTGAGCAAATATACATAAAACAAATCTGTTATAGCTCAACATGATGAAATTTTAGAATAGAATGTGATCCTCTTTTTCTAATGTTGATCTATCTTACTGCTAGTCTTGTCACAAACTAACACAGAATAACATTATAACTTTCAACACACTTACAGTAAATGCAGTTTACATTTTTTTCTCGATTGCTTAAACACATTTCTTGAAACTATGCCTGTTATTCTCAAAACAGTAAACACAAATCTACACTCAAAACCATTCACTCTTGCTGAAAAACCAAACTTTGCCCTCAGACAGGACACACAAGCCCTCAAAATAACCAGCTCATTCTCACTCCCAAGGCGTCACCTAACTGATGCCTTGGGAAGCATTTGGACATGCTTCAATATCTGACGCTTTAGGCGCCCTTTAGCGTCAGTTAGATGACGCCCTAGGATCGCGTGTACCCTACCCCCACCCCACACCTAAACCTAACCGCGTCCTCTAACTGACGCTTTCCTTTAGCGTCAGTTAGATGACGCCGTAAGATCGCGTCATGTAAGTGACGCTAAAGGGCGCCTAAAACGTCAAATATTGAAGCATGGTCAAAGGTGACGCCTTGGGGTGAGAATGCGTTGCAATAACATACACTACAACATAGTCCAACGCATTCTCACCCCAAGGCGTCACCTTTGAACATGCATCAATATTTGACGTTTTAGGCGCCCTTTAGCATCACTTACATGACGCAATCCTACGGCGTCATCTAACTGACGCTAAAGGAAAGCGTCAGTTAGAGGACGCGGTTAGGTTTAGGCGTGGGGTGGGGGTAGGGTACACGCGATCCTAGGGCGTCATCTAACTGACGCTAAAGGGCGCCTAAAGCGTCAGATATTGAAGCATGTCCAAATGCTTCCCAAGGCGTCAGTTAGGTGACGCCTTGGGAGTGAGAATGGGCTGCATAGTCTAACACACTGCAATAAATTCAAAACAACATTTCCAAAACTGGTTATGTTACTTGGTTCCCCTCCTCACAAACCTTTTCACATGATTTACAAAATACACAACCAATGGACATTGGCACATTTTTATTCATTCATGTACTACACAGTACAACACACACAAAAAAAATATTATTCCGCCTCAGCCTCCTGTCTTTGGTCTGGGCCAGGCCAGAGAATCACATCACAGGCTATATTAGCCCTAGCCCGGCAGCGGGGGTAAAATCCTCTTGTATGCCTGATCCACCCATTTTTTCCTCCCTGAAAGTTCTGATGATGGAGGTGACAGTGAAGCGACTCAAATTAGGCTGTACTCGTTGTCCAACCTCCCTCATAGTCATGCCATGGACAAGGACATGATCATCTAAAGTGGCTCTAATTTCATCCGAGACTGGTTTCTCCTTGCTCTTCCTCCTCCTGCTCCACCACCATCTCTTCTACCTCGTCCTTTACCACGTCATCCTCTTCCTCTTCTTCCTCCACTCCCTCATCCTTCACCATGTCCTCTTCCGCTCCCTCCTCGACCTCTTCCTTCATTTCTTTGTGGATCCATTGCTCCAAAACTCAGATGAACTGACTCTGGCACTTTTAGGCATCTTGAAAGTTCTGAGTGATGTGTGTTAAATTGTGACTCTTAGTGTTTTCATCTGGGTAATGGTGTGCTAATTGAGCAGAAACTATGCTGACTTGAGTGAACAATATTGAATGCTAGTGCTTTCTAAATGACCACATGGTCTTGGCAATGAAATATTACAGTTTTTGTCCATTGCTTGAACACTATAGAACCATGCTTAGACTAAAGTAACACAACTTGAAGCTTTTGTTACCATGCCTCAAACACATGTACCCATACTTTAAACAAAAGCGTTGCTTTGCACTCTAGTTGCAATTCTGCAACACACTTACTCCTTTATGCAACACACTTGGTCCTTCATACTACACTCTATTTCATACATAAGACACTTTGTTCAAAAATGATATCTCAGGGTGTAATTTGGAAAACACATGTATTCAAAATACAAAACACATTGGGTTATTGCAACCACACAAATACTCACCCGAAGGCACTTAATTGCAAAACTGAACACCAATCAGCCAGCTCAGTTTAGCCATTTGAAGAACTTTGCAAGCATGAATAGAGGGAGGAAGAGCAAGAAGAAGAGGAGGAGGTCAAGGTCAAAGAGGCCATGCATGGACTCTGATGATATACTGTAAGAGCAACTTTGGTGGACCATGTAATCAACCATGGCCTGACGATGAGGGAGGCTGGGCAGAGAGTCCAGCCACATTTACATAAGCCACTTCACAGTGACATATATAATAAAAAAATTCTGACTAGAAAACAGGTGTGTCTTCACCTCGCTACCTTCTACTCCACTCAAATGGTATTTACAGCACTGTAGTGTATATCACATCAATGACGAGAAGACCTTTTGGGAGAGGACACCAATGCCTGTTCACACAACAGAAGGAACTCACCATTGTGGACCTAGTGAGGGCAGACAATGCCATCTGTCTCCACCAGAAAATACTTGCAGACAGAACAGTGTTCAACAACATAAACCATGTGAGGATCACCACCATCAGACGCATCTTGGGAAAACGCAGCATCACCATGAAGCAGCTCTACAGAGTCCCATTTTAGAGGAACAGTGACAGGGTCAAAGGACTTCGAGTTGAATATATATGGGTAAGTGTAATTGTCCTTTACATGTACAATACAGTATTGGTGAAATCCAGTACCAGCTGAATATGTACCATATCAGGACCACATGGATCCATTTGGAGAGCTACACAGGTATGTGATGGGGTGAGGGTTCTGTATGTGTAGCACTATTGTGCAGTAATATGCTCTATAGTGCAGCCAACATATACTCACATTTCTAGATGCTCTCCATTATGTATGTATACTGTACTGTAATATATATAGTGTTATTTCTATTACTGTATTACAGTATATATATATATATATATATATATATATATTGCTTTATCTGAATTTATCTTACTGCAATGTACAGTGCTGCAATGTACAATATTAAGTAGGCCTGTTTGCTTTTTTGGTTGTTTGAAAATGTTCCTCCTGAAAATATGCCTTCTGAATAAACAGTCAAAATCAGAGACTGCAGTGTTTTATATAAAGTAGCCTAGTGTGTTCCCTCTGATCTGAAAGTGTTAGCATATGGTGCAAGTATGTGTCATTTTGTCATCAGAGTTACATTTTGACAAAGGAATGTTAGGTTTTGATCGTAGAGTTTCAATTTGACACAGATGTGAACGGTATATTTCCCAGTGTTGTGTCACGTTTACTTGTGTGTAGAGTTTTGGCACAATGAGCGAAATTTTGCAAAATGTGTTCAAGCAATGGGCAAAAACTGTAAAGGGTTAGTTCACCCAAAAATGAAAATTAAGTCATTAATTACTCACCCCCATGCTGTACCAACCCCGTAAGACCTTCGTTCGTCTTCGGAACACAAATGAAGATATTTTTGATTAAATTTGAGAACTACCACATTGGCCGCCTAAGGGACTGCCTTTTGACGGCCCAGAAAGTCAATGAAGAAAATGTTTAAATATCCCAAGTGACTACCGTGGCTCAACTATATGGCTGCGTCCAAAACCGCATACTCAATGAGTAGGTACTTAATTTCAATAAGTACTTACTCAACGAGCGCTAAAAGAGTAGGTACTTTATAGCCAAATCTCGTTGAGTATGAATGAGAACCGGACATCTGCCATGTTGACGTTATCATGTGACCTACTGTGGCAGAATGGGGGACGGACACTTAGCAGATTTCAGGGCTTAGGCCCAGGCAGTTTGCAGACTACGCCACGATGGGACTTACACCCAAAGAATTAAGTATTTGGTTCAACCAGGCACTCAAGTTCGTTGATGGATCAGCCAGAGACAGTGGTCCAATACCAAAATAGAATTTATTTATTTTCTTACATCAATGCAATAAGACATACACCAACTTCACTCCTACACACACACACACACAGTGTTGTGCTGAAGCTTGCCAGTGGGAGACTAGTAGCTCCAACGATGAGCATCCATGGGAAACACCCCAATCACACGTGCCGGGTTCACACACACCTCAAAAAATTTAACAACACTAGTGAACACACAATCACTGCATACATCAAGGGACCCACCACCGCATGGGTACTGCTCCCACTGGCCGCTCTCAGCACCTAGACAAAAAGACATATGAGAGTTACACAGTTGCATACACATGATCACAATGAACAGGTCCAGTAAATCACCCAGAAGGATTACATGAACCTACAATATGAATAACTACTACTAACCCTCACATCAACAAACATACAACATTAATAAACCATAACAACTAATAAATGAAGGGAAAAAAAATGCCACACTGACGATCAGCAACTTCCACGGTCTCCCGTCAGTGTGGACAACACAAGGAAACAAACAAAAACAATCATAACAAATGGGCCAATCCCTTGAACATCAGCAGAGGGGGAAAGGCCTCCAGACAACAGTGTGAATAAAATAAACACACACAAACAACTTTAACCAATAAAAAGAACAAAACAAACGAAAAGAAATGATGCCAATACATCAACCACGTTTTACAACATTACTCAAACATTCACAACACGGAGAGGTAGGAGAAATCCAACTGAGTCCAGCAAGCAACATTGAAACAGGCCAGACACTCGCTAGCTTGAGTCAGCCACGGATCCCATAATCGTAAATCCCGTGAAAAGAGGCAGCCTGGTACGGCGGAGAAAGCCCGTGAGCAACACGCAACATGAAAGATGGTCAAGCAAAGCAGCAGATGTTCAGCGTCG
The DNA here is from genome assembly GCF_016745375.1 of Pimephales promelas. Next base: position 311,654 of record NW_024121239.1, read on the forward strand.
ATGTAGCCAACTTGCGGCTGCACCCCCGGTTAATTAGCACTCCCTAAAATGCACAGGATGTCAATTTACAAAGAGTTCCCAACCATTCAACTATCACTCGGCATAAAACATACCTATGATTATCACAGGCCCTGAGCTCTGATTGCTGGTCACAGGGCGCACACTCAGCTTGTGAAAGGGCTGCTGCCGCACAGGGGATTCTACGGCACAAAACATTACCTATAAGCCCAAGCTATAAAGTTAAGGAGTAAAAGAGAAGAGAAATGAAGCCAACCATACTCGCGGCACTTCGGTAGACCGATAACCAGGCAGACATCAGGTCGCTGGGCAGGTAAACAGGACGCGTACCGGTAACACCATTTGTCAAAATAAAAGTCCCGGTTTATAAAAGAGGTGTAGCCCTCGCGATTGGCTCAAAATTAACTGCCCAGAACCATTCACAGCTGCAGCAAATTAAAAGTCACTTAGGGAGACATGAGCCAGACAACAGCATCATCATGCTACAATCTGCCCCGGGTTTTTTTTTAATCGGCGCCCGACGATTACCCCAAGACACTCACCTTCACTGTAGGACGCTAATAGAGCGAACAGAGAGACCCTTGTACAAGTCCTCTTGCCATGACGGCTACTCTAGAAACACGAGACACTTGCTACACGTTCTCTGCCATTACGGCCACACAACACGAAACACGAGAGATACTTGGTACAAGTCCTCTTGCCATGACGGCTACTCTAGAAACACGAGACACTTGCTACAAGTTCTCTGCCATTACGGCCACACAACACGAAACACGAGAGATACTTGGTACAAGTCCTCTTGCCATGGCGGCTACTCTAGAAACACGAGACACTTGCTACAAGTTCTCTGCCATTACGGCCACACAACACGAAACACGAGAGATACTTGGTACAAGTCCTCTTGCCATGACGGCTACTCTAAAAACACGAGACACTTGCTACAAGTTCTCTGCCATTACGGCCACACAACAAGAAACACGAGAGATACTTGGTACAAGTCCTCTTGCCATGACGGCTACTCTAAAAACACGAGACACTCGTTAAAAGTTCTCTGCTTTTACAGCTACTCAACGAGAACGAGTGATACGCACGTTCTCGGACATGACGGCTAAAACAGGAGAAACAAGTGATACACGAGTTCTCAGACATAACGGCTAAAACGCGAGTAAGGCACTGGTTACAGGTCCCCTACCTTTACGGCTACTCAATGAAAAAGACAAAAGCAGGGCCAGGAGCCAGGGTAGGGACATGGCCTGGGGTCTGACGTAGGCGCTCATTATCAGCTTCCATGTAAGCCATCAAGTCCCTCAACTCCTGTAACTCATTCCCCTTGGCCACCCCGTTCCATATTTTGGCAAAGCACAATCCAATTGGCAAAAAAAAAAAACAAGAACCAATCCCCACCTTACCTGCCCCGTCATCGGTCCACCAACGAACAGCTGCTGCTTTGCTTGTAAAAGAAAAAAAAAACACAAAAAAACAAAACAAACAAAAAAAACGAAAAACAAAATTTGAACCAATCTCTGGCTTTAACCATCAACCCTGCCGACTATACGCCAAATGTGGCAGAATGGGGGACGGACACTTAGCAGATTTCAGGGCTTAGGCCCAGGCAGTTTGCAGACTACGCCACGATGGGACTTACACCCAAAGAATTAAGTATTTGGTTCAACCAGGCACTCAAGTTCGTTGATGGATCAGCCAGAGACAGTGGTCCAATACCAAAATAGAATTTATTTATTTTCTTACATCAATGCAATAAGACATACACCAACTTCACTCCTACACACACACACACACAGTGTTGTGCTGAAGCTTGCCAGTGGGAGACTAGTAGCTCCAACGATGAGCATCCATGGGAAACACCCCAATCACACGTGCCGGGTTCACACACACCTCAAAAAATTTAACAACACTAGTGAACACACAATCACTGCATACATCAAGGGACCCACCACCGCATGGGTACTGCTCCCACTGGCCGCTCTCAGCACCTAGACAAAAAGACATATGAGAGTTACACAGTTGCATACACATGATCACAATGAACAGGTCCAGTAAATCACCCAGAAGGATTACATGAACCTACAATATGAATAACTACTACTAACCCTCACATCAACAAACATACAACATTAATAAACCATAACAACTAATAAATGAAGGGAAAAAAAATGCCACACTGACGATCAGCAACTTCCACGGTCTCCCGTCAGTGTGGACAACACAAGGAAACAAACAAAAACAATCATAACAAATGGGCCAATCCCCTTGAACATCAGCAGAGGGGGAAAGGCCTCCAGACAACAGTGTGAATAAAATAAACACACACAAACAACTTTAACCAATAAAAAGAACAAAACAAACGAAAAGAAATGATGCCAATACATCAACCACGTTTTACAACATTACTCAAACATTCACAACACGGAGAGGTAGGAGAAATCCAACTGAGTCCAGCAAGCAACATTGAAACAGGCCAGACACTCGCTAGCTTGAGTCAGCCACGGATCCCATAATCGTAAATCCCGTGAAAAGAGGCAGCCTGGTACGGCGGAGAAAGCCCGTGAGCAACACGCAACATGAAAGATGGTCAAGCAAAGCAGCAGATGTTCAGCGTCGATGTAGCCAACTTGCGGCTGCACCCCCGGTTAATTAGCACTCCCTAAAATGCACAGGATGTCAATTTACAAAGAGTTCCCAACCATTCAACTATCACTCGGCATAAAACATACCTATGATTATCACAGGCCCTGAGCTCTGATTGCTGGTCACAGGGCGCACACTCAGCTTGTGAAAGGGCTGCTGCCGCACAGGGGATTCTACGGCACAAAACATTACCTATAAGCCCAAGCTATAAAGTTAAGGAGTAAAAGAGAAGAGAAATGAAGCCAACCATACTCGCGGCACTTCGGTAGACCGATAACCAGGCAGACATCAGGTCGCTGGGCAGGTAAACAGGACGCGTACCGGTAACACCATTTGTCAAAATAAAAGTCCCGGTTTATAAAAGAGGTGTAGCCCTCGCGATTGGCTCAAAATTAACTGCCCAGAACCATTCACAGCTGCAGCAAATTAAAAGTCACTTAGGGAGACATGAGCCAGACAACAGCATCATCATGCTACAATCTGCCCCGGGTTTTTTTTTAATCGGCGCCCGACGATTACCCCAAGACACTCACCTTCACTGTAGGACGCTAATAGAGCGAACAGAGAGACCCTTGGTACAAGTCCTCTTGCCATGACGGCTACTCTAGAAACACGAGACACTTGCTACACGTTCTCTGCCATTACGGCCACACAACACGAAACACGAGAGATACTTGGTACAAGTCCTCTTGCCATGACGGCTACTCTAGAAACACGAGACACTTGCTACAAGTTCTCTGCCATTACGGCCACACAACACGAAACACGAGAGATACTTGGTACAAGTCCTCTTGCCATGGCGGCTACTCTAGAAACACGAGACACTTGCTACAAGTTCTCTGCCATTACGGCCACACAACACGAAACACGAGAGATACTTGGTACAAGTCCTCTTGCCATGACGGCTACTCTAAAAACACGAGACACTTGCTACAAGTTCTCTGCCATTACGGCCACACAACAAGAAACACGAGAGATACTTGGTACAAGTCCTCTTGCCATGACGGCTACTCTAAAAACACGAGACACTCGTTAAAAGTTCTCTGCTTTTACAGCTACTCAACGAGAACGAGTGATACGCACGTTCTCGGACATGACGGCTAAAACAGGAGAAACAAGTGATACACGAGTTCTCAGACATAACGGCTAAAACGCGAGTAAGGCACTGGTTACAGGTCCCCTACCTTTACGGCTACTCAATGAAAAAGACAAAAGCAGGGCCAGGAGCCAGGGTAGGGACATGGCCTGGGGTCTGACGTAGGCGCTCATTATCAGCTTCCATCTAAGCCATCAAGTCCCTCAACTCCTGTAACTCATTCCCCTTGGCCACCCCGTTCCATATTTTGGCAAAGCACAATCCAATTGGCAAAAAAAAAAACAAGAACCAATCCCCACCTTACCTGCCCCGTCATCGGTCCACCAACGAACAGCTGCTGCTTTGCTTGTAAAAGAAAAAAAAAACACAAAAAAACAAAACAAACAAAAAAAACGAAAAACAAAATTTGAACCAATCTCTGGCTTTAACCTTCAACCCTGCCGACTATACGCCAAATGTGGCAGAATGGGGGACGGACACTTAGCAGATTTCAGGGCTTAGGCCCAGGCAGTTTGCAGACTACGCCACGATGGGACTTACACCCAAAGAATTAAGTATTTGGTTCAACCAGGCACTCAAGTTCGTTGATGGATCAGCCAGAGACAGTGGTCCAATACCAAATAGAATTTATTTATTTTCTTACATCAATGCAATAAGACATACACCAACTTCACTCCTACACACACACACACACAGTGTTGTGCTGAAGCTTGCCAGTGGGAGACTAGTAGCTCCAACGATGAGCATCCATGGGAAACACCCCAATCACACGTGCCGGGTTCACACACACCTCAAAAAATTTAACAACACTAGTGAACACACAATCACTGCATACATCAAGGGACCCACCACCGCATGGGTACTGCTCCCACTGGCCGCTCTCAGCACCTAGACAAAAAGACATATGAGAGTTACACAGTTGCATACACATGATCACAATGAACAGGTCCAGTAAATCACCCAGAAGGATTACATGAACCTACAATATGAATAACTACTACTAACCCTCACATCAACAAACATACAACATTAATAAACCATAACAACTAATAAATGAAGGGAAAAAAAATGCCACACTGACGATCAGCAACTTCCACGGTCTCCCGTCAGTGTGGACAACACAAGGAAACAAACAAAAACAATCATAACAAATGGGCCAATCCCCTTGAACATCAGCAGAGGGGGAAAGGCCTCCAGACAACAGTGTGAATAAAATAAACACACACAAACAACTTTAACCAATAAAAAGAACAAAACAAACGAAAAGAAATGATGCCAATACATCAACCACGTTTTACAACATTACTCAAACATTCACAACACGGAGAGGTAGGAGAAATCCAACTGAGTCCAGCAAGCAACATTGAAACAGGCCAGACACTCGCTAGCTTGAGTCAGCCACGGATCCCATAATCGTAAATCCCGTGAAAAGAGGCAGCCTGGTACGGCGGAGAAAGCCGTGAGCAACACGCAACATGAAAGATGGTCAAGCAAAGCAGCAGATGTTCAGCGTCGATGTAGCCAACTTGCGGCTGCACCCCCGGTTAATTAGCACTCCCTAAAATGCACAGGATGTCAATTTACAAAGAGTTCCCAACCATTCAACTATCACTCGGCATAAAACATACCTATGATTATCACAGGCCCTGAGCTCTGATTGCTGGTCACAGGGCGCACACTCAGCTTGTGAAAGGGCTGCTGCCGCACAGGGGATTCTACGGCACAAAACATTACCTATAAGCCCAAGCTATAAAGTTAAGGAGTAAAAGAGAAGAGAAATGAAGCCAACCATACTCGCGGCACTTCGGTAGACCGATAACCAGGCAGACATCAGGTCGCTGGGCAGGTAAACAGGACGCGTACCGGTAACACCATTTGTCAAAATAAAAGTCCCGGTTTATAAAAGAGGTGTAGCCCTCGCGATTGGCTCAAAATTAACTGCCCAGAACCATTCACAGCTGCAGCAAATTAAAAGTCACTTAGGGAGACATGAGCCAGACAACAGCATCATCATGCTACAACCTACTACGACGTGTTATCATCATATCACAAGCGCAAAGAAATGAACAGCGACACGTTTAATTCTTCTATCTATAAATATCTTGACATTGATGAAACTTTCTCATTTTGTTGTGGTATTGTTGAAGAAACAGCTGATATTTTTTTTTATTAAGAAACCCCCAAATCGTCACCTCTTGAATATATGTTGTTAATTTCTTTATTTTATACCCAAAACGTTTCTCCTTTAAGTTTTCCTCCCTTTCTTGATGAATTTACCTCGTTTCATCCCTCAGACCTATAACAACAAAACAACAACATTTTTCATGTATTATGAAGAACTATTTAAAGATATTTAGCCTTGTTATTGTTCCTTTTTCCTGTATTATGATGTAAACAAACCAATGATCTTTATGTTTTCTGTTTTGTCATTATGACTATTATGGTATCTTTCCATGATCTTGTATGTAATACGTTTATAAGTTTAAATTATGAGTGACAGGTGTACTAACACTTCATACCATCAGTGACTCGACAGCACAACCTAGAACAGTCTTCCTCTGCGTTTGTAATGTCTGCACAAAGGAGACGGGCAGCTGCTCGAAGATCTCTTTTGGAGAAAACTGTTGATTTTATACTCGAAAAATGTAAGTATCACTCCTTAAAAATTAATATTACCTCAGAATGAATTGCATTGTTAGCCCACCCCAAAACTTAAACAAAATAATAATATTAAATGCTGACCAATACTTAATTATATAACTTTTTTATATACTAAAAATATAATTTAATAATATAGCTGCAAGCAGCCATTACCGGGGCCAAGCGCAAGAAGCGGCAACATATGCCAAAATGGCTAGGAGTGGCAGACCAACTGCAGCAAGGAGCAATTACGGGCATTTTGAGAGAACTTTGGGCAAATGGCTAAGAAAATCACATAAACATTACCTTATAAGATGATTTAATGGGTTATCACTTTCGAAAAATTAGGTGGCGCAGTTACGAAATAGATGTGTGGTCAGAGTGAGGTGACAATGACACATGCAAAGTTTGGTGTCAAAATGTGAAGGCATTGCAGAGATAAAGCCTAAATAGTAATTTTGGCAGCATGCCTAAATTTTGATGCTGTGGTATACAAAAACGGTTTTGTCTATCATCGTGCAATTCATAACTTTTAGTCGGCACGGTCTGGAGATGATACGATTCAATTTTCGTGAAAATCGGACAAACGGTCTAGGAGGAGTTCGAAAAAGAAGGTTTTTCAAAGAAATAAAGATGGCGAACAGGACGTTTGTCTGATTATGGAAAACCTGATATCTATGTTTTTGGCATAACCAAAGGAATCTATTAAGATCAGTTTCATTGCAATAGGCAAATTTATTCAAAAGTTATTAGCGTTCTCAGAAATTAATTATAACTTTTGACCAACAGGTGGCGCTGTCTTAAAATCTTTTAAGTACCTTCAGGGCATGCTGCTTATGGCACACACTGAGTTTTGTAATATTACACCAATGCATTTGTTTAGTATAGCATTTTATTTCACAAAACTCTATTGAAGTCAATGGGAATTTCACGTTTTGTTCTATTATAGCGCCACCAAGAGGCTCAGTCCCACAATTTTTTTTATGTGTCCTCAGAGTGACCCCATACATATGTGTGTCAATTTTGGTGAAAATATCTCAATTCGCTTCCGAGTTATAAACATTTATATGAAAAAAACACGTAAAAATGACTGACACATGACTTTGTTTGAATTTTACTACCCCTTACTATCAATATTTTCGCATTTGGGCATTAGCATTTAGTTAACAAGCTATGATTCCGTGTTTCTGGCGGTGGTTTCGTCTCGATCGGAACAGCGGTTTTGAAGATATCGCCAAGTGTTTTTTTCGCGCTAAATCGCTACGCTACACCAACCGTAACACGAAACCCAGCATGTTTAGTATCGTTGGACTCGGCAACGATTCAGGAACTCAAAAACATGACTCCCGTGAAAATAAGTGTACCACACCCAAAGCTATAAGCGTTTGAAAAAAAAAATTCACCACTAGGTGGCGCTGTTTCGAAACTTCTCAGGCTCCTTTAGGGCATCGTACTGATGACTCATACCGAGTTTCGTAACAATTCGTTCATGCGTTCAAAAAATACAGCATTTTAGCACATAATTCAAAATGGCCGACAGCCAAAATGGCCGATCTGGGAAAATTGGATATCGGTCGACTCGGCATGACGCCCTGAATCTAACGAGACCAAGTTTTTGATTTTTGGAGAAACCGTTCAGAAGTTACGAGCAAAAATAGCCATTTTTCATATCTCCGGACCACTAGGTGGCGCTGCGCCGAAACGCAGCACGTAGCCTCAGGTCATGCTTGTGATGACACGTACCAAGTTTGGTCTGAAAACGAGTAAGCGTTGCGGAGATACAGCCTCACGTCTGTTTTCGCAAGGGCTACGTAAAATTTGTTTACGCGTTTATCGAGAACGGTTATTCGAATCATCTTGAATTCCATAACTTTTTGTCAGCACTGCCTGGAGATGATCCGGTGCGATTTTGGTGAAAATCGGACAAACCGTCTAGGACGAGTTCGCAAAAGTAGGTTTTTTGGAAAATTCAAAATGGCGGCCGTTTTTTTATGACGGAAAATGACGTCATAGGGTGCGATCGAATCGGCATGAGCTCAGAAACAAGAGGAAAAAAGGATTTTGTTGATAGGCCTTACGGTTCAAAAGTTATTAGCATAATAAAAGTGAAACTTTGGACAGTTGGTGGCGCTAGAGGGAATGCGTTAGAGACACCAAAATTGGTGTATTTAAAGTTGGGACTGTCCTCTATCAGAATGTCAAACCAAAACAACTTTCCCGCAAACCGGTCTATGGGCTGCCATAGACGCCAAGTCGGAAACGGAAGAAGAATAATAATAAAAAGAAACGGAACAGATACAATAGGTGCCTCCGCACCTTCGGTGCTTGGCCCCTAATAACAAGCAAAATGTAATTTGTTTTGTCATATGACAGTTATGCATGAATACATTTATATTCATAAATGCAGTGAAACATCTCAATTATCAGTCAATCGATGAATTAATGGATACATTAATTAAATAATTAAATTTTATATACTGACAACAATAATAAAAATGAATAAATGAGTAAAAGAACAAATAAAAGTAACCATCACAATAAACAAATGCATTATACAAGTCAACAACACATGAAACAAAGCTTTATTCAAACTACAAGCATGTATTTACAGCCGCTGAACACCACATCATGCCGACTCAACACAGCGGTTCCCATTCTGCAGCTTTATTCTGATGAATTCACCAGAGGGGACTGTGCCTTCTTCCCAGAGCTTGTTGTTGTGCTGCGCTTCACAATCTGAGGCAATAAGGGCAGGTGGAGAGATCGAGGGTCTCGTAAAGGCAGGTGGAGAGATGGAGGAACTCATAAGGGCAGGTGGAGAGTTGGAGGGTCTCATCCATGGCACCACTTCCAGGATGCACCTCTGGGCTCCTCATCCTCAGTGCTCACACCAGTCTGCAGACATTTCAGATCCTACAAAAAATGCACAAACATTATACAAAAGCAGTTATTTTAACACAATGTCATTTGATTTATCTATTAAAAATAACCTTACTTTATATTTGAGTAAAATCCCTAAAACAAATGCTGCCATCATCTTTCCTTGCAGGTCCTGCTCCACCACAAAAGCTATGCAGCAAATGCACAGAAATCAAGAATCAGAAAAGTGTTGTAATGTCTCTACTTGAATTTACAATAATTCAAATAAACTACAAATTAAGATTGAATAGATTTTGATATCCATTTCTGTAGTATACTCACTCAGAGCCTTTCATGACAGCATTCAGCATCATGAGCCTCTCTCCACCGGATAAACACACGCGTGTTCTTCTGTCCTTGTAACATACAGACAAGATTCACATTACGAGCTCAACACTGAATTTACATGCTGAGGTTGATGTGTTAACTCACTTTTAATCCAACTTAAATGTTCCTTAATATATCAACACTAATAAGGGACAAATTAAATATAACATATTTAGTTACTTTATAGATTTGTTTATTTACCGTATTTACAGCACATTTGTCTAATGTAAGTAGTGTTGACAACAGTGAATTATCCTTCATAATAGCACACATAACGTTACATCACTCAGATGTATTTTTCATGTTGGGATGTGCTCATCTGCAATACTTAAACAATATTTTCATTTCAGATGTAAATATACATTTTAAATAAGCGTGTTTAAGATGTAACGTTATATGGTTATGTAAATCCATTTTAGAAACTTACGTGTAACGTTAGCCTACTTACTGGAGCTCCCCTGTTTAACTAACTAATAAAACATGTGTTTACAGCAAAATCACAACTATACTATACTGTCTAAGTCCTTTAGACCATCAACAGTTAAAACGTTTACTCTATAGTAGTTTAACACATACGATTTAAACACAAGGAACCGTGTTTACTCACATTTGAAAACCCCTTGCTTCGCTGATCTCCGCGATGTTGATAATGACGAATGCTCTCCCGTGGCCTCCTGGGATAGAAGAGTATCCATCGGATGAACACTCAAAAATCTTGGCGAAAGCAGGAGATCATCCGGGAACTTCTCGCCTACTCTTTTATGAGTACTGAGGTTTCGGACATACTACTCCTTTCAAATACTGTTTTCCCCTACTATATAGTACGAAAGTAGGAATATTCGGACGTACTATAAGTATACGTATGCCCGAATCTCGCGATAATTAGTACGTCACTCTGGTAATTCTCGCCTACTCTTTTTGGATACTAAGGATTCGGACATACTTATTCACTCGCCTACTGCTTTTTCCCTACTATATAGTAGGGAAGTATGCGGTTTCGGACGCAGCCTATGTTTATCAAGCGGTGCGAATACTTTTTGTGCGAAAAAACAAACAAAAATAACGAGTTTATTCGAATATTTCTTTTCTTCCTTGTAGGCCAGAAACGAGACTTCCTTAGATTTCCACGACGCATGCGCGAGAATTGCGATCTGAAGTAGTGTAAGCAGATCGCAATTCTCACGCATGCGTCGTTTAGTTCAAAAGCCTGGTTATAGTGTTTAAGCAATTGAGAAAAACTGTAATACATTTACCTGACATAATAAATTGTTATATTTGATTACTCTAACAGACTTTGACTTTATTTTCATTAAAATTAAAAGGAATAGTCAAACATTAACGTGTATTTAATGATGCACAGATATCATTGTTAAACCTTTTTCATTTTATGGAGTCAGATGAAATGAGTTAATACATAAGATAAAATGTAGGCTATTTAATAAAAAAAAACACTTTGCCATTGGAAAGACGGAACATTGAAACCATTGCCATTGAAACCTTCACCTCTAAGAACGCCGCCAGGGCTGGACTGGAACAAAAAATCATTCCGGGCATTTTTGGCCAGACTGGCCCTACTACATATGATCATAAACACAACCAAACTTTGCACGCCCTTGAATATGTGTAAGTGAATAGGAGTGAGAAGGTGTTAACTGATTAAATAACTACTAAGTTGAACTACACTGCAGTAACC
>NW_024121239.1:323495-379468 GCF_016745375.1 Pimephales promelas
AAGCGGCGTAGGGCGAGCCGTACTGCCACAGCTCGAGGCAATTGATGTGCATGAGGCGCTGGGCTCCTGTCCAGGAACCGGCGGCTGGCATGCCAATTGCACATGGCACCCCAACCCGTGGTAGAGACGCATCCGTGGAGACAACGAGATGCCTGGAAACTCGCTGAATAGGGACACCGGTCCGTAAGAAGCTGAGGTTCGACCACGGGAAGAAGGTTCGGCGGCACGCTGGAGTCACTGGAACTCGGAGCGAGCCGCGATGCCATGTCCACCTCGGGACTCGATCGCGAAGCCACAGCTGAAGCGGTCTCATATGAAGCAAACCGAGCGGCGTTACCGCGGCCACGGATGCCATATGCCCCAGGAGCCTCTGAATAGTTTCAGTGGAACCGCACTCTAGCCCTCGAACTGTCGAAGACAAGTCAGCAGTGAGTGCGCGCGCTCGTTCGTGAGCTGGCGGGACATGGCGACCGAGTCTATCTCCATACCGAGAAAGAGATCCTCTGCACGGGGCAAAGTTTGCTCTTTTCCCGGTTGAACCCCGAAGGCCCAGACGGGCTAGGTGCCGTAGCAACCAGGTCTCTGTGTTCGCAACCCTGAGCTCGAGAGTGAGCTAGTATCAGCCAGTCGTCGAGAAAAATTCAGGATGCGAACCCCGTGCTCGCGAAGGGGAACAAGGGCTGCCTCGACGGTCTTCGTGAAGACGCGAGGGGACAGAGCTAACCCGAATGGGAGAACCGTGTACTGATATGCCTCCCTTGAAAGCAAACCGAATAAGCGGTCTGCGTTGAGGCAAAATGGAGGCAAGAAAGTACGCGTCCTTCAGGTCGAACGCTGCAGACCAATCCTGAAACCGAACACATTCGAGAATGCGTTTGGCTGTGAGCATTTTGAACGGTAGTCGATGGAGAGAACGGTTCAAAATGCGCAGGTCCAGGATCGGTCGTAACCACCGGTTTTCCTGGGGACAATGAAGTAGGGGCTGTAAAACCCGGACCTCACCTCGGCTGGAGGGACCGTCTCGATTGCACCCTTCGCCAGCAGGGTCGCAACCTCCGCTCTCAAGACTGGGGCATTGCACCGATCATCGTGGAGCGAACTCCCCTGAAGCGGGGAGGAGACCGTGCGAACTGAATCGCATAGCCGAATCTGATCGTTCTGATGACCCAGCGGGATCCCCCGGGAGGCTCTAGCCAGGCTTCCAGGAAGTGAACCAACGGGGTCATTCGAAACCACAGACGTCCCCCCGGAGGGGCAGCGGGGCGGGTCGACTGGCACGCGTGCAGGGGTTACCCCGCTCGGATGCGTCGAAGCCCGCTCTCCCGACAGAAGAGACCAGGGAAGGTGGAGCATTCCACGGGGGTCTGTTCTGCCGGGGGTCTGGCGATAGAGGGGGAAGGGATTGGCGTAGCCCGGGGACGACCTCGCACCCTTCCGCGCCCTCAGAGACAGAGAGGAATGTGTGGGCTGACGCACTGGACGTCGAGCCGCACTCATTCCAGTCTGTGGGCTCAGTGATGATGTCAAGTCTTCTTAACCAACTCAGGGCGCTGCCCACCCGTGGGCGAGCAGCGGGAGCTGAAAACGAAAGATTTTCCCCCGGCCCCTCCACCGGGGGCAGGAGGGGCCTGCTCCGCCTCCTGGGGAAAAAACTCAACTCCATCACTGAGCAGCCCGTATCAGGATCGTCGCTTACCTGGCGTTTAGCGGGGTGTGCGGCCTGAGGGGGCTGTGACGCCTGCCGGCGGCCTCCTCCACGCCGTGGCCCGGATGAAGGCTGCTGCTGGGGCGGGGCGGGAGGGAGGGGAGCCGCGGGGGGCGTCCTCGGCGGCGAGCAGCGGGAGGCATCTGTGCCGACGACTGGGTGGAGGCAGCAGCTGGTCGTCGGGGCAGAATATGATTGATTGCCTCCGTCTGCTCCTGGGCAGTGGAGAACTGCTGGGCAAAGTCCTCGACTGCACCGCCAAAAAGGCCAACCTGGGAGAGAGGGCGTCGAGCAGACGAATCCGCTCAGCGCTCCGAGTGTCCGCCAGGTTGACGCTCCTGGACCACACTAGTGGCCATCACCTGACCAACGGCGCGAGCGGCCACTTTCGTTGCCCTTTTGGAGAGCAAGGTCAGTGGCGGACTGCAAATCTTCGAATGCCGTTGGGTCAGTCCCGCCCTCGAGCATATCTCTGAGCATCTGCGCTTGCACAGTGCTCATCGCATGCAAAGCGGAGGCCGCCCGTCCCGCCGCTCTATAGGAACGCGCCGCCATGGCAGACGAGAACCTACAGGCTTTGGATGGGTGCTTAGGAGGACCACGGGAGGAGGCGCTCTGTGGACACAGCTGTATCGCACAGAGCGCTCCAGCGGGGGCATCCCAGTGCACCCACGGGCGGCCCCCCATCGAGGGGGAAAGGCGGGGAGAGATCGCGCTCTCGAGTGGACAGAGGAGTCCCCCAAGAGCGCGATAACTCCGCATGCAGCTCGGGAAAAAAGGCAATGGAGTTGGCCGTGGCCTCGCGGCGGCAGCTTTGTCCAAAAACCAATTATCCCTCCGTGAGAGATCGGGGGAGAATGGAGGATGTCACTCTAACCCAATACTCCCAGCGGCTCGAGACAGCATGCCGTCAGCTCGGGATCCGACACGGCAGCGCTGGCTCTCCCAAAGGGGGCAGCGCAGCCGCATCCTCATCTCCCGAGGACTGTAGCCCGCCTAGTGATGCTGCGATCGACATCACATCATCATCTGGAGCGCTGCTCGAAGCAGCCGGTACCACTGAAGAGGCAGCCGACTGAATCGAACTAACGCTCGCTGGCTCACGCACTGAGGCGGGAGGTGTGGCCCGAGAAATCGTCGGGGCTTTATGCCACACCGTCACCGTTAATTCGCCGGGTCCCCGGTCGACGGGCCCCCTTTCGTGAAGGAAGCCGATCGAGTAAGGGGGACCGGGGCTCTCACTCTAGTGAGATTTTTTTTTTTTTTTATATATATATATATTTTTTTAACCTCAGTGTGGAGATGGTCATGTCCCCATAGCAGGAACATGAGTCATCCACGAACGCTGCTGCTGCATGCTGAATGCCCAGGCATACAGAGCAGCGAACGCGACCATCAGATGACGACAGAAATCGACCGCATCCAGAAGAACACGGGCGAACCGTCTTTAAAAAGACGTGCCGCGTGTAGCTCTTTTACAGAGAGGAGGAAATTCACTCTTTCAGCGCTGAGGCGACCAGGGAGAAGCGCAAAGTCTGGCAGACCACTGCACAGATCGCAGGCAATGCAGAAACTCGCTGGGTACCGCCATCACACCAACACTGAAGAGGACGCTCGTCTCGAAGAGTCTTGTAATAGCTTTCAGGAGTGAAGAGGTTCTCTTGGCTCCGAAGCGAAAACATACTGCGGTTGCGTTCACTTCCTCCTTTTATACTCACGGAGTAGGGCGGAGTACGCTATGCAAATTTCCGCAGCCCCAAGGCATTGCATGCCATTGGCTCGTGTTTAAATACTCGAAGAGGATTGGCTTTCTATGCGAAATCCCCCAATCTCCGTCACTTCTGACGTAACTCGAAGTGACTACGAAAGGGAACAGTGCCTATAAACGTTTGGATACTGCCTATAAACGCACATTAACAATGTGCTTTAAACATATATGAACTGTATTTAAACATTCATGAATGACTCACCATAAACAGAAACACTGAAGATCTTGTCACTGTCGTTGCTGCTGCTGAAGATCTTCAGTTGATATTCTCCAGAGTGTGTGTTTCTGATGTTCATGATGGTCAGAGATCCAGTCTGATGATCCAGCTTCAGTCTGTCTCTGAATCTCTCAGTGCCTTCATTACACTGAACATCTGTGCAGAACTTACTGAGATCTCTATTGATTTGAGCGATGCGAGTGTCATTATAATACCATATAATATCATCTTGTTGGTTTGTTTGAACACCAGTGTATAGAGTGACTGAATCTCCCTCTATCACTGACACTTCTTCTGTATCAACACCTGAAGCTCCTGGGGAAAAGCCAAACAAAAATATACAATAGTGCTGTGAAAATGTTTTTTTTTTTTTTCTAGAGATCATATTTTAAGTAGAAAAATATGTCTGGATTTATTTAAAAAGTAAACATGATTTAAGAGCTGTGGGTGTAAACGTTTTGATCCAAAGATAAAGGTATTTTGTATTTAATTTGTCTTCCTTGAAACATGTATTTACAAAAAAAAAGTGTAGCATGATGATGCTGTTGTCTGGCTCATGTCTCCCTAAGTGACTTTTAATTTGCTGCAGCTGTGAATGGTTCTGGGCAGTTAATTTTGAGCCAATCGCGAGGGCTACACCTCTTTTATAAACCGGGACTTTTATTTTGACAAATGGTGTTACCGGTACGCGTCCTGTTTACCTGCCCAGCGACCTGATGTCTGCCTGGTTATCGGTCTACCGAAGTGCCGCGAGTATGGTTGGCTTCATTTCTCTTCTCTTTTACTCCTTAACTTTATAGCTTGGGCTTATAGGTAATGTTTTGTGCCGTAGAATCCCCTGTGCGGCAGCAGCCCTTTCACAAGCTGAGTGTGCGCCCTGTGACCAGCAATCAGAGCTCAGGGCCTGTGATAATCATAGGTATGTTTTATGCCGAGTGATAGTTGAATGGTTGGGAACTCTTTGTAAATTGACATCCTGTGCATTTTAGGGAGTGCTAATTAACCGGGGGTGCAGCCGCAAGTTGGCTACATCGACGCTGAACATCTGCTGCTTTGCTTGACCATCTTTCATGTTGCGTGTTGCTCACGGGCTTTCTCCGCTGTACCAGGCTGCCTCTTTTCACGGGATTTACGATTATGGGATCCGTGGCTGACTCAAGCTAGCGAGTGTCTGGCCTGTTTCAATGTTGCTTGCTGGACTCAGTTGGATTTCTCCTACCTCTCTGTGTTGTGAATGTTTGAGTAATGTTGTAAAACGTGGTTGATGTATTGGCATCATTTCTTTTCGTTTGTTTTGTTCTTTTTATTGGTTAAAGTTGTTTGTGTGTGTTTATTTTATTCACACTGTTGTCTGGAGGCCTTTCCCCCTCTGCTGATGTTCAAGGGGATTGGCCCATTTGTTATGATTGTTTTTGTTTGTTTCCTTGTGTTGTCCACACTGACGGGAGACCGTGGAAGTTGCTGATCGTCAGTGTGGCATTTTTTTCCCTTCATTTATTAGTTGTTATGGTTTATTAATGTTGTATGTTTGTTGATGTGAGGGTTAGTAGTAGTTATTCATATTGTAGGTTCATGTAATCCTTCTGGGTGATTTACTGGACCTGTTCATTGTGATCGTGTGTATGCAACTGTGTAACTCTCATATGTCTTTTTGTCTAGGTGCTGAGAGCGGCCAGTGGGAGCAGTACCCAGGCGGTGGTGGGTCCCTTGATGTATGCAGTGATTGTGTGTTCACTAGTGTGGTTAAATTTTTTTGAGGTGTGTGTGAACCCGGCACGTGTGATTGGGGTGTTTCCCATGGATGCTCATCGTTGGAGCTACTAGTCTCCCACTGGCAAGCTTCAGCACAACACTGTGTGTGTGTGTAGGAGTGAAGTTGGTGTATGTCTTATTGCATTGATGTAAGAAAATAAATAAATTCAATTTTGGTATTGGACCACTGTCTCTGGCTGATCCATCAACGAACTTGAGTGCCTGGTTGAACCAAATACTTAATTCTTTGGGTGTAAGTCCCATCGTGGCGTAGTCTGCAAACTGCCTGGGCCTAAGCCCTGAAATCTGCTAAGTGTCCGTCCCCCATTCTGCCACAAAAGGTTTTGTAAATCTTCATCCTGTTCATAGGTTTACACCCCAATTCTTAGTGCATCATATTTACTTCTGTAGTATCAGTGAAAGTTAGCAGCTTTTATAATGTGTTTGAGTCCCTCGAGTGTCCTCAGTGTGAAAAGATGGATCTCATAATCATACAGTCACTGCTGGAAAGGGATCAAATATGGAAAAGATTATGAAAAAAATAATCATTTGCGGGATCTGGAGAATTTTTCTGAATAACGGGCAGTTTAAGTGTTCAGGACAAACAAGGGACTCCAGAACAACCATCACAAAACAAAACAGTTGTGTATCATCCTGGTCGAATTACGCACGCAGTATTAACAACAAACCATATGTAAACTTTTAAACGGGGTAATTTTTATACATTTTTTTTTAAAAAGGGGTAGCCTATGTAAACTTTTGATGACAACTGTAAACATGAATGATCCACATAATTTACAACCAAGTTCATTTTTTGCCCCCCGTTTCTTTGCCCCTCCCACGTAAATAACGTGTTTAAGGCTACATTACATTTTATTAATTAGGCAGAACCTTTTGTCCAAAGCGATTTACATTACATTCAAGCTACATTTAATCAGTTTATGCACTGAAGAATACTACTAACATTTACTGACATGTTTATTACGTATTTTATACCAAGTCACACAAAAAATATTTTCACGCCACTGAAACTGATCATGGATGATTTCTTTGTGAATTCTCTGACAGTGTTAGGCTGTTATTACCATGACATAATCTTAACCCTATTCCTGATATTACTATACAGCGACTAATATGTATGTGGTCACAGACATCCCTGCAACACCAGAAAATAGATGTAACAAATCTTAGACTTACCGTGGAGGAGTGAAATGAAGATCATCGCGAGCAAGTTAAATAGAAGCGACATTTTCCACACTTCTCCCCTAAAGTGAATGGCTATTGTAATTCATAAAAGAGTGCTGCTTTAAGGGCGGCGGTATGGAGCGAAGTATGTGCCTAACCCTCACACACAAACAAAACGTGTTTTACTCACACCCAATGATTCACAAACAAACTCAGTGTGGTTTGTAAATACAAAACATCACTCACAAACTAATGCATATTGTTCTGCAAATAAAAAACGTACCTATCAAACAAATACAGTATGTTTTACATATACATAAAAACGTATTTCTTCAATGACCAAAATATCCTGCAAGTACAAACTAAAATCTTTAAAAGTACAAAACAAAATTCTACAAGTACAAAACAAAATTCGACAAGTACAAAACAAAATTCTACAGGTACAAAGCAAAATTCTACAAGTACAAAACAGAATTCTACAACTACAAAACAGAATTCTACAAGTACGAAAAACTGTCACGTGACTTTTGGCACTATTTTTCCGCGTCCAGGCAGAATCAGATTTTCTCACAAATATGGAACAACTTCCTCTTCTAGAACAGTAGATGGCGCTAAGATAAGGGATCAATTTGCTCGCCTTTGCCCATGGGAAAATGAGCGGTGAACAGGTGTGTTTCTGTCCAACTTTATCTATAATTAACCTTATTGAGGTTTTGGAAAATGTTTATTATATAGACAGAAATCCACATTAGCACTTAGTAGTAACGAACTCCACTCTAGGATAAGGGAATCTATAAGCTGAAAGCTCTGCCATCATGTTGCTTTTACTTTTTGTAAAAATGTTTCATTTACTGAATGACTCTATTTCTTTCGTTCTCCGTAAATTAATGAGAATTAATTTCATTTAATTGAAAGGGTCCCACTTATTCATTAATTTAGTTGGAATTCAGTCAGCGTAACTGTTAATGTAATAAAATAATGAATGAACAAAACAATATAGGCCTACAGTTGTTTCTTCCTTGTGATGTATTGTCCAAATTATTATTTTGGACAGACAAATGAAACCCTCCTTTCAATTAAATTAAATGGTCTCATTAATGTATGGAGAACGAAAGTAATAGATTCGTTCAGTGAACATAATCACTAATTTAGTCATTTCACACGCGTCTTATGTAGATTATTAATATTATTTTTTAAAGCAACATATGACATAGATTTCAGCTTAGATTCCCCTAGAGAGAGTGAAGTGCTAATAGCGGTAATATGGATTTTTGTCAAGAAATAATTAACATTTTGCAAAAGAAAACCTCAATAAGGTTAATTATATCTTGTCTCGAGCAAGCCCCTGGTTAAGACACACAGATTGTACAAGGTCAAGCCAGGGTGGAATGACTATGTAGAAGAGACACATGCTGAGGCAAGAAGAGCCTTTAAGGCATGGGATGAGTCAGGTAGACATAAATGGGGTCCGTTATTTGATTACAAGAAACGGGCAAATGCAAAGTTTAAATATGCTCTACGG
The DNA here is from genome assembly GCF_016745375.1 of Pimephales promelas. Next base: position 331,645 of record NW_024121239.1, read on the forward strand.
TACATTAAGAGGAAGGAAAATATAATGAGGTCGGATTCTTTGGCAAGGAAGTTGCAATATAATAGTCCTATTGATTTCTGGAAGGAAATTAAGAGAATGAATAATTGCAAAACATCATTACCAACGAACATTAATGGTGTCAATGGCCCTGATGAAATTATTCAGCTATGGCGGAAACATTACTATGAGCTGTTTAACTGTGTTAAAAGTAAGCTGTTTACGATGGGTGACATTGATAGCAATGAAGATGTAACTGTCTTACCTCAAGAAATCTATGATGCAATTGGGATGCTAAAGGATAATAAGGCATGCGGTAAGGATGAGATATCTGCGGAGCATTTGAAATTTGCAAGTAGGAAACTCTGTCCATGGTATTTTACCTGATTCTGTTTTATCGGTTATATTAGTGCCTATCATTAAAGATAAAGTGGGTAAGATTAATAGCATAGACAATTACAGGCCCATAGCCCTAGCCAGTATTTTATCCAAAGTCCTGGAGAGAATTATATTGAATAGGTTGGAACATTTTGTTTTGACATCTGACAATCAGTTTGGCTTCAAACCAAAGCATGGCACTGACATGTGTATTTTTGCCCTGAAGGAGATTTTAGATTTGTATAATAGGCATAATTCAACTATTTTTCTGTGTTTTATTGATGCCTCCAAAGCCTTTGATAGGGTAAACCATGAGAAGCTATTCTACAAATTGTACAACAGAGGGGCCCCTAAATATCTAGTGAGAATCTTGGCCTTCTGGTATGCCCATCAGTCTTTTTTTGTGAAGTGGGGTAATGCTGTGTCTGCCTCATTTAATATAGGTAATGGAGTTCGGCAGGGAAGCATTCTATCTCCCTTTCTCTTTAATATCTATATGGATGATCTATCAAATCTGTTAAACAGCTGTGGGACAGGCTGTAGGGTTGGGGACACTGTTATTAACCACCTAATGTATGCGGATGACTTGGTCATTTTTTGTCCGTATAGTGCTGGTCTCCAACAACTACTAAGGGTCTGTTCCCAATATGGTTTGGACTTTGACATTACTTACAACTCTAAGAAGAGTAATATAATGATTGTTAGAAGCAGGGAGGATAGTAAACTCTCATTTCCTGCATTTTATCTGTCTGGTACTTTACTGAAAGTGTGTGATGAGGTCAAATACTTGGGACATTATATCACTGATGACCTGTCTGATGATAGGGACATTCATAGACAGTACTGTATGATATATGCACAAGCTAATATGTTGAATCGCAAATTTAATATGTGCTCACTTTCTGTAAAGATTAGACTTTTTAAAGCTTTTTGTACTCCGATGTACACTGCTCACTTGTGGCGGCGTTATAAAAAAAGTAGTCTGCAGAAACTCAAGGTGGCATATAATGATGGGTTGCGGTTGCTGCTTAAATTGCCACGAGGGGGCAGTGCGAGTCAAATGTGTGTAAGTGTTAATGTATCCACATGTCCTGCTGTACTCAGGAATCTCATGTACAAATGTATGTGTAGACTAGCAGAGTCACATAACAGCATCATCAAAACACTAGTGAATCCGGCATTGAGTGCTGTTAGGTTCACTTCTGGTTTGTGGAATCATTGGCGTTTTAGTTTGTATGTTAACATTTGAACACTTTTTTGTATGTATTGCAGAATACTGACTATGTCGTCATTTTATAGAACTCTGTTCTTTTCTCTTCCTTTTTTTCTCTCTCTCTCTCTTTCTTCTTTTTCTTTTTAATGCACTTTGTAATATTATGGTATATGCATAGGGCTATGGACCATCTTGTGTGTCCTGAATAAAGATTATCTATCTATCTATATAAAGTAATACAGAAACACACCGTTCACCGCTCACTTTCCTCAGCTGTAGAGTGTTGGGAAAACGTATTTCGTTACAGAATAAATGCCCCAAAATGTCATTTGTAACGTATTCCATTACATTAGCTACTCAATCTGAGGGATTACATCCGCATTGAATTGCCTTTTAGAAGTGTAAGAATTGTGGCCATCTAATTCTGTTTACTAAACTGGGCTATTCTGGTGGGTGCGGTGATGCGGTGGTGACGCGTGTAACATGTAGGGTGGCACTGCCAATAAAGCACCTAAAGCTGTCACAAAGAACCGGCAAAAGATTATGAATAGGCTATGTAAAATATAGCAAGAAGATATTTTAATTGTTTATTAATAAACAAGTGTATCTTTGTCAGTGTGTCGGCTGAAAACATGAAGATGACAATGCTGACTCGCGATCTTCGCCGTGAACGCGCCAGGATTAATAATCTAGCCTACAAGACGCGTGTGAAATGACTAAAGTAGTGATTATGTATACACTGAACGAATCTATTACTTTCGTTTCGTTCTTAATAATGAAAACATTTAATTTAATTGAAAGGAGGGTTTCATTTGTCTGTCCAAAATAATAATTTGGACAATACATCACAGGGAAGAAACAACTGTATATTGTTTGATTTGTTCATTCATTAGCCTATTTTATTACATTAACAGTTACGCTGACTGAATTCCAACAAAATTAATGAATAAGTGGGACCCTTTCAATTAAATGAAATGTTCTCATTAATTTATGGAGAACGAAATAAATAGAGTCATTCAGTAAATGAAACATTTTTACAAAAAGTAAAAGCAACATGATGGCAGCTTTCAGCTTATAGATTCCCTTATCCTAGAGTGGAGTTCGTTACTACTAAGTGCTAATGTGGATTTCTGTCTATATAATAAACATTTTCCAAAACCTCAATAAGGTTAATTATAGATAAAGTTGGACAGAAACACACCTGTTCACCGCTCATTTTCCCATGGGCAAAGGCGAGCAAATTGATCCCTTATCTTAGCGCCATCTACTGTTCTAGAAGAGGAAGTTGTTCCACTGTATTTGTGAGAAAATCTGATTCTGCCTGGACGCGGAAAAATAGTGCCAAAAGTCACGTGACAGTTTTTCGTACTTGTAGAATTCTGTTTTGTACTTGTAGAATTTTGTTTTGTACTTGTAGAATTTTGTTTTGTACTTGTAGAATTTTGTTTTGTACTTTCAAAGATTTTAGTTTGTACTTGCAGGATATTTTGGTCATTGAAGAAATACGTTTTTATGTATATGTAAAACATACTGTATTTGTTTGATAGGTACGTTTTTTATTTGCAGAACAATATGCATTAGTTTGTGAGTGATGTTTTGTATTTACAAACCACACTGAGTTTGTTTGTGAATCATTGGGTGTGAGTAAAACACGTTTTGTTTGTGTGTGAGGTTTAGGCACATACTTCGCTCCATAGCGGCGCAATTGTTTCACGAGTACTTGAATGTGAACCAACCTGAAACTATCCTGACAGCCTGAATGGAATGTAGAGCGATGACGCATTCTCATTTGCATATACAAAACAACAATTTTTTGCTGTCAACTGTTTGTAAAATGTCGTATAGCCTAAATGTACTTTAATTGCACATTTGGCATTAGTACCTATAGCTAATTACTTATTATTTACAAACAATTTTAAAAACATGGCAAGTTTCATTTTTTTTAAATAAATAAAATAATCAAATGTAAACACAAGGCTATATAGCATGTAACATGAGTAATGTGAGAGCAGACTTAATAAATAAAATACACATGAGTCCAGATAAATAGAAAATAAATAAAAAAAATATAGCTGCGAGCAGCGATGGCGGGCCCAAGCCGGAGGCACCGCAACCCCGGTTCCTTTAGTTACCTAAAGGCACCCGGGTGGCGGTGCCGAAGGCTTTGGCCCTTTCATGATTAAATGTTAAAACGGCTTGCCATACTCTGTCATTTCGACTACTCACAATTATGTTACAGATATCTTAAATGATAATACAAACTATCCAAAGTGTAATTACGACTAGACAGAAAAGACGTTGTTGATATCTACAATGTTAATTCCGGATAGGCAAACTTAGCTTTTAAATGTTAAAAGGGCTTGCCATACAGGGACGTAGGCTCAGAGAGAGGCTCACCATATTCAAACCAAAATATCTGACTTCCTCTTGGTCCGAGCTAATGACTATGTATTAGAAAGTTGTACGGCTTGAGGAGTACAATGTATATACGATTTTTTTGTAACTGTAGATAAAACTAACAACCCCACTTTTAAGTATATATATGGTGCCTTTAGTGTTATTCTGCACGACGTGCAAAAACTTAACCCCCGCTTTTTTAAGTATATATATATATATATATATTATATATATATATATATATTATGAAGAGTTCAGATGCAAAAGCCTCTAAATGCCATTTGAAATTTCTTCTTTAATGATGATTTTTATCAAACTTGTATATTTAAGTTCAGTAATTTCACTTAAATAACAATTAATAGGTAATTATCATTGCCATTTAAGTGAAATTACTGAACTTAAATATACAAGTTTGATAAAAAAATCATCATTAAAGAAGAAAATTTCAAATGCATTTAGAGGCTTTTGCATCTGAACTCTTCATATATATATATATATATAAAGAGGGTTATTCTGCACGACGTGCAAAAACTTAACCTCCGCATTGACTGTCGAAGAGAAGTGTGCAGAAGAGCTTGCATCAGTGAGGGCTTTGCAAAATATATATACATACAAACACACACACACATATAAATGAGGTTAGTGTTTTACAATATTAAGGAAAGCAAATGTATTGAAATATAGCACATGAATTTTAAAATCATTCAGCTTCAATTACCAATTTGTAGTTTACCAATTTATCTTACTTTTATTTAAACCAAGCTATACATTTAAAAGATTAGGGTTATATGCATATTTTGTCATTTAAAAAAATAAAAAATTGTTATGCAAAAAGATAAGGACTTGCAGAAAAAATCTACAGTCAGCCAAACACACACACACACACACACACACATAAACGCAGACACCAGCAACCCCCCCCCTCTTCCCCACACAGACACTGATAGAGACAAGATACACATCCAAACTGCAATATCTGACTTTCTTTTGGTCTGAGCTTCTTACTGTTAATTAGAAAGTTGATCGGCTTGACAAGAACAATATACGTGCCATGTTTTGTAACTGTAGGTAAAACGAGCAAAGTTAACACATTTTATGTGTCCTTTTTTAGTCATAAAATTATTTTCCTCGCCACGGCCAAACCATTCGAGACATCAAAAATCCGTCCGGAATTGAGCATCCTCAATGTCTTGCCTTCATGCACACCGAGTTTTGTGGTGATTGGTAATCAAATGCGTTGTAATTTGATGTATTTCTCCTAAGAGATTTATTCAAACAACCCATAATTCCCAACTTCCATTTGACCTGTCGTAAAACTTAGAGCACGAAAGTTGTTTGGCCTGATGTGGTCTATAAGTGTACCGAGTTTCATATTATTACATGCAAGTGTGTTTGATTTATGGACCAAATTTTCAGATCAAGTTTATGGACCAAGTTAATTTAATTAATAAACTAATTATATAAAACTATTGTCAATGCACCACAATTAAACTGGTTATATTATGCCTTTACGTATAAAAAAAATAAAATAAAAACTTATTTAAAACATACCAGGCTTAAAAAATGTTTTTTTTTCTGCAGGCCAGACACACAGCAGTGAAATGGTTAAGCCCCTCCCCTACAAACACACACACAGAGGCACAGACAGGCAAACACACAGACAGAGACAGAGATGTAGGCTCAAAGAGACCATGACCACATTCAAACAAAGATATCTGACTTTCTGTGGGTCCTAGCTAATGAGTGTCAATTAGAAAGTTGTCTGGCTCGAGGAGTACAATATACATACCGATTTTTGTAACTGTAGATAAAACTAACAACCCCACTTTTGTCAAAAGGTGGCGCTACTGAGCCCTCACCACGCCCGTTTCTGAAACTTTGCACGGGTCTACTGGCTAATAAATGTGATGTGTCTGTCGAGTTTCATGCAATTTCAAGCATGCTAAGGGTCTCAAAAGCATCCTAAAAGAATGGTAAAGTTTGATGCGTCGCCACGGCAACAGTTTCAAAGATATCAAGAATCCATTCACAGGTCTACATCTGCCCTATGTTTACATTATACAGATGAAGTTTGAAGCAAATCGGGTAAAAATAAAAGGGTGATTTCAAAGCATTTTGAAAGTGACACACTTCCTGCTGCCAGTTGGTGGCGCTATAACTTTGACTCACAATAGTCACATCCATGTGATTGTCCTCTTACAGCGAACACACTGCTGAAGTTTCATCAAGATCAGTTAATGTATGCTGAAGTTATAACACACATCCTGTTTCACGTTTCTTGCCATGATTTCGTTTCCTCGCCACGGACAAACCGTTCGAGATATCAAAAATCCCCACACAAGCTTTCATCCTCAATGTCTTGACTTCACGCTGACCGAGTTTCGTCGAATTTGGATCAAAGCTCTAGGAGGAGTATTTCAAATACCATTGCGAGCGTTTTACAAACAAACCTCAATAGCCGACTTCCTGTTGGGCTGGGGTAAAAAGTAAGAGCGCGAGGTATAGATGAAACGATGAGATCAACATGTGTACCGAGTTTCATATTATTACATGCAAGCGTGTTTGAGTTATGGACCGAGTGTTCGGACCCTGTTCCAGGGGGCGCTGACGAGCCCCCCTGCCACGCCCAGGTACCAGCTTCAGCCCGGCTCTGATGGCCGCGGGTTCTGACCCGTGTGCAAAGTTTCAAGAGTTTTCGAGCACGTTAAGGGCCCCAAAAGTGCCCAAAAGGTAGTCAAATAATAATTATTATAATAAATATAGCTGCGAGCAGCGATGGCGGGCCCAAGCCGGTGGCACCGCAACCCCGGCTCCTTTAGTTACCTAAAGGCACCGGGGTGGCGGTGCCGAAGGCTTTGGCCCTTTCATGATTAAATATTAAAACGGCTTGCCATAGTCTGTCATTTTGACTAGTCACAATTATGTTACAGATATCTTAAATGATAATACAAACTATCCAAAATGTAATTACGACTAGACAGAAAGACATTGTTGATATCTACAATGTTAATTTCCGGATAGGCAAACTTAGCTTTTAAATGTTAAAAGGGCCTGCCATACACGGACGTAGGCTCAGAGAGAGTCTCACCATATTCAAACCAAAATATCTGACTTCCTCTTGGTCTGAGCTAATGACTATGAATTAGAAAGTTGTCTGGCTTGAGGAGTACAATGTATATAACGATTTTTGTAACTGTAGATAAAAATAACAACCCCACTTTTGTCAAAAGGTGGCGCTATTTAGTCCCTGCACCATGCCCGTTTCTGAAACTTTGCACATGTCTACTGGCTAATAAATGTGATGTGTCTGTTGAGTTTCATGCAATTTCATGCATGCTAAGAGTCTCAAAAGCATCCTAAAATAATTTCAAAGTTTGAAGCTTTGCCACGGCAACAGTTTAAAAGATATCAAGAATCCATTCACAGGTCTACATCTACCGTATGTTTACATTATACAGATGAAGTTTTTCATCTGTTTTTCATCATTATACAGATTAAGTTTTTCATCTGTTTACATTATACAGATGAAGTTTTTCATTCATATTATTACATGCAAGCGTGTTTGATTTATGGACCAAGTGTTCGTACCCCGTTCCAGGGGGCGCTGACGAGCCGCCCTGCCACGCCCGGGTACCAGCTTCAGCCCGGCTCTGATGGCCGCGGGTTCTGACCCATGTGCAAAGTTTCAAGAGTTTTCGAGCACGTTAAGGGCCCCAAAAATGCCCAAAAGGTTACAAAATAATAATAATAAATAATCCTTAGGAAAACAATAGGGCCTTCGCCCTTTCAGGGCTTGGGCCCTAATAATAATAGAAAAGAATAATCCTAAGGAAAACAATAGGGCCTTCGCCCTTTCAGGGCTTGGGCCCTAATAATAGAAAAGAATAATCCTAAGGAAAACAATAGGGCCTTCGCCCTTTCAGGGCTTGGGCCCTAATAATAAATAATCCTTAGGAAAACAATAGGGCCTTCGCCCTTTCAGGGCTTGGGCCCTAATTAAACCACTGTCAGGTGATTGACAGTGCTTTAAATAAACTTTTGTTTACTTCGCATGTTTGTGTCTTTCTGATCTGTGACAACGTCATTGATCTACATTCCATTTGAACACTTGGACACTCCTAAAATGGAAATAAATCAGCAAGGCAAGATATTATAGGAGATTCTCACAAGTTTATTAAGAATATAAGCTTAATCGTATTCTTGTGGGTTCCTGCTCATGTGGGAGTGCAGGCTAATGAAGTGGTTGATAAACACACAGAGATAGTGACTGCGAGCAAAAAAAGAGTTTAAAAATTAATGAATTTTTAAAAAACAAATGGCAAGTATGGAACAGTGATAACAAGGGAAGACGTGTATAATACAGAAACAAGTAGCAAATGGGAGAATTTGAATAGAGCACACTAGACTAAATCATTCTATGTGAAAAATCTTGTGACTATTCACTCTAATTGCTAGTTCAGGTTTGGCTGAAGGCTACAGTTTGTCCGGTCAGAACAATGATGTCTCACTCAGGATATATTCCAAATCGTGGTTTATTAAATGTGCATAGATGTGTGGTTATATGATGCACACACATGCACAATCAATAAAACTCCTCCGATTTGGCTAATACTCTGTATCTCACTCTAAAACTACAAGTATATACACTTATTCAGCCGATCTACTTTTCCCTTCATTAACCGTCAACTCTCTTCACCGTCACTTCGCGAACTCCGGTGGAAAGTTTTGGAATAGTCCATTTCTCACTGAATGACAGGGGTGACTGGGAGAGTCCATGTGCCAAAGGGGAGCACTTTCTACACTATGTTTAAAATAGGAAAACATAAAACGGGTAAATTGTGATCAGGCAGAAACGATTAAACATGTTTGAATAAAATGTATAAAATATATAAAAGAAACGTTAGAACTTGTGAAGAAAGTAGGAACTTGGGTGTTGTATCATTTAATATGGAAAGCATTTTGAAAATACTTCAAGAACCATATAAAATATATAGTGCTATTATAAAATTTGTTAAATCAATATGAATAGACTGGAGAATTTAAAGTAATCGGGTTAAAATTATTATTTAAATTTTCTTTTTTCTTTTATACTTTTAAGAACCCTTTCACGCGTACGATCACACCGGTGTGATCAGTCTTGGCTGGTCCCTGGAGCGTACGATCAGGTGTGATTAGAACGGTCAGACAGAGCATCACTATGGCGAGTGGATAATGCCACGGATAACCTACCGAAGTCGACAGTCGTGTACTTTTACGTGACAGAAGGGGTACGCCGCACCACAGACTCGTGACAACGACGTGTGACTCCAACGTCGCACCACAGCACGCCGCGTCACAGACACGTGACACTAACGTGTGACTCCAACGTCGCACCACAATAAATTAATCTATTTTTTACCCCTAGCTTTTCTTATCTTTCCTTTGTTATCTTTCTAATCAATCATTATTCTCTTGTGTTCTGATGACATTGAAAATATCATTGATACAAATTTTGTATTGTATACAAAGTTGTATGTCATTTATGTCATCTTTGATTGTTTTACGAACATAATATTTTTTCTTTTTAATAATTCACTCACTTTCTACTGGATATGAGACTATGCAAATTATACCCCAAAGTCACAACTTTTTTCATAATTATTAACAACAACTTTAAAGTTTAACAGAGAAATTCATTGTAATCTATAAACATAATATTCTGGAAGGTGTCATTCTGAGTTTTTACTTTTGAAGGTGGTAATAATTTTAATTAACACAGTTGACCATAATGGGCGAATACACAATATGCAACTATTCACAATAATGTTTACAGGAGAAGGTGACAAGAAAGTATTTTAATAGCCTATTAACAAGGCAGGCAAATAGTCTTTTATTCACAAAATGCAAAACAAAGTAGGTTTCTGTTCAAATGTTGAATACTACATGTTTTGTCATTATAAAGATAGATCTGAAGTGAACAATATCCTTTAGTATGACTTAACATATCACAAATGAGGCAACATAATTGGTTCATATAATGTATTAAAATTACGCCATTAAATGTAGTAGAAAATGTTGAATGACTTAAAGAGAATTAAGGCGACATCACTAAAAAAAGGCAAAAATAAATAAATAAATAAATATGTGCATGGCCTCTAACAGCCAGTATACACAACCGTTTTTTTAAGATAAGATTTTTAAATGTTTTTAAACTCTTCTGGTCACAAAGGCTTCATTTATTTGATTCAAAATAGGCAACAGCAAACATTTTGCACACATAAGTTCAAAATAAGGCATTTAGCCTATGTGTGCATAAAGCGTCTTCAACATTTATCAAGTTCACGGATAGTTGTGCACGCATTTATAAATCATTATGAAATTAATATCATAATAAAGTTGGCTATAGCGTACTATGTCGCCTACAAAAAAATCCGATAATTTAATTACACGTTGAGAATTTTCCTCCCGAAAACCATAATAAGTGCGCTTAATGTGCATGGCTTAATGCAGATTAGAATGTCCCCTTATGTCGAAATAACGATTTCTTATGTCTAAATAACAGACATGTTATTTTATGTTTATGTATGTTTATGTATCAAAAACGACTTATTATGTGTAATAATAGACATTATATCGAAATAACGAGAAATTATGTTGAAACAAGTATGAAAACACATTTACATACTAATGTAACAGCCAATATAGTTAGGTAAGGGCCTACATCTTTTTTTTTTAAAGTCTCTTCTGCTCACCAAGGCTTCGTTTAGGCTATTTAATTCAAAATACAGCAAAAACAGTAATATTGTGTAATATTTATTCAATTTAAACTGTTTCACAACTTATAATTTATATATTATATAAATTATATAAATTATATAATTTAAGCTTTTTTAATTTGATAGGCTATCTGTTAAAATGCAATTTATTTCTAATTGGAAAATTTCAATTTCAGTTGCTGTTGTTTTGAACTTTCTATTAATCAAATAATCGTAAAAACACAATTGTGCACAATTGTTTTTAACATTGATAATGATAATAATAAATGTTTCATGAGCATAAAATCATCATATTAGAATGATTCTTGAAGGATCATGTGAAACTAAAGACTAATGCAAAATTTGAAATGTTTAAAGGGCATCTTATTAGGCGTCTTATTAGGCGATGTGCAGAGTGACGACGTGTGTATTAGGCAGGCGATAAGCAGAGTATGACGTGTGTATCAGGCGTCTTATTAGGCGACGTGCCAAGTACAGACGTCATTATTTTGTAAACATTTCTCACATACGCCGTCGTGCACGTAGCCGTCAGTTACATTCTTTTACTGTGACGTCGCCGTAACGTCGCCGCTGGTCTGTCGTCTGCGTCTCTATCAATTCCATTTAAAAATAGACACGGACTGACGGCGACAGAAGGGTAGACTGCTCCTTCGCCTTCCTCATGGAAGTCTTAGAAATGTCACTTTTCACTCGTCATAGACCACCACGACAACCGTCTGCACTGAGCCGAGTAGGGGACACCTCTAGGGTCTTCAAGTGGGCACCTTCCGTCCTCAGTGTTTCGTCGACTAGCCCTCGAAACCTCGAGAGGACTCGACACTGTCCCAGAGTCACCCCCCTCTGTCCCCCACTCAACTCAGCCCAGCTTACGGACCTCTACATCCCTCCTGCTGCTGAGACCTAACCACAATCTCTCCGCAACCCGACCATACACGCCAACCCGTTTGACTAAAGGCCCGTACACACCGGGACGAATAACAGCGCGCGTTATTCGTCAGCGTTTTTCAACGCGTTTTTTGTGTTCACACCCAAGCGATTTTTCGCTGACAATGAGCCGAGTGAACATGCAAATTCTTTACCTGACATTAGATGGCGCCAATTTGCTCTGCAATACGACTCCATAACAGTTATCTTTTATCAAGATGTTTGTAGTCGCTGTCACGTTTGTCATATAGTTATTTATGTTCTAGCACCAATGAGAACAGCAGCTCTACATTCACCTTGCCTCGCATCTTCCTCGTCTTATTTCTTCCTGGCTGTGTAGACGGCGATGCTTATATCTTCTTCGCCATTGCATATGTGTGCTCGGCAAGACTGTTTTGTGTTTGAGCGCCACCAAGTTGTGTTTTACTGTAACTTCAGAAGCAACAGACACGTGAGCAAAAGCACCAATCTCATTGGTTGGATAGTTTTTGACACGGCGCGTCAAACAATAAAAAGTAACCCGAGGCGTTTTTTAAAAAAAATGACGCTTTTACGCGTGGTGTTTTACGCGTCGGTGCGAACACTCCCATTGGGGCCCTTTGTTTAGTAACGAGGCGTTAAACGTTGGCGAATAACGCACGCGAAATTCGTCCCGGTGTGAACAGGCCTTAAGGCTGTCGAGCCCCACTGGCGCGTTAATGCAGTTTCAGTGGCAACGGTTCCGTATGGCATACCACCTACCGCAAAACACAATATATCTGACAAAAACACAATATATCTATAGACTCTTCAAGAATTCTACGAAACCGTAGCGTGGCGGCCTGTACACAGCCAGCTAGAATCTTTCCGTCTCAACCACAGCCAGTTGCTGGTCCTCTCTGCTGCTTCAGATAAGTTCTTTACTGTGCGACGCAACTCTTGGCCACTGAATCCGACATCTCTGAGGAACCGGGTTGTAGAGTGTGCCACAAAACCTTGACAACCCACCTCCACTGGATAAACCTGGACTCTCCATCCTCGCTTTTCTGCTTCAGTGTCCAGATGAGCATACCTGTAACGGTCACCAGGTGGAGTGCCCTTGAGAGTCACCAGAGGGCACTACACACCATGTTCATGTTTCTCTCACAACTACATTTCCCATAACTCACTGCCCGGACTCATCAGCACTCATCTCATTCACCTGTTCCTCATTATCTTGTTTAGTTCACACCATAAATACCTTGTGTTCACATTCACTGTTTGCGAAGTCTTGTTGTACTGTGTGTCTGCATTTCCGAGCGTTTTCTCGTGTTTGTTTTCTGGTTTTGACTTTGGATTGTTCTTGGATTTTGATTATTGCTGCCTGCCCTGACCTCTGCCTGTTTTTTGGATTCCCACTGTGTGTTCTCCATTGTCCTGTCTGCTGATTCTCGACCCTGCCTGTACGACTATTCTTAATAAAGCTGCATTTGGATCTACATCTCCCAGTCTCGGAGCAGTTCATAACAATACCGCAGTTTCTTCCTCTCATATGCCTCATCTACCGCATCCTCCCATGGCACTGTTAACTCTATCAGTTGAACAATGCGTGCTGATCGAGACCACAAAACAATATCTGGTCATAAGTTAGTGGTGGCAATCTCAGGTTGAAAAATAAGCCGTTGATCAAGATCAGCCAGCATCTTCCAGTCCCTAGCAGCTTCCAGTTGTCCTGGGCGAGAATTGGTGTTTACAGCTTTTCTTGGTGGTTGCTTGCCTGCTGAGGGGTTTGAAGTGAGATATTGGTGGATTCATGAAGGGCTAAATAATTTTTCTCTTAATCATCAACATAGTATGAATCAATTAAGCATTTACACGGCTGTGTATTTACATCTCCCTTTTGACTTTCTTTTTCTTTACACCACAGAAATGTGGTTTGACCTGATGGTGAACAGATATCACGCGGCATTCCTGTAAAATAAGCTATTGTTTTAAACAGGAAGCTTCAAAGCTCCATGTGTTGATTTCCCCAAAAAAACACACTTTCTTTCTAATCACGTGACTGCTTCACTTTGCGTAGGAATGTTGTTTGACGGGAATATGGACGTTCTTTAAACACACACATGCTATATTATGACTACTTTATATTTTCTGTATATTTACATAAAAAACATTTACATTTACTCACCCTCATGTCGTTCTAAACCAGTGATTTCATTATTAGATAGCAACAGATAATCAACTCTTATCAATATCCTTGTCTGATTGTTATTGTTTTCCACCTTTTTTCCATCTTTTTCTTTTTTTCTTTAATTTTTTTTGTTTATTTTATGATATTGATAAATACATATTTTCAGAGAGACTGTCTGCAGTGATATAATTCACACCAGCAAAACAAAACAAGAAAGTACTATGCAAATGTTTTTTTTCTACAGATCATAAAGATTGTAGGTAAAAAATATGTCTGGATTCATAATGTAAAATGAAAACAAATAGCAAAAGAACATCAATGATGTACTCATCCGACAAATAACGTTAGGCTACACGTCTCATGGGTAATTTTGAACAATATTGTACATCATACAACCCACATCCAGAAGGGCTCTCATTTCGGTCTTTTGTCACGCACTCCCGCCACACATTGTATTTGTCATATGGAAAAACTATTTATAATATATTTAATATGCCGCAGCACCTAAATTTTCGCTTTCTGTGCCGCTCTGACTATGGAACCGGAATCAAGCACGTCTCCATCAAGGGGGTAATCCATCGACCGGAAGTTGAAGCCTCGCGGGAGCTGCCATCTTGTAGCAGAACTTCACTTGTGTTAGCATTCCCATTGACTCCCATTCATTTTGGCGTCACTTTGACAGCGAATAACTTTGCATCTGAGGCGTTTGAAGACCCCATTTGTCCTTTATTTATTTCTAAAGAAACACGACAATGTATAAAATGCTCCATTACCTTGTAGCTTATGTTATGGCCCCGTAGAAGCAGTTTTTTGTAAAAGTAGGCTAACGATTGCGTCATACCCACGTCATAGACCCACGAGATTACCGAATGGACAGGAGGAGAGAAGGCAAAATGACAAAATAATTAATCAGAATACCTAGCAAAAGTGTCTCCTGATCCTCGCTCATGGACAGCTCCTATTCACACTCTCCGCCTCTGCATGTTTCGGAAGGGAATGAATCAGATTTCTCATGCCACAGCACTAGAAGACAGATGGTTTGCTCTCGTCACATCAACGTCGTCAAGCTCTGTTTGGGACGTAAGTGCTAAAAAATTGCAAAAAACGGGCTTCAATCGTCTCACTGGAGTTCCAATGAGATCGCTCTGTCCATTTCTTATACTGTCTATGGTCTCCACCGGAGTTCTTACTTTTCAAACCTGCCACTTATCAGCCAATCACATACAAAGAAAGGGTCTACCCAATAGCCAATGAGAAAATAGCACTATTGTATCTGGGTAGGATTTAACGCAATAACCAATGGAAAAAAGGCGTTTCCTGAGATGGTTCACGTGACTCTGCTAAAACATCTTCTTCACCCACACAGAGGAAGCAAACCACTGGAGCTACGAGCATCACGAGCATCGAGCATGTAACTTAGCCAACAGTTTTACAGCCTGTTCACTGACAACACCTGCTGAGAACAAGTAGTCTAGGCCTAGTCATATTTCGCTTATCACACGATGACTTACACATTGTCACATTATAAACATCTCTCTCACCAAATAGGCTTGATAATTTTATTAGCACTAAATAAATTAAAGTGTATTGCATAGTCGATGTTATAGGCCTAGGTCACTATTAAAATCATGTCATATTTTTTAATTACCGGTATATCCTGGCCATGGATGCATTAATCATTGCATCAAAGATGTCAGGTAAACTGCAATTGAGCATCCTTTCATCCGCCCTGAGTGGAAAGCCCCCTAAAAAGGCCAGGATAGAGGATGCCGGCCCAGAGAGGGTGGAGAAAAGGGTAGGCCCATTAGAGGAGGAAACAGTCAAAAATATATTCCTATGCAAGTCTTGAGCAATTATTAATAACAACAAAAACACTGATAATAGTTATAGCTAATATGGTTTGGTCCATGTTTTTCTGAAAACACACAAAAATATTTTAGGCACGCATATTCCATCCGCCATGTGTGAATCATGTTGTAAATACTTTTTAGCGCATACAGTAAACATACAAAAACATATTCATAAAAAGTAAATGCTATTGTTTTATTAAAGAGAAGCCGTTTAAGTTTTAATTTGAATCTCCCATTTCTATTCTAAAGATTAGGAAAATAGAGAAAATATAAAGGTACAATATTTGGCTTCCTAAAAACAACTTAAAAAAACCTCTAGTGTTGTAGAGGTTAACATTTGTCTAAACTTCTTTTCTTAAAACATTTACCTGAAAATTAAAAAAAATATATCACGAGAAACCTCTACTGATATGATATTTACATATTAACAATGAGCAGATAAAAGACGAATACAAAACAAGTAACAAGAGAACAAGACTGTCAAAAGAAAGAACTACGGAAAATTGACAAGCTGAAGCTACTAATAAAGTCAATGAATTCATAAAGTTAGGGCAATCAGTGATAATATTCTACAAGACAAGCACAAAATACAAAGCCTAATATAATATATACAATATAAAATACAATCGCAGCTGAACTGAAAAAGACACAAGATGGAGAAAAAAAAACAGACAAATAGCACAACAGGTCTTCATGTCCTCACATGCCAATCCAACTGAGTATTATACTGCAAAGCGATGACGTCACTGATCATTACATGGTGACTTGCATAATACGTACTGCTGAAATATGTCATGTTGCGCCACGTTATAGACCAGGCAGAACAATCCTTCCAACCACTATAGATAGATTCTCAAATAGCTTACCTGATCTATCTAAGCTGCTAAGTGAACCCAAACAAACAGATGAATTAGAGGAAATGACTAGCAGTTTGAGCACCATTTTTACTAGTACATTAGATATTGTTGCACCAATTAGATTAAAAAAGGTTAGAGAGAAAATTAAAGCACCATGGTACAACAGTGCTACGCATGCAATCAAGAGAGAAACTCGCAACTTAGAGCGTAAATGGAAACAAACTAATTTAGAGGTCTTTAGAATCGCGCGGAAAGACAGTATGTCACGTTATAAAAAGGCTCTAAAAACAGCCAGGGCTGAGCATCTACGCAAACTAATCGAAAATAATCAAAATAATCCAAGGTTTTTATTTAACACCGTGGCTAGACTAACAAATAAACAGACATCACCAGAGCAAAATATACCGTTACAGTTTAGTAGTAAATTATGATTTTATGAATTACTTCAATGGGAAAATAGAAAGCATCCGAAACACAATTATAAATGTACAATCCGCTATGGTGTCTTATGATTCAGCTTCAATTATGGCCCCTCTAGAACAACTAAACCGCTTTACAACGATAGGACAGGAGGAGCTAAATAAACTTATCATTGCATCTAAACCAACAACATGTCTATTAGATCCAATACCCACTAAACTACTGAAAGAACTATTACCTGTAGTGGAGGAGCCTCTCCTAAATATTATTAACTCGTCTTTATCTTTAGGTCATGTTCCAAAAATATACAAGCTGGCTGTAATAAAACCGCTCATTAAGAAACCGCAATTAGATCCAAATAACTTGGCAAATTACAGACCCATTTCAAATCTTCCATTTATGTCCAAAATACTAGAAAAAGTATCCGCTCAATTGTGCTCTTTTTTGCAAGAAAATGATATCTATGAAAAATTCCAGTCAGGATTCAGACCGCATCATAGTACTGAAACTGCGCTAGTTAAAATTACAAATGATTTACTTTTAGCTTCTGACCAAGGCTGTATCTCAATAGTCCTACTTGATCTTAGCGCTGCGTTCGACACTATAGATCATAAAATACTCTTGGATCGACTACAAAACTACACTGGTGTCCAGGGACAGGCATTAAGCTGGTTTAGATCGTACTTATCGGATCGTTATCATTTTGTCTGTTTAAATGGGAAAAAATCAAAGATAACGTCTGTAGACTATGGAGTACCGCAAGGATCGGTTTTAGGCCCTATGCTATTCTCAATATATATGCTGCCACTTGGTAATATTATAAGAAAACATGGAATTAATTTCCACTGTTACGCTGACGACACTCAATTATATATTTCATCGCGACCACATGAAAACACTAACTCATCTAAAATGACAGAGTGTCTCAAAGATATAAAATGCTGGATGACGCGTAATTTCCTGCTATTAAATTCAGATAAAACGGAGGTATTACTTATTGGTCCAAAAAACTACTCACAAAACCTCTTACAATACAACTTTAATATAGACGGATGTCCTGTTACTTTATCCACTACAGTAAAAGACCTGGGTGTTATACAAGACCGCAACTTGCCTTTCAAAAATTATATTTCATATGTTACAAGAACAGCCTTTTTCCACCTTAGAAACATTGCTAAGCTACGTAACATGCTATCTATTTCTGATGCAGAAAAATTAGTTCACGCATTCATGACCTCGAGACTAGATTACTGTAATGCTTTATTAGCCGGTTGTCCTGCATCCTCAATAAACAAGCTACAGTTAGTACAAAATGCAGCTGCTAGAGTTCTTACTAGGTCAAGAAAATATGATCATATAACACCGATTTTATCATCTTTACACTGGTTACCTATTAAGTTCCGGATCAACTACAAAATACTACTACTGACCTATAAAGCCCTAAATGGTTTAGCTCCTGTGTATTTAATGGACCTTATATTGGCCTACAATCCACCGCGTTCTTTAAGATCACTAAATTCAAGGCTTCTGGTCATTCCTAGGATATCGAAGTCCAGTAAAGGAGGGAGGGCGTTCTCGCATTTAGCTCCAAAACTCTGGAATAGCCTTCCAGATACGGTCCGAGGCTCTGACTCGCTGACACAGTTTAAAACTAGATTAAAGACGCATATCTTTAGTCAAGCATTCACATAATGCTTACCTTTTAGTCCTCTGTTATGCCATATGGAACCGTTTGCCACTGAAACACATTATCGCGACAGTGGGGCTCGACAGCCTTAGTCAAACGGGTCGGCGCGTAAGGTTTGGTTGGGGAGAGTTTGGGTTGCGGAGAGTTTGTGAGATAGGGGTTTTCTAACACCGACTCCCGCATAATGGAAATCATTATGAACATCAGTTGTAACTGAGTTATGGTCAAAGCTTCATAGACAAATCATTTCCAGAGGGGCATCACCAACGGACGTCGCAGATAGACCTGAAACCAATCAGAGCGATGAAGGAGATGACGTATGCAGAGCGGCGGCCGGCAGAGAAACATCTTCGAGTCTTGTTATTTGCTCGATTTTTAACAAAAAGGAAACATTCAAATCGCTTAAAACAGACGCGCTATGCGATTCGAACGAGTGATGTCCCGCCACCCCAACGTTTCTGATTGGTGCCGCGATTTCGGCGGATTGGAAATGGGCTTGAATGAGCTCTTTACCAGACTAACTTTCAGAGCAAATCTAAATTTGCCGGAAGTTGTCTGGTCCTGTGTCCGAAATCACCAACTACTCACTATATAATGGACTATAGTGAGCTCGCCATTTTGTAGTGCTGTCCGAATGTATAGTGATGATTATTATACCCTGTCAGAAAGTCCGTCTCGGAACGGAAAACAAGCAGTGGTCTGACGGACTCTTATCATCTTCCTGTAGACTGATGCAAAAGCCAGTTCCAGCCTGATATCGCTGTTTTCCTTGATATTGTTCAATGTTGTGCGTTCATGCAACAAATGTGAGTAAATATGTTAATATTATTTAGTCAACACTTTATATCTGTTAATGTGAATGTTGGATGTTTAGTAAATGACGATCGCGATATGCAAATGACGATCGCGGAGAGGCGCTAATTCCATGGTCACGTTATTATTACATACTGCGTCATGCTGTTTATTTGTAGTTTGTCTCTGTAGGGTTGTGGTACTATCACTTTAAATATATCTATATTAATGTTAACGTCATGTGGGCGACCCCTGTTAAAAGGAAGTGGTAACGCATCAATAAAGACACAAGTGTTTGCATTTACACGAGCTGTGTGTGTGTATTACTAGACACTCTACATGGTGTCAGAAGTGGCTGATAATGGCTCAAGGACTCCGCCGTATAGATCCATTAGTGTTTGACGTCAATGTTGCTGACAACT
The DNA here is from genome assembly GCF_016745375.1 of Pimephales promelas. The sequence goes on from NW_024121239.1 coordinate 351,486, forward strand.
GGCGGAAATTTGAGAAAGAGTGGACAATCTATTGCAAGGCAGGACTGTCGGATAAGTCAAAGAAAGTTCAAGCCTACACGCTACTGAACCTAGCCGGCCCGGAGGCTGTGGAAAAGTCGGATTCCTTTGTTTATGGAGAGGGGGAAAATCACGAAGATCCAGCAACTCTATTGGTAAAGTTTGCTGAACTATGTTTGCCAGCGAAAAACATTATCATGGACAGACATGTGTTTAACACCACTAATCAAGGAGTCGGTGAGTCTATTCAGGCGTATGTCTCCACTTTAAAAATACTGGCGAAAAAAATCGATTTTGGCGTGCTCTGTGAGGAGTTGATTAGGGATCGCATCGTTTGCGGGATACAGAGTGACATCCTACGCAAACAGTTATTACGTGAAAAGAATCTCACCCTTGCACTGGCAGTTAGCATTAGCATGCTCCATGAACAGTCAGAGAAAAGCTCTAAGGAACTTCATAAGGAAGCTGAAGTCTGCTCGATTCAAAAGGCTCGCTGTGGCAATTGTAATGGCCAACACTCACCTGACCGCAGCAAGTGTTTTGCTCTTAATAAGATATGCAATAATTGTGGAAAACTTAATCAATTTGCTAGGTGTTGTAGATCGGCTCCAGCGCAGGCCATAGTTCGCCCCAAAGCCCCCAATGCATACAGAAGGAGAGAAATGGGTAGAGTGAATGAAGTGACAATTGAACCAGACAATCATATGGATAATACTTTCTACTGTGATACAATACTGACACCCGCACAGAAGGGGGAAATCTTCGCCACACTTGAAATGAAGAACGGAACGGGACAGCTGAAGGTAAAAGTGGACACTGGTGCTAAATGTAATGTGCTGCCCAGGAAAATGCTGCATGCGGTTGACCACACTCTAGTGGCTTATGGAGGTGAGTCAATTAAAACTGATGGCAATCTAACACTGCATTGTACACAGGGGCAGTTCAAGTTTCATGTGGTCAATAGGGATGTAAAACCCATACTGGGACTACAGGACATTATGGGTATTGGTCTTATGGCTCGTTTCCACTGAGTGGTACGGTACGGTACAGTTCGGTTCGGTACGCAATTATTTGCGTTTCCACTGTCAAAACTTGTGAATGGTACCAAAAAGCCGAACCGTACCACTTTTTGGGTACCCTTCCGTTGGGGTACCTAGCACAGTGAAAGGGTACTAAAAGGTGGAGCTAGACTCACTGCAGAACAGTGATTGGTGGACAGAGTATCGTCACTTGCGCGGGCTACAAGGGCAGAAGCATATACAGTTGAAATATAATTCTACTGTTATTGTGTCGCGAAATGTAGTTTTAAGAGTTTTTCAGGCGAGAAAGTAATTTTTTAAAGCTCAAATCTGTGGTTTATTTATAGATTTATGATAATTTGACTGAGATCCATTCTAAGCGATCACCGGACGCTCGCGCTCGTGTCCTCCGCCTGGAACAGCCTTTCCTCGGCTAGTCGTTCTGATGTTTGCCGCTGATTCGGACGTCTCTGTAGTGGTTAAACATGAGATATAGTTCGTCTTGTATAAACCTAACAGGTGATCTTTGGTCTCGTGAATCTATAATTCGTTCCCTGGCCAATAGTTTTGGCAGAAGGCTAACATTACGTGAAGTTTCTTTGAGCGCTGAGTATATTTGACTGACTGAATTGTTTCTTGATGTTATATTTAAGCTTTACTGTATATCATTTTGTACTTTTTACTTATACTTTTATAATGGCTATTATTGATAAAACTGAAATTCAACAAAAAGAGATTTTGAGAGTTTTGTCATTTTTTATTTTATTACAAGATCATCTGTAATGTTCTTTATTGCAACATTTGTACTAATGCGATAGCCTATGCAATACATTAGGCTACATATTGCCTGGAATATGTTTAATATTTTAAAATTTAAACGAAAAGAGGCAGGGTTGTTTTATATTTAGTTTTGTTATAAATAACGTTACATGCAGTGAATATAATCAAGGCTATGCGTTGCACATTTGTGTGCTTTAGAATGTTTAAAATGTATTGAAATGAAATCGAAAAGAAGCAGAGTGGTGTTTTATAACATATTTCGTTTTATTGTTGCCTAAAATGAACATGCAGAGATAACCGGAGTCGCAGAGCCAGAGTGAGCTCAGTGCCGCGTTCAAGAACGCGCTCTTCCATAAACAGAATTACTGGACTCGCGTCCTCGGGATCATTCTCCTGAGTCGGACTTTGCCTTGGCTTCTTGGAAACGCCTAATGCCAGCGCTTGTTTCTAGTGACAAATAAGCAAGAAGCAAGAACAAGATCTGCTGTCTGTCATCCATGTCGCTTTCTTCGCGCGAAAATGATGTCGATCGCTTCTTTCAGCATACCACGCCTATCAAGTAAGGGTACTGTTGGCGGTGGAAAGCCTGATCATGGTGTACCCGACCCGTACTGTACTGTACCGTACCGTACCGTACCGTACCCCTCAGTGGAAACGAGGTATTATACAGTACGTCTCGGACCTGATGTCCACATGCTGCAACCAGAAGCTCCAGAAATACTGGAGTTTAAAGACCTGTTTGACACTAACGTCATAGGTAAATTACCGGTGATATATCATATGAGAATAGATGACACTGTTGCCCCTACAATATGTGCTGCCCGCAGGATCCCCATCGCCATGAAGGATAAGGTTAAGGCGGAGCTGGACCGAATGACTACCCTGGGTGTAATTACGCCAGAAAATGACGCAACAGAATGGGTGTCTGCCATGGTTGCAGCGGAAAAAAAAGATGGAACAGTGAGACATTGGAACATTGACCCAGTGCATCTAAATCGGGCCCTCCTCAGACCCCGCCATCCGATTAAATCAATTGACCAAATTATTGCAGACATGCCTGGTGCCAAAATATTTAGTATATTAGATGCCAATTGTGGGTTTTGGCAAATACCCCTGGACCGTGTATCCTCTAAGCTCACAACATTCATGTCACCTTATGGCAGATATAGGTTCCTGAGAATGCCATATGGCATATGTACAGGCAGTGAGGTCTTCCAAAACGTCATGGAACAGCTATTTGCAGGACAACCTTGTGAGATTGTGGTTGATATCCTCATTTGGGGGCGTACATTATCAGAACATGATGAACGCCTAACACAGGTTTTGAACAGGATTTGCGCCATCAATCTGAAGCTTAATCCTGACAAGTGCAAATTTAGAGTCAACTGTGTACATTAAGTGGGGCACCTGTTAACTGCTGATGGTGTTAAGCCAGATCAGGAAAAGATCAAAGCCGTCTGTGAGATGGAGAGGCCACAGGACAAACAGGCCCTACAGCAGTTTCTGGGCATGACGAACTATCTGTCCAAATTTATTCCCCAGTACAGTGACATGACTGGTCCCCTGAGACAACTGATACACCACGACGTGGAGTGGCACTGGCATGAGAGCCATGATGTAGCTTTCAGCAAACTGAAGCAGACACTGACTAAGCCCCCTGTGCTTCAGTTTTTTGATACATCAAAGCCAGTGGTTATATCAGCAGATGCTTCCCAACATGGTCTGGGAGCGCTGTGTCTCCAAGACGGGTGGCCGGTGGCATTCGCATCACGTGCCCTTACACCGACTGAATTCAGGTATGCTCAGATTGAAAAAGAGATGTTAGCACTGGTGTTTGCAGCTAAAAAGTTTCATGATTTCATATATGGCCGTCCTGTCATTGCTGAAACGGATCATCAGCCACTAATAACTATCCTGAGGAAACCACTGCACACCGCATCATCACGTCTGCAGGGTATGATGCTTAAATTGCAACGTTATGACTTGGATGTTATGTATAAGCGTGGCAAGGAACTGTTTGTTGCAGATGCAATGTCGCGTGCACACTTACCTGAGTCTGAGCCCCCACTTACTGATGATTTACTAGAAGTGATGGCTGTCCAGGTGATCTCCTCACGTCGTACGGATGAATTACGAAATGCAGTAAAGAGTGATGTCATCTGTCAACAGCTAGTTGAAGTCATCATGCATGGCTGGCCCAGCACCTCCAAGGAGCTACCGCAACAGTTGCGTCCGTTTTTCTCCATGAAGGAAGAGTTGACAGTAGAGGATGGACTACTTCTGCGTGGGCAAAGGTTAATAATTCCTGCAGAATTGCAAACGTTTTACGTGGGTCAACTACACCAGGGTCATCCTGGGATTGAAGCTACCAAACGCAGAGCTAGATAGACTATGTACTGGACCTCAATGTACACGGATATCGAAAGAGAGGTGTCTCGTTGTGCTGCATGCAACGCTTTGACAGCACATCACATAAAGGAACCAATGCAACTCCATGATGTTCCTGAAGTACCATGGTCATTTACTGCAGCTGATTTATTTGAGTGGCATGGCAAAATGCATCTAGTTCTGGTGGACTCCTACTCAGGGTGGTTTGAACTGGATTACCTCCCCAACATGACCAGCAACACGGTCATTGCGAAGTTGAAGCGACACTTTGCAACACATGGTGTGCCACACACACTTATGACTGATAATGGGACCCAATTCACTGGAAGGGACTTTACAGACTTTTCACAAGCATGGCATTTTAAACACATCCGCAGAAGTCCTTATTATCCACAATCTAATGGGCTTGCTGAGCGTGCAGTGAGATCCGCTAAGCACCTGCTGGAGAAGTGCCACCGTGATGGTACAGATATCCAGGCAGCCATTCTACACACTCACAACATTCCCTGTGATGGGCTCCCTTCTTCTGCTCAGCGTTTCATGTCCAGGCAAACCAGGACCTTTCTGCCAGTAACCACAGACATGCTTAGGCCTGCTATCCAAGTCAATGTGGCTGCTACCATCTCCAAACATAGAATAAGGGGGAAAGTGTATTATAATCGCAGTGCACATCGTCTCTCTGCACTAAGACCAGGGCAAACAGTCAGAGTACACACGGAACGTGGGTTTGATCAAGTGGCAAGAGTGGAAGGCCCAGCTCAGCAGTCTAATAGCTATGTATTAGCGTCACAAGGAAAGAGATATATTAGGAACAGGCGACATCTCCTACTGGTTGATGAAAATCCAATGGCAAGCCCTGAGGAGGATGTGCCACTGAGGTCCACCTCACCAGTATCGGATAGAGAAACTGCTCAAAATGACAAACCACCACCTACACCTCCTAATATCATATCAGTGATTAAAAGCAATCCACTTACACCTTCTAATATTACATCAGTGGTCAATACTGCTGCTTCATCTGAGAGACAGTTGGTGGTGACTCGAGCAGGCAGAGTAAGCCAACCCAATAAGCGTTATCAGGACTATGTTGGCACATGGCTAAAAAACTAAAACAACTGTGGTGCTCATACCTCACCATGGTTTTTATGTTTTGTGTCACCAAAATTGTCTAAATGGACTGATTATAAGATAAATTCAGTACATGATGTATTTCAGTGGGTTGTGTTAAATTGTTTAACGCGCTATCTGGAAGAAAGGGGATGTAGGGTTGTGGCACTATCACTTTAAATACTGTATATCTGTATTGATGTTAACGTCATGTGGGCGACCCTGTTAAAAGGAAATGGTAACGCATCAATAAAGACACAAGTGTTTGCATCTACATGAGCTGTGTGTGTGTATTACTGGACACTCTACACAGTGGCACAAAAGTAAACAGAACTTCGTGTAGAAATTCATCCCGCTTCGCAATATAGCCTACAGCTTGTCACTCTTCTCACTGGTTGTTGTGCAAACAATCATAAGACACAAGTTATAGACTGGCTTGTACACTACTAATTCACAAATTAACTCAGAACATCTCTGTGTCACGCTCACTCGTGTGCTTCACTCTCCCGTACTTTTTTCCCTCTCTTTTTCAACGTCACGCTCGCACCCACCTGCTCTTAACCCCATAAATGCTGGTTTACAGTTTTCAGAAATACATTATTCTCTTGACTAAAACAATAAACATAATTTTAAAACTGCTTTTAACTTTTTTATTATAACTTTTCTTTTTGAATGTTTTTCAACCTTTTTTAATCACACTACTTATAATCACTAGATGATAAACCAACAACCAACATCACTTAGCCTATAACTTTATGCATTTTTAACCTGGGTTACACCAGTATCTATTAAATTCACCTACATAGATGAGTTACACAGCACTAACACTGTTTCAGCTTTGATCACTTCGGTAAACTCGTAATAAACAGGCTGTTAAAGGGTTAGTTCACCCAAAAATGAAAATTAAGTCATTAATTACTCACCCCCATGCTGTACCAACCCCGTAAGACCTTCGTTCATCTTCGGAACACAAATAAAGATATTTTTGATTGAATCTGAGAGCTGGATCAGTCCTACATAGACTTCCTAAGGGACTGGCTCTTGACGGACCAGAAAGTCCTTAAAGAAAAGGTTTAAATATTCCATGTGCCTACAGCGGCTCAATTATAAGTTTATCAAGCGACGAGAATACTTTTTGTGCAAAAAAACATAAATAACGACTTTATTCGACTATTCCATTACTTCCTTATGGGCGCATGCGCGAGAACTGAGATGACGATGTTCTTCTTCGACTACTTCTTGTTACCGGCTGCTCACCGCTTAGGAGTATTATCGCCACCTACCGTATAAGATGATGTGCTGATATAGCTGGAAGCGCAAAACTTTCTGTTCACAAGCAGAGGAAGATCTGCCCTGTACATAAGCTTTTCAATTAGCGTATTTTCCGCACTATAAGTTGCACTTAAAAGCCTTTAAACTTCTCAAAAAACGACAGTGTGCCTTATAATCCGGAGCGCCTTATATATGGATCATCATCTTATACGGTAGGGGGCGGTAAAACTCCTAAGCGGTGAGCAGCCGGTAGTCGAAGGAGAACGTCCTCGTCTCAGTTCTCACGCATGCGCCCATAAGGAAGTAATAGAATAGTCGAATAAAGTCGTTATTTATGTTTTTTCGCACAAAAAGTATTCTCGTTGCTTGATAAACTTATAATCGAGCCGCTGTAGGCACATGGAATATTTAAACCTTTTCTTTAATGACTTTATGGGCCGTCAAGAGCCAGTCCCTTAGGCAGTCTATCTAGGACTGATCCAGCTCTCAGATTCAATCAAAAATATCTTTATTTGTGTTCCAAAGATGAACGAAGGTCTTACGGGGTTGGTACAGCATGGGGGTGAGTAATTAATGACTTAATTTTCAGTTTTGGGTGAACTAACCCTTTAATATATACGCCTACTTGCATTTTATGGTTGTCAGCTTTGTTGCATTACATTTACTTCACCAGGAGATGGTGCTGTAATTTCTATCTGAATGAAGCTTCGAGTAATGAACCATTTTCGACACAATTGTATCAGAAAGCAATAATGCTTCGAAACGCTTCATTTGGCCATCACTAGCGGAGAGTGAATCTAATCACAAGCACTTTAATTAAATGAACAAGTAATCCAGGAAAAATTACATCACAAGGGACAAGGAACCTCAACAGCAAACAATGACCAACAAACAACAACTGGAGAACAGAGGTATAAATACACAGACAAACAAGCTAAACAAGGTAACAAGGGGGCGTGGCTAATCAGAAACACCTGGGGAGACTAATCAACAAAACAGGGAACAGCTGACATGAAAAGACAGGGACCGGAACACATGACAAACAAAACCCACATGTGACAGCTTCTGCGAAAAGTAAAAGTTTGGATTTGATTGACCATTTCAACAATTTGGCCATTTTTAAATTCTGGGGGACTTGTGCTCTCGAGAACCACTGGCTCTAAATATTGCAAATGTGGTCATTAAAAATTCTATTCATAAATGGTTCACTGTAATTCATTGATTTTAATGTATGGATATAAAAAAGAAACAAAATATGAAGTGGTTGATAACTTGTCATTTACACACAAAAAAAAAAGACAAATAAATTAAGTTATTGGCTATTTTTCAGTTTGAGATGCAAGACAATCCAGCAGACAAGTTTAAGGGTAGTAGAGAAGTTTTATTGAGGATTACAGACAGGTGTAAAAACATCTGTTTCTTTCTCCCCTCGTCTGTTTTTGCTCATTCACTACTCACATTAAAATGTTTTTTTTAATGCTCAAAAACAGTTAACAGAGTGATTCAATTCAGTAGACTAGCCGAATCTGCACATGAAAAACAGAATTACACACAGAGACATGCATGAAGAAGTGAAGAAGAAACAATTCATTTAAAAGAAATAAGAGTTATTTATTAACATTATGCTCATTAAATGATGAGAGACAGTGAATATATTCTCATTGTGTGCTGTTCTTCAAAAGAAAAGAAAAAACGTTGTTCCCCTGATTCTTGCTCAAATATAATTATGCACAAATCTGTTGTGTTCATGTTCACAGATGTGCTTCATTATAGATTTCTGAAACTGTGTCATGTGTAGGCCTACAGCACAATGACTGGTTAAAAACCACATTAATATTATTTTATTACATTTTTTGGTATGATATTAATTTTTCACTTGAAAACAAAGAAAAAAGAAATTAAGAAGTGAAAAAATAATTAGGAAAACATTGTAGAGCTCTGTTCAGTTTGTTTTCTATGCATTAATAATTAATTGTGCCTTCTTCATAATGCACAGGCCAGCCTTTCTCACAGCCCAACACAACGTAACGAGTCGACATATTCCCTCTATAGGCACATCTTGGGGGTCTTGACCCACGTTTCAATTTACACGTGATCACAGGAAACTGCTGTCCGCTCTTAAACAGGTCACCACCCTGTGGACGTCCTGTGCCACAAACCGCTTTAATCTGATTTGAATTTGCTTGTATGAAGGTGTTGACATCTTTGCAGACACCGTTAGGTCCAGTAATGCCACTTTTCATTTTACGGTCACACTTCTGCTCACTCATATCAGGACCGAAATGCTGTTTGAGGAATTTTAGATAACGGGGCTTTATCTCTGCTGGTGGTTGTGGTTGAGCATGAGTGGAGAACGACACACACACGATCAGCAGCAGAATCACAGCAGACTGATGAACCTCCATGACCTGCTGCACAACACACACATTAACACACCTTTACTGACAGTTGACTAATAAAGCAGTCTGATTAAGTTAAGAAAATATTAAGAGACATTAAATAAAGAGCCGATATACCTTGTTTTCTGAGTAAAGTGATATGAAATATTCCAAGAGTTTTCTTAAGGCTGTAAAACAATGAAAAGCAAAATTAATGACTAATACTTTTGAATCTTCCACACCATTCATGTGCTGGAATGAAACTACTGGCTTCAACATAGACTTAAGTGTTGGCCAGAAAAAGTGATTTTTTTTTTTTTAACCTAACATGATGTTCAAATGTTTTACACTGCATATGTGACATTTTTCTGATTGATATTTTCTCTGGTTGAAATTGCATCACTTTCATTTGTCATCAGTTATGTTCTATTATGTCTAATATGTTATATTCTTCTTTTTCTTTTTTAACGTTGAAGCTAAATTCTAATTGGTTTATAGTTCAGCACAAATACCTATAAAGTGTTTCTGGAAAGAAAATCTAAAACTGACATTAGGTAAGTTGATACTGAGAGCAGTGTCATTCAACAGTACTAGGCAAGTGACAACAGTCGAATCAACACTATTTACATGATTTATAATGCACATCACAAGGACACTCATCTGAAATGTAAGTTTTTCAGTTGTGCTGCTTTTTTAAGACCTGCTACACCAATGTACACCTGTACACTCAATATGATTATTGATACACAACATCTTTCCAAATTGGCTGCTTAAAAAGAACAGTAATCTACAAATAGGCCTACGCAATAATCGGGGGAAAAAGTGGATATACTTACATATTACAGCCTTCAGTCCTGTCACAAACCGATTCTGTTCAGCAAAGTTCAGGGATTGCCGTTAACTCAGATCATCAGGCTTTTAATACTCAGATGTGAGCAAATAAAAGTGTGATGTTTGCAGTTAACAGCCAATCCCTGAAGAACAAGCGATTAGATCAGAGATTATCTATAGATAAGATATTTCTTTCCAAGAATGAATGACAAATAAATAATGTCAATTTGTTTAGTAACATTAAAAAAAAATGTTTTTCTTTTCCTGGTTTGTATGTCTCCACAACAACTGCTATCACATTATTGTAAGAATGTTCGGGAGTTACATACCCGCCTAAAGACGCCAACCATCAAAAACAGACAACAGTTGCATGCCTGAATGACTAGACCGATAGCGTTAACACCGGTCCTAATGAAATGTTTTGAGAGATTGGTACTGAGCAGCATCAAGGACTAATCTGGACCAACATCAATTTGCCTAACAGATGCACCGATGACGCCAGCTCACTTGCACTTCACACTGCCCTCGCTCACCTGGAGAACCCCAACACATATGTCAAGATGCTTTTTGTTGACTTTAGTTCAGCTTTAACACCATCAACTCCAGCAACAAACTGCTGTTACTTGGCCTGGACTCTTTTTAACATTTCATTTCATTTTATTAGAGGATAACGCCTTGGGATGGATTATCTCGTTTTTGAGAGGGTCCTCAGACTCTCACCTCTGTAAGTGGATTACGAACTTTCTCACTGACAGACCCCAGCATGTCAGACTTGGAAATATTACCTCCTACACCACCATCCTCAACACTGGCACTCCCCAGGGTTGTGTTCTTAGTCCACTCCTTTACTCACTATTATGACTATTTTCCCATTCATGACTCAAACTCCATTTTCAAATTTGCAGATACTACAGATGTGGTGGGGCTGGTTACCAACAATGAGTAGACCCTCTACAGGGAGGAGGTCCAATCACTGGTATCATGGTGTAGCAGAAACTTCTTAATCATCAACACAAAAAAATATATATATATTGTAATCGATTTTAGGAAATTTAAAAACAAAAGTCATGACAGTCTTGAGATATATATTTTCTTTGTGTACATGGAGAGGAGGTAAAACAGGTCTAAAGCTTCAGATATCTGGGGCTGGCGGAGGATCTGACCTGGGGAGTGAACACCAACGAGATAGGGAACCCTAAGAAGCACTGGGCTGCCCAGGAGCTCCTCACAAACTTCTACAGGTGCACAATAGAGAGTGTGCTGGCATACAGCTGCACAGTGTGGTTCTCCAGCTGCACTACTGAGGAGAAAACAGACCTAAAAAGAGGTAAATAAAACTGAATCTAAACAACATTTATCTCAGTGGGCTTCAGAGAAGAGCAGCAAGCATCAGCGTGGATCCTACACATCCTGGTCCTTTTCGACACCCTATCAGGCAGGCTCAGGGTCATGAGGGCACGGACAAAACGCATGAGAAACAGTTATTTTTATTTTTTATTTTTTTTTGGGTCAGGGGCCATAAATGGGCTGCTGAAAGGCTGAAAGATGTTGGAAGACTAATCAAATTTGGTTTTAAAATATACTGAGATTTAAAAATAAGCAATTTAGCAAAAACCCATTCAAAAATCCCACTTCCGGTTCCCTCGCTCTAAAAAGTCTATGGGATTGTTGAATGGGTTTTTGCTAAATCACCTGAAATAAGGTCTGTGGTGAACAAAGCCTCTAAATATTTTCACTTTTTGATCTGACAAAACACACAATTACTTGTGTTTTTTAAAACTTTATACAGGCTTCAAAATGTATACATTTTGGATTAACTTGTAAAGATTTTCTTGATAGACAAAGTAAGGCTCGCAACTCTTTGTTGAACACAGATCTTGTTTTTTGCGATTTTCCAAAAGTCTATAGGGAAAATGCATAGATTTTCGTTTGAGGGAAGTGAACCCATCCGCCGCTAACTTTTTGCAGAGTGATCTCATGAAATGGTGTATGTATGACACGCCAATGTTTGTTTCCAATTTTGGCATGCTATCAACAGGCATAATCGCTTTTCAGCATGTTTATGAACGTCGTGTTTGTGAACGAATTTGTTAAAGGGTTAGTTCACCCAAAAATGAAAATTAAGTCATTAATTACTCACCCCCATGCTGTACCAACCCCGTAAGACCTTCGTTCGTCTTCGGAACACAAATAAAGATATTTTTGATTAAATTTGAGAGCTGTATAACTACCACATTGGCTCCTAAAGGACTGCCTCTTGACGGCCCAGAAAGTCAATGAAGAAAATGTTTAAATATCCCAAGTGACTACCGTGGCTCAACTATATGTTTATCAAGCGACGCGAATACTTTTTGTGCGAAAAAAAAAACAAAAATAGCGAGTTTATTCGACTATTTCTTTTCTTCCTTGTTGGCCAGAAACGAGATTTCCTTTGATTTCCACGACGCATGCGCGAGAATTGCGATCTGAAGTGGTGTAAGCTGATGTGAGCAGATCGCAAATCTCGCGCATGCGTCGTGGAAATCTGAGAGAAAAATGAGTCGAGGCAAGGATATATTTTAATTAAACAGATGGTAATCCAAAACAGTGGCAAGGAACAAGGAAAGATTGTTATTTTTTTAGTCAAATTTTAAACAGACAAAGTCAATGTACAGTCACAACTGTAATAGTTCACATTGAAAATCAAACAGCCATGAGGTATAAGGCTAACCACTATGTAAATGTGTATTTGATTTTTTTGTAATTATGTGTATGAAAAAAATGATCTTGATATATATTTAAATTTCCTTTTCAAGAGCCAAAAATAAAGGTTGGGTTTTTCTGTATTTGCATCAATAAATACAAGCGCTGGGACACGTGCAGTGACGTTCCTGTAATCAGGTGTTTCGGGCCTTTCAATATCATTGTTCCCAGAAGCACCAGCCCATAGATCACTACTCTAAAGCCACAGCCATCTGGAGGCTCTTTCTGCAGCCTCCATAGTGGACTTGATGGCTTTCCTCTGCCAAGCAGCATATAGACGTTACACAGTGATCAGCCAGAGAAGCCTCTAACACCCCACTTCGATAGGCTCACAGCAGCATGCCTTCCAGTCTGACCTTCTGCACGTCTTCCGTTAATTCGCCTCTTAAATGCAGTCCTCCAAGGAACTGTGAGCTCTATCAGGAGTGGCTGATGTTACCATTACGTCTGGCCATAATGTGAACCGGGAACTTAAGTGAACCGGGAACTGGCCATAATGTGAACCGGGAACTTGGCCATAATGTGAACCGGGAACTGATCCCAGTCTGAAGCCGAGGTGAACAGCCCACCTGCCGGCTTAAGTTGTGAGTGTGGCTGCTCCTGGGCCCTGACAAAGGTGATGTTCCTCCGGTGGCACTTTTTGGCCATGGCTTTGGTGATGGAATCTGCAATGGACCTTAGCACCTGATCGTGCCTCCTCTAGGGATGTTGGACTGTTGGCTTGGCTGTAGGCTGCTTGAACCAATAACTTGCAGCTCGGAAACTGCCGGCCAGATCTTGGTCCATGAGATCTTCTCCTGCTCACACTCCCACTCAGTCCCTGCTGCCGCATGCCCACCATCCTGCTGGTCCTTTCCTCTTCAGCACCAACCTGCACCTCCTCCAGGACTAACAGGCAGTGCTCCCTAACAGAGGCCTTGGATTTTGGTTGGCCCTAACCCTTTCGAAAGTAATTTATTTGACTTTATTTCCCAATGAAAAAAAAGTCCACTAGTCTATTCACAATACAGTTTGGAGTAGTGACTATGTTGAATTAAAGAACAAATAATATTATTATATTTAGGGGCAAAACTAAAAGTTTCCAAATTCCTGTATCAAGTAAATCTAAAGCAGAAGGCATTAAACGAGTATAAACGAGTTTGGACAGGAGAGTCATGAACGCACATCACAGAAAAGAGCAAGTCGACCATTTGAGCTTATAAAACTTAAACTTTGTTGTTTTTTTTTGTTTTGTTTTTTAAATGAGTGATCGTTTCGCTTGATAAGACCCTTATTCATCGTCTGTTTAAACGTGTCGTTTAAAGCCCTTTGAAGCTGCACTGAAACTGTATTTTGGACCTTGAACCGTTTGGACCCCATTGAAGTCCATTATATGGAGAAAATCCTGGAATGTTTTCATCAAAAACCTTAATTTCTTTTCGAATGAAGAAAGAAAGACATGGACATCTTGGATGACATGGGGGTGAGTAAATTATCAGCAAAAGTGTTTTTAAAAGTGAACTACTCCATTAATATTGAAAATATTGTTTTTTTTATTGTCTACTTTAAAAGTAAAAATGTCTCAGTAGAAAAGCAGGAAACACAGGAAACTGTGCACATTCCCTTACAGATAAAAACACACACTCCACACAATGGGTAAGCAGTCATAAATCAATATTATAGTTTCATCCTTTGAGGTTTAGTGTTATTAGGATGACTCATCCTGAACACCTCACAGCTGCACATTGTTCATAATGATGACATAGATCACACAGTTTGATAAAGACAACTGAGAAGATACTCAAACAAGATGATAACAAACACATTCTCATTCCAGCAGACAGAAAACACTCAAACAGTTGTGAGAGTCTTTTCAAGGAGAAAAATCTGAGAAAGAAACTGTCAAATTAGTTTTAAAAGAATCTTTTTGAGTTTTGGATTCTTTGGTACACTTAAAAGACATTTTCAAACATTTTTCAAGTAGTTAAATGTCGTAGGAACCTGCGCAACCTACCCAGAGGGAAATTATGTTGCCCAGAGGTTGCTCTCTAAAGGAAACCTGATGAAGTTATCATGCTGCTGATTTGAAAGGATGAGGGTTAATGGGTCCATTTATCTTAAAATTGATCATCAAGAAATATAAGTAGAAGGAAAATTATTCAAGAGCTAATTAATTTAAGAATTTAAGGCACTAAAGTACAGCTTGCATAAAATACAGTACAAAAAAGAGCACAGCACTGGGAGAAAACATTATAAAAAAACATAAAGTTACAATGAACAAAGATGCTTATTCTCCATTATAACAGAGAAAAAGAAAAGAAAGATATATTCTCTCTCCAAACATTTTGGCTCTGTGTTACAGTGACTGTCCTAACTGCTTTATATTTGATGTATATTTACATAAAAACATACAACAAGTAACAAGAGAACAAGACTACGGAAAAACGTAAGTTGACAGGCTGAAGCTACTATAAAGTCAATGAAGTCATAAAGTTAGGGCAATCAGAGATAATATTCTACGAGACAAGCACAAAATACAATATAGCCTAATATAATGTATACAATATAAAATACAATTGCAGCTGAACTGAAAAAGACACAAGATGGAAAAAAAACAACAACAGACAAATAGCACAACAGGTCTTCATGTCCTCACATGCCAACAGATACAATGAAAGAACGCATCAGCATAAAGATTATTCATAAAGACAGTAAGACAATCCATTTTCATAGGACAACATTGTGCTATACCACTCCTGCTGACAAACTTTTAACATCATACTAAAGTAACACCTTTTAAAGCAGTCTGTATCATATATGGGTCCAGTTACAGGCATGAACAGAATATATGTGTTTCAGATAAATCAGAGAGTTTCTAAGCTTATTAATGCAGGGTTTTGTGCCAGAGCAGCTGTAAGACATGCTCTGTTAATGCTATTCACAGTTGGTCAACCTTTGTTTTCTGATCTGTATGGATAACCAAGGGTTAATGTTAGTGTTAAATTAGAAACATGAGCAACATAAAGGTACAAGACATTTCCAGTTACAGCAACAGTACCAGTACCAGTAAGAGCACTTGCAGTATCAAAAATGCAGACTGTTAAGAGCACTTGTGGTTATACGGATGTATCTCTTTACTTTGATGCATTTCTTTTTATTTGTTGTGTTCCACAACTAATATATAAAATTTACTTCACTGTAAAAATTGAATAATCGGACTTGTAAAATTCAAGGTGATATTAAAAAATATTGTGTATATTTTATTAAGAAAATTGTGGTTCAGTGTTGTAAGAAATTATTGAGAATAGTTCACTAATGAAAGAGATATTTTCCAAAAAAATTTAAGGAAAAATACAAAACTTTGAGGCTTGAATTGAGGAACCGATTAAGCTGATAAAATTAAGGAAAAAGGGCTACCAATTAATTTGAAGAGAATTAGCTCAATTATGCTGTTTTATTAAGAGACACCATTGTTAGTTCCCAGCATGCTTTGCACATGGCTGGTAATGGAGAGGAGATATTGAGATTTACTATTTTGTGTGTTTTTGAGTAAAGGGAAACATGTGTTAAATGTTAATGATGATTGGTCATCATATTTGACATTTGAATGAGTTTCTATTAAGTTCAAGTTTTGATCGTTACCATTGTGCAGAAGAGGAGGGCGTATCGTAAGGTTGTGAATACCTATATTAATACTCAGAAGACTGTAGCTTTAATCAATGATCAATTACTTTGATATAATGCTAATGCAGTAACAAGTTTGGTTTAGTGCTGTGCAAGCGGACTATAAAGGCTTTTAATAATGCAATATAACTGAAAGTAAAATATAAACAGGTTACTACAATTCACTCTAATTCATACACTTTTGAGCATCAACTTAAAAAAAATTAAAAAGCATATTTCACTAAAAATATTAAATTCATTGTATCATAGACTAAATAATTAAAGGGATTTTACATGATTTATTCAGGTAGATTCCATGAAAGAAATCAAGCCTTAACTACTCAAAAATATTATGCTTGTAACCATCATTTTTTTTTATTAAATAACATTTTTTTGTGTTGTCTAAGGGTTATGTTCTGTTTTGAGGATTTTTCCCGCCTGTTTGATTACTGTGTTTGTTGCCATGGTTACACTCATATCTAACTCCTAAATAATAATAACACAATAATAATAACAACAACACACATTTAAATAATAAAAATAAGTGTGTTTATGCTTAAAATAAGGGGAAATATGGGAGCAAAACTGACATCAAACATATTCAATATATCTGTAAATAGAGATCATTAGTCCTGCCCCTTTAAATATTCTTGTTTTTAAAAGGAATATTCAGTACAAATTATGTTCAATCAACAGCATTTGTAGGGTAATGTTGATTACCAAAAATATTAACAAATAAAATATTTCCTTTTTTTAAGCACAACTCCGGGGGCTAAAACAGGGCTAAATCTGCACTGGCCTTACAGTGGAACAGTGCTGATTCATGGTTTTGATTAAAAAACTTGATTAAAGCATTATGACAGTTAGTGTTATTAATTTTGAGATATTTGCAAAACATTTTAGCCTTTGCTGATGAAACAAAAGCCCTTTCAACTTGTAACAGTCTTGACGTGTCAAAAGTTCCCCTTTGGTGTGTAAAGCTACTACCTGACACTAGGGGGAGGTAGTGTGCTTATTGCTCTTGAATGTCGGCTAATATCACGGTGGATGGTGCCTGGAGTCCAGACTGGGAATCTACGGGGATTTTCTGCTCAGTCAATGTAAGATATTGGTGCCTTTTATGTTTTATTTGTGGCCTGTGATTATTCACGTATAGTATAATGTTGATTTTGTTTGCTTCGGGACTATTTAGTCCTTCCTGATAATATCCAGTGGGATCAGGGTTGCCAACTCTCACGCATCTGGCGTGACACTCACGCATTCAGCCTCAATCTCACGGTCTCACGCTCAACATAGAAATCTCACGCTAAATTAGACATTCTTCTGGGCTGTATTTTTTTTGTATTACTATATCCAAGTTCAGGCTCTTAACTACTGATTGGACGCAGAGAAAAATCGCGGAAAAAGATGACACCGACACCGACAGACTACAGAGAAGTTTACTCCTGACATGGAGCGTTTTGGCGCTTTTAAATGTGACAGAACGCAGTAGCGCGTCAGTTCAAACGGCACGTGATACAGTTGCCTAGGCTACAACACCCACAGGGCACGAGCAAAATACTGTAATCTCCCGCTTTATATTAACAAACTGTCAACACGGGCTTTTACGATGCACAGAGAGACCCTGCGCTGCCTATGACCTTGAACGTGAGTTGAGAGCGTACATTTGCACTACGTGCCTGTCTTTTTAGCAAAAAAGATATCTTTTACTAAATATCTATAGTGGCGTAGGGCGAGGGCATGAGGTGCTGATAGCAAACTTTGACGTGTTCGACCCGAGTTCGAAACCGGCTTTTGCCTTTTACTCTCTCTTCTCATCTGGTGTTTTCACCAAAATAAAAGCTCAAGGGTTTATTTCTTGCAAGTGAAGAAATTAGGACAAAACTATTGTAATTTTCCTATACAATAGTGTAAGTAAAATATACTTTTGAAATATTCATTTTCATTTATACAGCAGCCTACATTTATAGACTAGGCCAATATGGATTTTACGTAATAGGAATAATTATATAAATCATTATTACATTATTATAATAATCGTTTGGCATCCTAAAAGAGACTGAGACTTTATATCATAAAGTCTTTATATCATAGACTTTATATCATAACTAAAAAGATGTTTGATCCCTCTTTATGTCCAGGTACAAGTCGAGGCTTTTGCTTTGTTGAATGTCACAGTTCATGATTTGAAGCCGGTTAAAACTCTTAATTTTGAGCTCTCAAAGTGCACCAGATTTGTGACCCCCCCCCCCCCCCCCCCAAAAAAAAAAAAAATAAAATCTCACTCCAAGCACAACTCAAAAGTTGGCAACCCTGTGGGATTAATCATCAACAATCAACAGTGTTTAACCCCAGGACACCTTACTTACTCTCCTTGTTATCCTCTTTGGTCGATGTACAAGGAGAAAAGTCTGATTCAGGGCACTTATCAATATCCTTGACTGATATATACACCTTTCTTTTTTTAGTTCATTTTATGATATTGATTTAATTGATAAATGTCTCCATCTGGTGGTTCTTTTAAGAAAATGCATCAGAGCACTGTGAACTCAACAGGAAACAATTTTCACAGGAAAACGGACGAAAGTTTTAATAACATTAGACTCGCTAAAAGTAGGCTACCTATTTGTTACGAAATTCAGTTTTTTTTTGAGGTTTTGAACGACTATCAAACCTCACGTGATTTCAGTAAACGAGGCTTCGTTACGTCCGAACTGTTTCAATGGTCCGTTGCTAGAGGGAGATGATCTCTGTGTAACCCACGAGTGTCTCGGTATCAACATGTTTGTTGGCATCTGGTGACACATTTTTTTTTTTAAATAAAAATGAAGAGTTGTTGTCACTAGTTTCTTTTTCTACAAGCTCTCAATAATGCCCAGCTGCACTACTTCCTGAAATTAAGACAGCTCTTTTGTTTCCTGTCTGTCATTATTGGACAAATTGAGGTGTGCCTGACCTCAGTAGTCACGGCAAAAATAATCAGACACACCTGAATTAATCAAGTTCGGCCAATAATGGCAGACAGGAAACAAGGAGCTGGCTGAAGTTCAGGAAGTAGTGCAGCTGTGCATAAGGTCAATGGGATTTATGCACAGCTGCACTACTTCCTGAATTTCAGCCAGCTCCTTGTTTCCTGTCTGCCATTATTGGCCAAATTGATTAATTCAGGTGTGCCTGACCTCAGTAGTCATGGCAACAATAATCAGACACACCTGAATTAATCAATTTGGCCAATAATGGCAGACAGGAAACAAGGAGCTGGCTGAAATTCAGGAAGTAGTGCAGCTGGGCATAAAGCCCATTATTACTAGGGACTTTAAGCCACAGCTGCTGATAGAATGGCAACAGCAGCAGGAAGTAAACAGTTAACTGCCATAGCTAAAGAGTGCAAAAATCACTAAGCAGCAGTAAAGAGGACGGCATAGGGGATGACAACATACAAAAAAGAAAGTGATTTTAAAAAGTAAGAGAAATACTAGGGAGGTTATGCCCAAAAAATAGGCCTTTGACTTCAAGTCATGATGCAAAGGTCGCCTTTGGTATGGAAGTACCTTAGGGTCATACAAATAAATTTATCCTAAGACACAAGTGATATCACACTTTGTATCAGAAATAAACATGTTTTTTTCAAAAATGGCCGCCAATGTGCCGAAAATACTCTAGAGCCCATATCTTTCCTTCTGTTATCGCTATAATGACAAATTTAGTGTCAAAGTGTACATTTTTTTTGGGTCAAGGAATCCAATGAAATTGGTTTCAAGTTTAAAAAAAAAAAAAAATTCCCCATACCATGACAATTGGGGGTAAATATGTAGCCTGGCTGCGCCCTCCTACACACTTCCGCTCAATTTCATTTTCCTTCAGTACTACGTCTGGGACTGCTGTAAATCCTGAGGTTTCCAGAAATCAATTTGTTGTAGGACCAATCAGCGAATAGAGGGAGTGGCAGAGAACGATGACGTTGATGTAGCGCGCGTCAGTTTGAGTTCAGTAATGGCAGCGGAAAAAGACGTGAGAAAAGCTATTCGGTCCGTTGTTGGAAAAAAAAACTGCCGAATATTCAGAATTTAAAGCCGGATTGTTATCGTCTCACCTCTTGTTGCATAACGGAGGACCACGTGAAGGAGGCAGAAAGGTTGGAAACGATGACTGTGACATTTTGGACGGACGCTTTAGCCTGGTGTTCGGAAGCCCCGAGTCCTGACTGCTAGAGCTAAACTATTGTTGGAGATGCACTCAGGAGTCATGTCAGTCGCTCATAATCCCAACAGTAAATTTACTGATTCTTGTGATGAATAGAACACTTTGAGCCCCTTTGTGTACTCGTGCAGGAAGTTGGTGTGTCAGTTTTACATGTTGTAAATCATACAAATTGGTTGTAATTTTTCAAAATAATTGTCATAAAAAAAATGTGAAAACCCATACTTTGAAGACCATAATTTGATTTTCAGTTTTAGATGTAAATGGTTAATTTGTTTTAATAAAAAAATAAATAAAAGCCATATAAAAACATATACTTTGAAGACCATAATTAAGGTAATTAAGAAACAATAAGACGTAATATGAAAAATTGTTGTTTATTACACATCTGCAGATAGAGACAGACTGATCATTCACTGTAGCTGCTACAGCATTTGCGGCAGATCAGAAAACGACCACAGCGGCGTATTTGTAATGATTAGACACAGCTTCCACCGTTGAATGAATATATCACTGTCCTTCGTGTCAAATATAAAAATATACATTTCGAATTAATAATTGTTCCTAGATTAACAAAACCTGCAGCTCTTGTTGACTGAAATCCAATTGTAAACATAATCCTCTGATCATTCAGACTTGTTGTTTCCAGCCATTTCGGCGCGTGACATACGTCACTCACGACACCCCGTTAGCGATTGGTTATGGCAGATCGTGAGTGACTTTGGGCAGATCCAATAGATTTGAACTTTAATAGTGAACCCGCCTACAGGGAAGGAAACGTTTCTTAATGGAGCGGTTCCAGACTCTATGTGCAAATTAAATGTACTAGAGTCTGGTTGAACCAGGCTAATGGGACTTAGACCTGAGTGCCAAAATGGAGGCTCTAGACCCTTCCACAGCAGAGATATTGTGATCCCACGTAGCATTTATGCCCTTATATATATATCAATATCTCAGCTCTGGAAGGGTCTAGAGCCTCCATTGTTGCACTCAGGTCTAAGTCTCACGGCCATCTATCAGAATCCAGAGTTTTGAGAAGATTGGGGATACTTAATTTTTCGCCCCAAAAAAAAAAAAAAAACGTAAGGGGTAACACTGTTGTTTTTTTTTTTCTGGTTGAAATTTTGAGTTTTGATATCTCAGCTCTGGAAGGGTCTAGAGCCTCCATTTTTGCACTCAGGTCTAAGTCTCATGCCCTCTATCAGAATCCAGAGTTTCAAGAAGATTGGGATACTTAATTTTTGCCCCCAAAAAAAAACGTAAGGGGTAACACTGTCGTTTTTTTTTCTGGTCGAAATTTTGAGTTTCGATATCTCAGCTCTGGAAGGGTCTAGAGCCTCCATTTTTGCACTCAGGTCTAAGTCTCAGTGCCCTCTATCAGAATCCAGAGTTTCGAGAAGATTGGGGATACTTAATTTTTTGCCCAAAAAAAAAAAAACGTAAGGGGTAACACTGTCGTTTTTTTTTCTGGTCGAAATTTTGAGTTTCGATATCTCAGCTCTGGAAGGGTCTAGAGCCTCCATTTTTGCACTCAGGTCTAAGTCTCATGGCCCTCTATCAGAATCCAGAGTTTCGAGAAGATTGGGGATACTTAATTTTTCGCCCAAAAAAAAAAACGTAAGGGGTAACACTGTCGTTTTTTTTTTCGGGTCGAAATTTTGAGTTTCGATATCTCAGCTCTGGAAGGGTCTAGAGCCTCCATTTTTGCGCTCAGGTGTAAGTCTCAGTGCCCTCTATCAGAATCCAGAGTTTCGAGAAGATTGGGGATACTTAATTTTTCGCCCAAAAAAAAAAAAACGTAAGGGGTAACACTGTCGTTTTTTTTTCGGGTCGAAATTTGAGTTTTCGATATCTCAGCTCTGGAAGGGTCTAGAGCCTCCATTTTTGCGCTCAGGTGCAAGTCTCAGTGCCCTCTATCAGAATCCAGAGTTTCGAGAAGATTGGGGATACTTGATTTTTCGCCCAAAAAAAAAAACGTAAGGGGTAACACTGTCGTTTTTTTTTCGGGTCGAAATTTTGAGTTTCGATATCTCAGCTCTGGAAGGGTCTAGAGCCTCCATTTTTGCGCTCAGGTGCAAGTCTCAGTGCCCTCTATCAGAATCCAGAGTTTCGAGAAGATTGGGGATACTTGATTTTTCGCCCCCAAAAAAAAACGTAAGGGGTAACACTGTCGTTTTTTTTTCGGGTCGAAATTTTGAGTTTCGATATCTCAGCTCTGGAAGGGTCTAGAGCCTCCATTTTTGCGCTCAGGTGCAAGTCTCAGTGCCCTCTATCAGAATCCAGAGTTTCGAGAAGATTGGGGATACTTAATTTTTCGCCCCCAAAAAAAAACGTAAGGGGTAACACTGTCGTTTTTTTTTCGGGTCGAAATTTTGAGTTTCGATATCTCAGCTCTGGAAGGGTCTAGAGCCTCCATTTTTGCGCTCAGGTGTAAGTCTCAGTGCCCTCTATCAGAATCCAGAGTTTCGAGAAGATTGGGGATACTTGATTTTTCGCCCCAAAAAAAAACGTAAGGGGTAACACTGTCGTTTTTTTTTTTGGGTCGAAATTTTGAGTTTCGATATCTCAGCTCTGGAAGGGTCTAGAGCCTCCATTTTTGCGCTCAGGTGTAAGTCTCAGTGCCCTCTATCAGAATCCAGAGTTTCGAGAAGATTGGGGATACTTGATTTTTCGCCCAAAAAAAAAAAACGTAAGGGGTAACACTGTCGTTTTTTTTTTCGGGTCGAATTTGAGTTTCGATATCTCAGCTCTGGAAGGGTCTAGAGCCTCCCATTTTTGCGCTCAGGTGTAAGTCTCAGTGCCCTCTATCAGAATCCAGAGTTTCGAGAAGATTGGGGATACTTGATTTTTCGCCCAAAAAAAAAAAACGTAAGGGGTAACACTGTCGTTTTTTTTCGGGTCGAAATTTTGAGTTTCGATATCTCAGCTCTGGAAGGGTCTAGAGCCTCCATTTTTGCGCTCAGGTGCAAGTCTCAGTGCCCTCTATCAGAATCCAGAGTTTCGAGAAGATTGGGGATACTTTATTTTTCGCCCAAAAAAAAAAACGTAAGGGGTAACACTGTCGTTTTTTTTTTCGGGTCGAAATTTTGAGTTTCGATATCTCAGCTCTGGAAGGGTCTAGAGCCTCCATTTTTGCGCTCAGGTGTAAGTCTCAGTGCCCTCTATCAGAATCCAGAGTTTCGAGAAGATTGGGGATACTTGATTTTTCGCCCAAAAAAAAAAAACGTAAGGGGTAACACTGTCGTTTTTTTTTCGGGTCGAAATTTTGAGTTTCGATATCTCAGCTCTGGAAGGGTCTAGAGCCTCCATTTTTGCGCTCAGGTGCAAGTCTCAGTGCCCTCTATCAGAATCCAGAGTTTCGAGAAGATTGGGGATACTTGATTTTTCGCCCAAAAAAAAAAACGTAAGGGGTAACACTGTCGTTTTTTTTTTCGGGTCGAATTTTGAGTTTCCATATCTCAGCTCTGGAAGGGTCTAGAGCCTCCATTTTTGCGCTCAGGTGCAAGTCTCAGTGCCCTCTATCAGAATCCAGAGTTTCGAGAAGATTGGGGATACTTGATTTTTCGCCCCAAAAAAAAAAACGTAAGGGGTAACACTGTCGTTTTTTTTTTCGGGTCGAAATTTTGAGTTTCGATATCTCAGCTCTGGAAGGGTCTAGAGCCTCCATTTTTGCGCTCAGGTGCAAGTCTCAGTGCCCTCTATCAGAATCCAGAGTTTCGAGAAGATTGGGGATACTTGATTTTTTGGCCCAAAAAAAAAAAACGTAAGGGGTAACACTGTCGTTTTTTTTTCGGGTCGAAATTTTGAGTTTCGATATCTCAGCTCTGGAAGGGTCTAGAGCCTCCATTTTTGCGCTCAGGTGTAAGTCTCAGTGCCCTCTATCAGAATCCAGAGTTTCGAGAAGATTGGGGATACTTGATTTTTCGCCCCAAAAAAAAAAACGTAAGGGGTAACACTGTCGTTTTTTTTTCGGGTCGAAATTTTGAGTTTCGATATCTCAGCTCTGGAAGGGTCTAGAGCCTCCATTTTTGCGCTCAGGTGCAAGTCTCAGTGCCCTCTATCAGAATCCAGAGTTTCGAGAAGATTGGGGATACTTGATTTTTCGCCCAAAAAAAAAAACGTAAGGGGTAACACTGTCGTTTTTTTTTCGGGTCGAAATTTTGAGTTTCGATATCTCAGCTCTGGGAGGGTCTAGAGCCTCCATTTTTGCGCTCAG
This sequence comes from Pimephales promelas, assembly GCF_016745375.1. Next base: position 376,079 of record NW_024121239.1, read on the forward strand.
GTGCAAGTCTCAGTGCCCTCTATCAGAATCCAGAGTTTCGAGAAGATTGGGGATACTTGATTTTTCGCCCAAAAAAAAAACGTAAGGGGTAACACTGTCGTTTTTTTTTCGGGTCGAATTTTGAGTTTCGATATCTCAGCTCTGGAAGGGTCTAGAGCCTCCATTTTTGCGCTCAGGTGCAAGTCTCAGTGCCCTCTATCAGAATCCAGAGTTTCGAGAAGATTGGGGATACTTGATTTTTCGCCCCAAAAAAAAACGTAAGGGGTAACACTGTCGTTTTTTTTTCGGGTCGAAATTTTGAGTTTCGATATCTCAGCTCTGGAAGGGTCTAGAGCCTCCATTTTTGCGCTCAGGTGTAAGTCTCAGTGCCCTCTATCAGAATCCAGAGTTTCGAGAAGATTGGGATACTTATTTTTCGCCCAAAAAAAAAAAACGTAAGGGGTAACACTGTCGTTTTTTTTTCGGGTCGAAATTTTGAGTTTCGATATCTCAGCTCTGGAAGGGTCTAGAGCCTCCATTTTTGCGCTCAGGTGCAAGTCTCAGTGCCCTCTATCAGAATCCAGAGTTTCGAGAAGATTGGGGATACTTGATTTTTCGCCCAAAAAAAAAAAACGTAAGGGGTAACACTGTCGTTTTTTTTTCGGGTCGAAATTTTGAGTTTCGATATCTCAGCTCTGGAAGGGTCTAGAGCCTCCATTTTTGCGCTCAGGTGTAAGTCTCAGTGCCCTCTATCAGAATCCAGAGTTTCGAGAAGATTGGGGATACTAATTTTTCGCCCCCCAAAAAAAACGTAAGGGGTAACACTGTCGTTTTTTTTTCGGGTCGAAATTTTGAGTTTCGATATCTCAGCTCTGGAAGGGTCTAGAGCCTCCATTTTGCGCTCAGGTGCAAGTCTCAGTGCCCTCTATCAGAATCCAGAGTTTCGAGAAGATTGGGGATACTTGATTTTTCGCCCAAAAAAAAAAAACGTAAGGGGTAACACTGTCGTTTTTTTTTCGGGTCGAAATTTTGAGTTTCGATATCTCAGCTCTGGAAGGGTCTAGAGCCTCCATTTTTGCGCTCAGGTGCAAGTCTCAGTGCCCTCTATCAGAATCCAGAGTTTCGAGAAGATTGGGGATACTTGATTTTTCGCCCAAAAAAAAAAACGTAAGGGGTAACACTGTCGTTTTTTTTTCGGGTCGAATTTTGAGTTTCGATATCTCAGCTCTGGAAGGGTCTAGAGCCTCCATTTTTGCGCTCAGGTGCAAGTCTCAGTGCCCTCTATCAGAATCCAGAGTTTCGAGAAGATTGGGGATACTTGATTTTTCGCCCAAAAAAAAAAACGTAAGGGGTAACACTGTCGTTTTTTTTTCGGGTCGAAATTTTGAGTTTCGATATCTCAGCTCTGGAAGGGTCTAGAGCCTCCATTTTTGCGCTCAGGTGTAAGTCTCAGTGCCCTCTATCAGAATCCAGAGTTTCGAGAAGATTGAGATACTTGATTTTTCGCCCAAAAAAAAAAAACGTAAGGGGTAACACTGTCGTTTTTTTTTCGGGTCGAAATTTTGAGTTTCGATATCTCAGCTCTGGAAGGGTCTAGAGCCTCCATTTTTGCGCTCAGGTGTAAGTCTCAGTGCCCTCTATCAGAATCCAGAGTTTCGAGAAGATTGGGGATACTTGATTTTTCGCCCAAAAAAAAAAACGTAAGGGGTAACACTGTCGTTTTTTTTTTCGGGTCGAAATTTTGAGTTTCGATATCTCAGCTCTGGAGGGTCTAGAGCCTCCATTTTTGCGCTCAGGTGTAAGTCTCAGTGCCCTCTATCAGAATCCAGAGTTTCGAGAAGATTGGGATACTTGATTTTTCGCCCCAAAAAAAAAAACGTAAGGGGTAACACTGTCGTTTTTTTTCGGGTCGAAATTTTGAGTTTCGATATCTCAGCTCTGGAAGGGTCTAGAGCCTCCATTTTTGCGCTCAGGTGTAAGTCTCAGTGCCCTCTATCAGAATCCAGAGTTTCGAGAAGATTGGGGATACTTAATTTTTCGCCCAAAAAAAAAAAAACGTAAGGGGTAACACTGTCGTTTTTTTTTCGGGTCGAAATTTGAGTTTCGATATCTCAGCTCTGGAAGGGTCTAGAGCCTCCATTTTTGCGCTCAGGTGTAAAGTCTCAGTGCCCTCTATCAGAATCCAGAGTTTCGAGAAGATTGGGGATACTTTATTTTTCGCCCAAAAAAAAAACGTAAGGGGTAACACTGTCGTTTTTTTTTCGGGTCGAAATTTTGAGTTTCGATATCTCAGCTCTGGAAGGGTCTAGAGCCTCCATTTTTGCGCTCAGGTGTAAGTCTCAGTGCCCTCTATCAGAATCCAGAGTTTCGAGAAGATTGGGGATACTTAATTTTTCGCCCAAAAAAAAAACGTAAGGGGTAACACTGTCGTTTTTTTTTTCGGGTCGAAATTTTTGAGTTTCGATATCTCAGCTCTGGAAGGGTCTAGAGCCTCCATTTTTGCACTCAGGTGCAAGTCTCAGTGCCCTCTATCAGAATCCAGAGTTTCGAGAAGATTGGGGATACTTAATTTTTCGCCCAAAAAAAAAAACGTAAGGGGTAACACTGTCGTTTTTTTTTCGGGTCGAAATTTTGAGTTTCGATATCTCAGCTCTGGAAGGTCTAGAGCCTCCATTTTTGCACTCAGTGTAAAGTCTCAGTGCCCTCTATCAGAATCCAGAGTTTCGAGAAGATTGGGGATACTTGATTTTTCGCCCCAAAAAAAAAACGTAAGGGGTACACTGTCGTTTTTTTTTTGGGGTCGAAATTTTGAGTTTCGATATCTCAGCTCTGGAAGGGTCTAGAGCCTCCATTTTTGCACTCAGGTGTAAGTCTCAGTGCCCTCTATCAGAATCCAGAGTTTTCGAGAAGATTGGGGATACTTAATTTTTTGGCCCAAAAAAAAAACGTAAGGGGTAACACTGTCGTTTTTTTTCGGGTCGAAATTTTGAGTTTCGATATCTCAGCTCTGGAAGGGTCTAGAGCCTCCATTTTTGCGCTCAGGTGTAAGTCTCAGTGGCCCTCTATCAGAATCCAGAGTTTCGAGAAGATTGGGGATACTTGATTTTTCGCCAAAAAAAAAAACGTAAGGGGTAACACTGTCGTTTTTTTTCGGGTCGAAATTTTGAGTTTCCATATCTCAGCTCTGGGAGGGTCTAGAGCCTCCATTTTTGCGCTCAGGTGCATAGTCTCAGTGCCCTCTATCAGAATCCAGAGTTTCGAGAAGATTGGGGATACTTGATTTTTCGGCCCAAAAAAAAAAACGTAAGGGGTAACACTGTCGTTTTTTTTTCGGTCGAAATTTTGAGTTTCCATATCTCAGCTCTGGAAGGGTCTAGAGCCTCCATTTTTGCGCTCAGGTGCAAGTCTCAG